>JASCZW010001021.1:0-109989 GCA_034211315.2 Aedes japonicus | reverse complement strand
GTGTGAAGCAAATTTCAGGGACTCAGTCATTCCATAGTTTTAAGCCTCAAAACGAAGAGTATATTATTGTGAAACAAAATTCATTTTCAACGGAAGAAAAATGTATAAAATTGTTATGAAAAAACTTAATAAATAAAAATAAATGTATAAAAGTGTTTTTCTTATTTTTTAACATGTTCATCATGTCGCGCGGCTTTAAAATGTTTTTTCTTGGAACTTACACTAAGCAAAAATATTTGAAATTTTAAAGCCTTATTTATTTGAAAAGGTAATCGTCAAAAAATAGCAATTGGTCTGTGTGGTTAACGGAAAGCCTTAAAGACTGATTCGAATGTTATACTAAGTCTGTAAGTAACTCATAGATTTCATTAGTCATAGGTTTGATTGGATGGAGACGCATGGTAATCTACCATGCATCTTCATCTTTCTACAGGCGGGTGATGTATAAAATGAAGAGTAATGATTTATTATTTAAAAAATTGTATCTCCAAAACGACACGCAGAACATCTCCAATTTTTTGATATGTTATGTAAAATTGAATGCTCTTTCATTTAAAAATACTAAAACAAGGAGTCGTTGAGGCCCCTCGCAGTCAAATTCAAGAAAAACTATTTGTTTTGTATTTTTTCATACAAAAATTGATATATTCAAAGGTTTCGTATTTTTGCTTGGAAATTCAAAAAAATACCAATACAATGGCCAAAAATGACTAAAATCGGTTAAACGGTTTAGGAGTTATAAATTTTTGAAAATTGAAGATTTTGAAAAATCACGATTTTTTGGACCAGTCTAACGCAGAAAGGTCCAGTCTAATAACGAAATAAAAAAATACGGGTCTAATATTTTTCGATGTTGAACAATCCTACCGAATATTATAAAATTCTGAGAGATCGTATAACTTTTTTTCATGGAATTGCTGTATATATATACATATATATATATATATTTTTTTTTTTTTTTTTTATCCCCATAGGATTGCAATGATCGGGGTTGGTTTTGAAAATTCTCAAGTGATTATGCCGGAAGGATTAGTCTATGGTGACCAAATAAACACCGGGCTTTCGAAATCAGCTCACATAATCTTCTTTTAAATTTTTGTGATTCAGTATCAGTCAGTGTATGCGTTTTGTTGTTCAGGTATTTGTTAAAGTCCGTGTTTTTGTACTTTGTCCGTGTCATTACATTGTTAGTGATATTCGTGTCACGTGCGCAATTTATTTATTTATTTATTTATTTATTTATCACAATAATTCAACTGACAACATATGTCTAAATGAATAAAAAACTTAAATTACTTGGTTACGGCCAGAAGTACGGAAAGAGTCAAGTAGCCGATGACGAAACACGTCAGCAGATATGTTGAAGTCGAACATATTGAAACGCTCGTTGAAACGCTGGCTGATTTCTCGAATTGGTTCATGGAGTGCATAGTTGTTGTTCTGTGGCTCAAGATGCAAAAATACACGTTGACGAAGAGGTCTCTCGGGAGCGTACAAATTTAACTGTAACAACAGTGCCGGACAGTCAATTTCACCCCTGAGCAGCTTCCCAGCAAACAAAGCCTGAGCGGCCTTTCGTCTCACCTCAAGTGGCTCGATATTAAGCAGACGGCAACGCTCTTCATACGGAGGCAGGTTCGTAGGATCACGCCAACTGAGAAAGCGAAGAGCGTATCTTACGAACTTTCGTTGAACTGCTTCGATTCTGGCGATCCATATGGCCTGGAAAGGGCACCATACAATAGCACATGATTCCAGTATGGAACGTACAAGTGAGCAATAAAGTGACCTGAAGCAGAGCGGGTCACGAAACTCGTCAGCAATTTTAAAAATAAAGCCCAGTTGACGATTGGCTCTGGACACAATGTCGTTGTAGTGAAATCTGAATGTCATTCCATTATCCAAAATAACACCGAGATCCTTGATGTGTTGAACGCGAGTGAGCGACTGCCCGGAGAGGACATAGTCGAAAATGATTGGTGCGTTTTTCCGGTGATATGATATTATGTTGCATTTTTCGATGCTTAAGCCCATCAGATTCCTTGAGCACCAATCGGCGAAAATACACAACATATGCTGCAAGTCGGAACAGTCTGATAGACTTTTTATAGTTTTGTAAATTTTTGAATCATCTGCGTAGAAGAGGCGGGACCCTGGTGGGGATAGCAAGATGGCATCGTTTATGAAGATCGAGAAGAGCAGTGGACCAAGGTTGCTGCCTTGCGGAACTCCCGAATTATTTGTGAAAGCTTCCGACTCCGACGTTCCAATCTTAACCCGTACTGAGCGATTCACCAAGTAAGACCTAAACCAATCCACAGCGGCAGATGATATGCCGAGTATGTCCAGCTTAGCAAGCAGAATTTCATGATCCACCGTATCAAACGCAGCCTTCAGATCCATATACGCAGCATCAACCTGCCATCCAGAATCAATACAACGCAGGCAGCTAGAAGTAAACTGAACCAGGTTCGTGGAAACCGATCGTTTCGGATAAAAGCCGTGTTGATCAGAATCGATGTAGTTTTTACAGCACTCAAACAAGGAACCATTTATAATAATTTCAAATACCTTTGAACATGCGCACAGTGAGGTGATACCACGGTAATTGACAATGTCCCGTTTATCTCCTTTTTGTAGATCGGAAATATATACGAGTGTTTCCAGCGTGTGGAAACTCACTTTGCTGCGCCGAAAGCTGGAAGATCCTTGCAAGGGGAAGGCAAAGACTGTCTGCACATCGTTTTAAAACTGACGATGGGATGCCATCAGGGCCAGTGGCAAACGAGAGCTTCAGTTTGTGAATTGCAGTCATCACTATGTCTTCAGTAATGCGTGGAAAATCGAAATTGACCACGTCATGTGGCAACCCCATAGTAGCATCTATCACTTGTGTCGGTAAAGCGGAGAAATCGTTGAATACTTGCATAAAACGTTGGGCAAACAGGTTGCATTTCTCACCTTCAGTATTGGCTGTGTTGTTTCCGAGGAACATGGAACAAGGCAACCCGGTTTCCTTTCGGTTGAGTTAACAAACGACCAAAAATTTTTGGGTTCTCTCGCAGGTTTGCTTCTGTGCGTCTTACATGTCGATTGTAAAGGAAACGGTTATATTTGCGGTAACGATGACTTGCGAAATTAAACTGTCGTTTGTAGTAGGGTGAGCGGGAAGTGCAGTACTTACGTAGGGCGGCAGAGCGTTGTCGCTTCAGTACGCGTAGGCGTGGATTTGACCATGATGGTTTTTGCGGAGGGCGACGTACTGGAACAATGCGAAAAATTGCATTTTCCAGCGCAGAACTGAAAAAATCAACTGCGTCGTTCACATTACTTGTCGATTCAATAAAATGCCAATCAATTCCAGCAAGCTCATTATTCAATGCAGCGTAATCGGTCCGCTGAAAGTCAAGAGAGTAGGACTCAGATGGCGGCGAATGCAACAACGGGGCGGGTACGTTGAAATTCACGACGAGAGCAGGGTGGTCGGCATCTAAATCGATTAGTGGTTCTACTGGCAGAGTAAGGAGTGTGCCCGGTAATGCACGATTATTGGCTAGAACAAGATCGAGCAAGCGCCCATTCCGGTTCAGCATAGTGTTAACTTGAGTGAATCCATGAAAATTAAATCCATCCAAAAGGCTAGAACAAGCCGCCGGCATATGCGATAACAAGGGATCGATCATTGGAATGTCGTTGCCCGCCAAGCGCCACTGTAACCCAGCTTGGTTGTAGTCGCCGAATAAGAGCGCAGGAGAGTGAGAGCTCAGTTGAGCTGATATTGAGCCTAGCGAATCCACATAATCACGGATGATTGTGCAATCGTTTTTTCGATCGGGAGGAATGTAGACTACGCCCACGCTAAGTGTGTCTCGTAGATGCAGTACAATCCAAATCTTCTCCAATCGGCTTGAAATGGGCGACTCGCTGAGATAGCTGGTTAGCCTAGTTGAAACAGCAATCAGGACCCCTCCGCCGCGTGTTTTTGACTATTCAGCGGGGATCGATCAGTTCTGTAGACATTGTATAATGATCCGAAAAGTTGCGACGAATTGATCCTATCATCCAGCCACGTTTCCGTTAATACAATCATATCATATTCTTCCTCCGAGACTGCCAGAAAGAATTTAATGTAGTACAGGTGTGACAATGTAATAGCTATCTCCTTTATTCTACGTTCCCAAATGGAACAAAGTATTTGACGTTAGACTCATCGGGAAAATAAGCTGCTCTGTTGGACATGGGTATTTGTGGGCGGTCTTTTAATATATAGTTATGTTTGTATGTATGATGTGTATGTAGTTTTGGAAATATTAACTGATTTACTTACCCACTCTGTTGTTATTACTTTTGATTTGATGGGAACATACCGCCTTAGATGATACTCGCATGCATGTGCTTCGTCCACGTAGGTCTTTCTTGGGCGGGTACTTGGTCTTGTTCCAACCAGAAGCCGAGATGCCTGACTGTCCATGAGACTCCGGATTGCTTCCACTGTGACCCTACCAGGCTCTTTTTGTTTCTTTTTATGTTCTAGAAATATACAAACAAATTCGCTCCTCTGCCAAAAACGGCCAAACCAAATGTAGAATCTGTGTGGTGATGCTTTCCAGAAAATTGCAGACCCATATTAAAACTCAGTTATAATAAAAATATTAAAATAAATAGACGATTCTTTGAAAAGTAGTAATATTATTGAAATTATACAGATTCTATATTTTTTTTTTTTTTTTTTATTGACGTATAAGGGGCGAGGCGCCAGGTCACCAGTTTGAGTACAAGAACTCTAACCTTACATAATACATCAGGGGATAGTTGAATGGGCTACGCAACGTTTCTTCCCATGGGGATTTGAATTTTGCGGGATACACTATTAGTGCACACTAGAAGTGTACAATGATATTGCATCACTACCCACAGGATTGGGGAGGGGGTATAATTGTTGGCATGTAAGGCTGTAGGGAGAAGAGTATACATCAATCATTTGCAAATATCTAGAGTATTTTTTCATTAGGGCGAATCTGCAATTGAGGGACTCTCTTTGATTACTTTCTTTTTCATTCATATTCCATTCAGCGTTACGTTTTACATTCAACTATTTGTAGAGTATGGTAGCCAGCACTGTTGTGTTTATATCTGTACTAAAGAATCCCTCAAAAAAATTATAATGGCGCTGTAATAAATGAAAGAGAGCGAGAGAGGAGAGAGCCTCTCATTGTTAGATTCGCCCTTTTGAAAAAAAATCCTAGATATAATCTATTACCTTGTGATTAACTGTCAACGATATCTTCCAAAATACCTGTTTTGCTTGATATTACTATAATTCTTGTTCTCTCGTTTCAAGATGAGATTTTGCTTCTTGTTTGGAAGGTTGGTGAAATTTGTTTTGAGTTCTCCAGCAAAACTTCTTTTTGATGACAAGGTTAAACGCTCATTGTCGATGCGTACCTTAAAAGCTTTTGATATGTTGAGAGGGGTAATACATTTATTACTTATCTTAATTTTTAGCTTGCGTCTGTTGTGACGATCCGTGTAATGTTTCGTTAGAAACAGACAGGATTTTTCATCCAGTATCGGGGACTTTGTTTTGAATCTTGAATTTTATTTGAAATTCTTCAACAGGACTTCATCTTGATGACGTAGTATATCGTCAATTGCCGATGCGCACTGTAAGAGCTCCACTTTTCTTCAAAACTTGGTATCTAGAATGAAGTAAGCAAAATCGCCTCACGGTAGAAAGCTTTGATACAAGCATAGCATCTTGGGTTACCATTTCCATGTTCATCTCATCTCTTAGCAATTCGCACAATTTGAAAACGAAAGATCGACGCGTAACCATCGGATTTCTAACTTTTTATTTAAATTTAATGTTATTTATTTTTGGAAGTTGAAAGTAACTTAATAACAAAAGGAACAAATTCATTCACATATCAAACTCAAAATTATTATTATTATTATTATTATTATATATTGTGACATTCATCTGACAACATGGTCTACATGAATAAAACTTTATATGGTGGTTTCCTAGTCAACCGGCCGTCGTAGAGAGCACCGAGAGAAAACCACGAATGAAACGAAACAGCAAACGGTCGTCGAGAGCAGGATGTCTGTAACAAAAACTTTCCTATCCTATCCTTCTTATCTTACCTATTCCCCCTGACTTTCACTATCTGTAGTTCGCTCCACCTTGGCCAGTGTTTTTAACAGGGAAGTATTGGCGCCCAATTTGACCCGGAGCCATTAAAAGACCCTGTTCCCAGAACAAAGCCTGGAGGGGGACAAAAAGTCCCCTAGTGTGACCATAGGCAAGTGAATTTCTAACAATTGGCGCCCAACGCAAAATAAAGAAAACGATCCCATTTTTCTTTCAAAATTGGAATCCTTTTTAAGTAAGCTCCGAGTGGAATTGGAATCCTTCATTCCAATTGTTTTTACAGTGAAAGGTGAAAGAGTTGTATTCGGAATAGTATTGTAATCGATGAAAATGCTAATTTCTTTTTGTGACCGGTTCGAATGATGATAACAATTATTATTTCTATAGTTTTTAGTTCTTTTCAAATAAGTTTTAGTAATTAAGCCTTTTTGTCTTGAGACAGTGCTTACAATAAATTAGAACAATTAGTAGAGTTGAAGTGAACAGTTAGTGACATTTTTAAGGATTTAGTGTTTCAGTGGGCTTATGCCATTAATTTTTCTTTGTTTTGAATTTATATTTTTTTTCTTATTGAGTGCCTAATTCAATGGAATAGCATTGTGTGATGCTTAATTTGTGTGCCTTTCTGTGAAATTTTAGGCAGTAAGTTTACTTAAGCTGCTTTTTTGCAATTTTTATGCGATAAGTAGTGCTGTCGGGTCAGTTTTAGTACAAATTGGTGTTTTTTTTCATCGCATTTTTCTATTTTTTATTAATTGAATTTATTCTACATTTTATTTAGCATAGTTATTTTTTGCAGGTTTAGGAATTTATTTTACAATTTTGCATTTAATTTGATCATTGCATACTCAAAAAAAAAACATGGCTTAAGGGTGGACCACTTATCGACGGAAGAGATAGATTTCGAGTTGATGATTCGGTCAATTGTAACTGGGGATGACGATCGCAGCTACTCAAGAAGAGGAAGGTGTCTTCGCGAGCATTTGAAAGCCGAAAAAGAAGAGCATATGGTAGTTAAGGTGGAACTTGAAATTGATTGGGAGGACACGCTCAAGTATTCCAGCCGCAATTTTGAAGAAATTTTTGACGGTGACCGCATGGTTCTTTTGTTGAAGCAAGTAGATGATGAGGCAAAAAAGTTTTTAAACCCGATACTTGATGATGTGGTGAAACTGTTAATGAAGTATTACTATACGGAACCTGGAGAATCGGAAACGGTGAATCGTAGGGGGTTCCAGAGGATCACACTTTGATTGATTTATTCCGGACCGAGGGGGTTCTCGCACCTTTAACGATGCCTAAACCGGGGACATATTTAGAGGTAGGCGATACCCGCTTTCCAGCGAACGTCCTAATGAGCCCTCTTCTCTTTGTTGACACGAATCAGTGACCTTACCTTGGAGCTAAAAAATCTAGACAAGAAACGCAAAGAGGAGTCTCAAAATATTGTCAGGATTTCCAGCCATGAGTAGCGAGCCAACTCCAAGGTAGTAGCAAGGAGCTTCATCCGTCAAAAATTCCCTAGTCCATGGCTAGGCAATCAGGCTTCGGGTTCCCACAGACAACCAATCAGTTTACAGGGATACCGGCTTCAACTTCTTACCCCCATGAGAATTTTGCATTCACTCCGTTTAATTCCATTTAACCGGGTAATCAGGGGCCTGTGTCGTAGTGGCAATGGCGAAATACGACGAGAAACACCAGGGTCTGAAGTTGAACCAGTTCGTAGTGGACAATGGCGAAATACGACGGGAAACACCAGGGTCTGAAGTTGAACCAGTTCCTCGGAATGGTTCATGCAATGTCTGTGGCTGTGCATGTTTCGGACGTGGAGCTCTCGAGTCGGCGATTCATCTTTTTGAAGGGCCGGCACTTCACTGGTACATGGCCATGCGTGCATCGGGCCGTTTAATTAACTGGCAGCATTTGGTACTAGAGCTAAAGAAAACATTTAGCACCCTGATCTAGATACCTTGATGAAAAATGAAGGTCTATTAGCGTCACCAGCTACGCAATGAAACCTTCCACCAGCAGTATCATGCGATGAAGGAACTTTTCGGAATCATGAGTGTTCCACTGCCAGAAAGTGAAACAGTCCAAATTCTTCTAAAGAATATCAGAATTGATTTTAAGCGCCAGCTGAATTTTTTCTCGATAACTACCCCCCAACGCTTGTGTCAGTCGGTTAGAAGATCGATGCCGTTTAGTTTACAACAAGGTTGTTGGACTTCGTTTTTGGTTTTGGGACAAGCCAACACGACACCAAGAAAAGATTTATTCAAAAGTAGTCAACGCAAGTAATCGTCAACGTAAAACAGTTTCTGCCACGAAACAATGTCAGTGAGAATCCGTCTCCACAACCTCACTCGAACCAAAACAGTTCCCACCCCGGAACCGCTCATGGACCAGCGCGTCCACCAACAACCTTGGAGGAATTGATAGATGCTCATGAGCCTCCTTCTAGCCAACACTGTTTCAACTGTAGCAAGTTCGGTCATCGAATGAATCAATGCAAGATTTCAAAAGAATTGTGGGTTCCGAGGCTATCCTTCGGACAACTGTCCATTTTGTACAAAAAAACGCCTTAGCAGCGAGCCAAAATCGCCGCCCGCTAAACCCAAACTACTAAGCGTAAACCCATATTTTGAACCGGCTCCGGAAAATCTCTATTCGGAAACACCGGCTTCATACATCATATCGTACCCACTTCCAAACGACCCTACACTTCGGTGAAGGTGTACGGGGTAAGCTTCCGTGCTCTTCTTGATAGCGGAAGAAATTTAACAATAATTAATGATTCTACTTATAATTCCGTCAAACCGAAACGAATCTTTCCACTTCGAGAACCAATAAATTTGCGTACGGCGAGCGGAGAAATCTAGATGTCAGGGGCCAGGTTTATTTACACTTTTTGTGGAATGGCGTAGAAAAGGTTATCCCAACGTTGGTAGTTCCAAACTTAGCCATCAACTGTATTTGTGGATTGAACTTTTGGAAGACTTTCCATATCCAACCCACTATTACAAGCAGTGTTGGAAAAATCATTTTCAAAAAACGATCACTCTTTACTCAGTACAATGATATATCACCGAGGAACTTCGCACTCGAAGTTCGCGAACGAACTTTAATCTAAAGTACATGAAAGTGCAGAGTGAGGAAACGTTTGAGTTCTCATCGCGAAAGATCTTTTTTTCCTCCATCTCACAACGTTTCACTCGTGTTCGAGATCCGATCCAACCAAATATTTCCTCGGTTTTGTTATTTTTCTCTAGTGAGTATGTGTAGGCAATGTTCACGTGAGTTGTGATGTTTGTTTTTTTAATATTGTGCCGCCGCAAAAGTCGAGTGGTAGGAAACTTCTGCTGGAATGGCGTGACGCATTGAGGACAAATTTAACCCAACCTCCCCGGCCACACAGTCATCATGCGGGATGTCATATAAGGGAGATATCTTTCTGTCTAGATTTCGTTTCCCATGAAATGCGCAGTTTGCTTTTCAAGAACGAATGTGGTGTAATGATATAGAGTAAAAATAGATCTGATTTTATTTGTATCCTCCCGTCAGTGATTCGAGTAGAAAAAAATCGCGATGTTTCATTCTCTCATCCCAGAAAGTTCACTCAAGAAACGTTGGCGTGTGAAACTAGCAACGGGAAGTTCGCAAGTGAAAAGGTAGCGCACGATGAACTGATATTTTTGTGAGAATTCCAACACTGATTACAAGTTGTGCCATAGTTGAGACCACCGAGGAAGACGACAGTTCTTCATCGTCCACTAAGGACGCAGTAAGGACGCTGCTGAGCAGCAAACGATAGATCATATCAAGACCCTTTTCATTCCCGCACTCCTCGCGCTCTACCACTCCGCTGGCGGAACACAAAATTGAGCTTGGCGAAGAATGGTGGAAAAAGCCTCCTGTTAGACAGTTTTCAAACGTAATGTCGCCTAAGACACAAGGTTTGTTGGCATTATCGAGGTGGCATTATCGAGCCAAGCAACTCTGACTGGTCACTAAATTGCGTGCCAGGCATCATGCCTCAGAAGGTTCGGCTTAGTTTAGATGCGCGCTAGGTTAACGAACGCACTGTTCGTGATGCTTACCCCTTGCCTCACCCTTGCCGAATCTTAGGGCAACTTCCAAAGGCAAAATACCTATCGACCATAGATCTTTCATAGGCCTTTCTTCAAGTTCTTCTGGAAAAGTCCTCCCGTGAATATACGGCCTTTAGCGTGCAAGGAAAGGGGTTGTTCCAATTCACCAGGATGCCATTCAGTCTCGTAAACAGTCCGGCTACCCTTGCAAGGTTGATGGTGTACTTAGTAGTTCATAGCCATGCAGAATTGGAACCTTATGTTTTCGTCTACCTCGACGATATCGATGGTGAGAGGGTTATATCCTATTTTTCCCGAAAGCTCACCACTCTTCAAAAAAACTTACACGCTGCTGAGAAAAAGACTCTAGCCGCTCTGCTCTCCATTGAAGCATTCCGGGGTATATCGAAGGCTACCAATTCACCTTAGTTCAAACAATCGCTTGTTTGAAAATGAACAAAAAAAAACCTAAACCGCTATGTCACCGAAACAGTAGGCTAAGCCTACGTAGAGTTTAGTTTTTCAACAACTTGTGGTAAGCTCTATGATGGCTGCAACTATATTTTTTTCGCGAATTCTGTCGAAGAAATAATCTTTACTCTCGCATTCAACAGCAATGCAACTCTACGAGATAGAACTGAGTGATTATGAAACAACTTACATGATTGAATTGTGTGTTCCAAAACAATGTTTGTGTATTGCCATGTTGCATTTATAAACAAAATTATTATTTTTTATTGTTTGAAGAGAAATGCCGTCAACAAGTAAAGTGAGTTCTACGTGCTGTTAGATTATTACTTTGCGTCGGAGTACTCTCCATGCATCGATCACCAACTCTTCGTTCTCACTCTTCAGCAAAGCGAGAATAGTATCATTGCTGTCTTCTACGCTTCGCGAAAAAAAAACCATCAAAGCATCTGGTTGTGGAATGAATTTATCGTTGGTCGTCATAAGTTCAATATTTCCTCCAACAGGAAAGGTTGGAATTTGGGTGTTCAACCATTCAATCGTTTCCTGATTTTTGCAGAGAACAACTAAAAAAACCTGGCCTAAATTGGCAAGGACCAAATTTAGGTTTTAACTTTTGTTTTCTCTGCTGAACTACATTTGTTAAAATTGCTTTCTGAAAAGCTGTTAATTGGTGCATTGTAAGCTCTACGCAAGGGTAGTTTTTTGCTAGAACTCCTACCCTAACATAACTAGTAACTTCTCTATAGGAAGATCTATTCGACCCTACTGCTCTCCCCGAAGAACCCGCTTTTGTTGAGTCAAGACGACGCTGTACTGACAATATCACCGGAGGTTGTGAAACATAATTTACACCAGAGTTAAAAGAATCCCTTACCTTTTTAGGGTTTGGGTCAGTTCCACTGCTGGGAGATCCACCTAAATTAGTATCCCTAGGACGTTTCGAGGAATCACTGCTAGACGTCATCTGTTTGGCAAGAAGGCGGGCTTCTGGGCCGCACCACTTAGTTTAGTTTTTTTTTTTCCCTTTTCGTATTACTTAACCCATAACGCTGGTAGATCACCTTTTCGTGGTGCGTTACTGGGTATCAGATCTACCACCGAACCCTATTAATTAATTAATTCAAACTAGGGAACATATTCGTTTTTGTAATCAAAGGAACGTATAATAGTCCTTATTACATTTTATGTCTTGTGAAAAGTGCCAATACTCGGGTTGCGCCACCGAGGATGAGCTTGGAATAAAGAAAACATAGTAAGTCTTCATTTATGTGAATTCTCATTTTCTATTTGATGTTCTATAGTAGTTTGAATTGGTTAAGACTAGGGTTCTGATGCATGGTCAGTATCGTAGTTATTGTTTGTTTTGTTTGCAATGGATTGGTTTTGAATGATAAAGGGGCGCGCCTTTGAAGAGAGCTGTCGCTCACAAAGGGTTTAAACAGCGGAAACTTTCAATTAAACCTGATTCATTGCCAACAAAACAAACAATGACAACTGTAACAACACCAAATACTTCATCATTTCTCAATAGTGACGAAGTAACTCAGCATGCACTAAACAAAGGCTACGGGATATACTACAATAGATCAAATTACTGGTCGCAGTGGTTTATGTCCCAAACAGAGAAAAAAAAAATTAAAAAAAAATATTTCCTCGGTATCGCAAGTTTCCCCGGGTTAATTCCGTCTGTTTTCGGTGTTGGCCTGTCCACTTCGCTACCTGTTGTGTGTCTGCCGGTTTATCCCACAGGTTATGGGCCCAGGCCGTATGAGGGGACAGAAAGTGTTTGTTGAAAAACTTCTTCGTTTCCGGGATTGCGGTTGTCTCGTTTTGCGTACAACCAGCAGCTAACAGTTGAAGCGGATTGGACTGTGTGTGTGTTGTGATTACACGAGTGCGAGCAAGTCAAGAACAAATTTGATTGTGGGCCGATCGGATACAGCAGCGGATGTGTGGAAAGTGCTTGAGGATTTCCACGAAAAGGCGACAATGACGTCGCGGGTGACATTGCTTCGACGGATTTGCAGCCTCAACATGCTTGAGGGAGGAGACATCGAGAAACATCTCTACGATCTCGAAGAGCTTTTCGTCTAGCAACTGCCGGTCAAGCTCTTGAAACATCACTCAAAATTGCGATGATCTATCCTAGTCTGCCTGAGTTGTTTGGTAGTCTGATAACGGCATTGGAAAGCCGAGCCGATGCGGACCAGACACTAGAGCTCGTGAAACAAAAGCTACTCGACGAGCACCAGCAGCGTGTGGAGCGTTCAGGGGACACTTCGGAAAAAGCGATGAAGATGTGGAGTAAGAAAAAGGTATGTTACCATTGCCGTAAACCCGGTCATTTCCGGCGCGATTGCCATTTGTTGAAATCACAGCAAAAGAGTGATATTGTTCCCTAGCAGGTAAATTATCCAGACAACCATTTCTCAAGCTAGCACAACATCTTTCGAACGCATTCTTGACGTGGTTCATTCGGACATCTGTGGTCCGATGAAGAACGTCACGCCGGGATTGTGCAGGTACTTAATAACCCTCATTGATGACTTTAGTCGTAACACCGTGGTCTGCTTACTCAGACAGAAATCGGACGCAGGGGGCTGTATCAAACGTTACGTAGCGCACGTTAAAACGCGGTTCGGTCGAGTGCCAAGCGTGATACGTTCTGATGGTGGGGGCGAAAACGCTAACAAAGAGTTGAGAGTTCTATGGACATGAGGGTATTCAGGCCACCGCGTATTCTCTACAACAAAACGGCGTGGCGGAACGTAAAAAACGATCTCTACAAGAGATGGCAACGTGCATGCTGTTGGACGCTGGGTTACCTAAGAAATATTGGGGCGAGGCAATCATGGCCGCTGGATATGTCCAGAATCGGTTGCCTTCCCGATCTGTTGAATTAATGCCATATGAGAAGTGGTTTGGCAGAAAACCTTCACTGAAGAACCAACGTGTGTTTGGAAGCCCGGCGTATGTGCAGGTCCCTGACGTTAAAGGAAGCAAGCTTGACAGCAAGGGTCGTAAGATGTTGTTCGTCGGCTACTGCGATGATAGGAAGGCTTTCAGATTTCTGAATCCGGAGAATGACGAAATTACGATCAGCCGGGATGCCAGATTTATCGAGCTGGGAGATGGGTCGTTAACTCGGCGCGATTCGGTCTCTGACTAAAGCGAAATGTTTGTTAAGCTCGATAAAAGAAACCATGATCATCGGGAGCCCGCAAAACAGCCAGATGAAGAAGATCCTGGACTTCAGGAAGAGTCTAATCCAGATTTCTACGATCCGGATGATGATGAGGGTGCAGTTGGTGGACAGCAGGATATTCCGAAGCGAAGTACACGTGGAGTGCTTCCTAAACGATTCGAAGATTACGAGGTTGATGCAGCCGTAGCAGTTGAAGGAGAACCCGAAACCTATGAATAGGCAATGAACAGTTCTGCGCAGAACTTGTGGAAAGCAGCAATGGCTGAGGAATACGGTTCGTTGATGCGGAATGAGATCTGGTCTTTTGTGCAGCTACGAGCCGGTCGTGTTCCCATTGGTTATAAATGGATTTACAAGAAGAAGGAGGACAGCTTTGGCAACGTTTCGCGATTTAAAGCACGTCTTGTAGCCCAAGGATTTTCGCAGCGTTTCAGCGTTGATTACGACACCGTGTTCGCTCCGGTCGTCAGTCAAGCGACGTTGAGAATTCTGTTGACGGTAGCTGGCTACAAAAAGATGATGGTATACCATCTAGACGTCAAGTCGGTGTATCTACATGGACAACTACAGGATGAAATTTATATGCAGCAACCGATGGGGTTTATAATTCCAGGAAACGAAGGTCTTGTATGCAGGTTGAATCGTAGCCTGTACGGCTTGAAGCAGGCTGCAAGGATCTGGAACTCTACGATCAGTGAGTTGCTGAAGGGATTGGGTTTCAATCAGTCCAGATCTGATCCTTGTTTGTTCGTCAAACGTTCGCCAAGAGGTTTCTTCAAAGGAGAAGTGATTCTGCGATTCTGTCCTTCAGAGCATATGACAGCCGACATTCTCACGAAACCGCTAGGACCCGTAAAACAGAAGAAATTAGCTGAAGCCATGTGGCTGCGGTTCGAGCCAGCTGCAGAGGGAGAAGAAAGAATTACGAAAAGAAGAGTGCATTTTTTCAATCCCTTGTAAACAGTCCTGAAATAAACACGTTGTCAATAGTCGGTGCGAGTAATTTATTATTTCCTCAGTATCGCAAGTTCCCCCGGGTTAATTTCGTCTGCTTTCAGGTGTTGACCTGTCCACTTCGCTACCTGTTGGGTGTCTGCCAGTTTATCCCACAAGGTCGAGGCAAAGTTTCGACGCTCGCAACATGAGCCAATCGTCACATTAATCAGTAGGTTATTTGATCGATTCTTAGAACCTGTAATCATTCAAGCCAAAACCAGGATTAAAATAACACAGATTCATGAAATAAATTAAATAAATTTAGAACGCAACCAGTAGAATCCAAAATAATAATTTATTCTTGTTTCAAAAATGTGTACGTTTTTTCTTATTATTATAATACTAGTTGAGCCGTCGTGTCGTCCTTGCACAACTCAGGAATGATGTTATGTTATTGTCTGAGGGCCTGTCAATGGCGAACTATTTCACCGAACCGTTTTAAGTGCATAAAAGATCATAGGTGAAGGTAACATTACGTACTCATAATGCACAATAACAGTAATTGCAGAAAACTACGATTGCATTATACCACTTGCACTAATGATCGCCGTTGATCCATTTGCCTTTGGCGATGATTTTGTAACTGCTCCGTGGTCTCCTTTGAACGACGCATAGAATGAGCTACTGCATCTTTTTTTCGCACTATCTGTACTTGTTCTGGAGTTTTTCGCAAACGTTGAGCTATTTTTGACGCCCGATAGGATTGCCGAATTTTTTTTTTTCCTGGTCTTGGCGTGCACGGAACCATTGTTGCCGCTCCCTATTCAAGCGTTTTTTTCTTGAATATGGAAACTCCATGGTTGATTGTCAAATTTTCTGAGAGTAATGGAAAGCATTCAATGATAGATTTAAAATGCAAATAATTATGTCGATCGTGTTTGAACATTATTGAATTGTATAATAATTCACTATTTCTTAAGTCAATCACTATTCTGAGTTTTTTGTTCCCACGCAAGAAATATCACAGTATCTTTGCAACACTTTACCTTTATACCACTTGTATCTTAACACAGACCGCTTCGTTAGATAGGTAAAATTTCCTTATGGCTTTCCAGCAACACCGTTGTTAATATCGAAACTGTAAAACACTGATTTTCACGTGCACTGTTACTTTCTTCTGCTAGATTACTATCAGACTTTCAACCTTTGCCAGTTGATATCAAATTAATCAACAGGACCGCTTAAAGTGCGCCCTTATATACTGCATATTCGGAGATTCTAGAATGTTATCGAATTTTCGACTTCAAGCGATGTCTTTCTTCCAGAACATTCTTTTTCCTTCCAGGATTTTTTTTTTGTTCCAGAAAATTATTTTCTTTCAGAACATTATTTTTCCAGAACATTATTTTTCTTTCCAGAACATTTTTTTTCCTTCCAGAACATTCCTTTTTCCAGAACATTCTTCTTCCTTCCAGAACATTTTTTTTCTTTCCAGAACATTCTTCTTCCTTCCAGAACATTTTTTTCTTCTTCCAGAACATTCTATTTCCTTCCAGATCATTCTTTTTTCCAGAACATTCTTCTTTCTTCCAGAACATTCTTTTTCCTTCCAGAACATTCTGTTTTCCTTCCAGAACATTCTTTTTTCTTCCAGAACATTCCTTTTTTGCACAGGTGTATGTTGTAGATAGCACTCAGGCTGTTGAGCAAAGGATTGAAGAAACTGAATATGAAGGATGTTGCCCTCAAGTGATGGATGCTATTGATCGTTTCCTTCTTGAAAATAATCGACTTGGTGCTTCATACCAAATGATTCGCGAAATTGAAGAACGAGAACGAGCAACAGCAGAACGAGAAAATAAATCCATCCCAGTAGTTACCATGGTGATGCGTCGTGACCGTCAAAGTGACCAACGCCGTTATAACATGCTCACATCCAATGAAATAGCAATGATATTTGTAGACAATGATGGTGAGCCACCATTCGAACGTGACATTAGAATTTATCCTAGAAATCCAGTCAACGAGAATCAACAATTTGTCAACATCAACATCTTGAGTCCAAACCTTGATCCAATGACATATGTGATCCTGTATCCGTACGGCGAACCAGGTTGGCAATGTGAGCCGTATCCGGGTAAGCTCAACACAAGAAAATATTTCGTACTTAAAAACTCAAAGATATTTTACCAATTGCCAGGTGCATTGCAAAGAAGCAGGACAAATGTGAGCATGCTCCAGTTTAAGTTTGCACAAACTCCAATTCGTAATGAGTTCAACCCTATCATCAGCGCGGGAAAGCTAACTCAACAGTGGATCGTAGATTCCTATCTTCAAGTTGAGGCGAACAACCTAAACTTTGTACGTTATTAGCAGAACAAACTATGAGCGGAGTTGTACCAAGGACTTGCAGATCACGTCGCAAACGTTGCTGGGGATGCTGGATTAGAGGCAGGAATTTCAATCATTTTGCCATCTTCCTTTGAAGGATCTCCACGTAATATGAGGGAGAGGCTCCAGGATGCGATGTCAATATTTGGTAGATATGGCCCACCTGACCTTTTCATCACATTCACTGCGAATCCGGGACGAAATAAAAATTAATTTGAGATATTTTGAACATGCGTGTGATCGTCCTGATTTATTTCCTCGAGTATTTCGGTTGAAGCTCAGAGCACTAATAGAGGATGTAACAGTGAACCATGTACTAGGAAAATGTATTGCCTTTGTTTATACAATTGAGTTCCAAAAACGTGGGCTTCCTCACGTTCACATATTGGTAGTGTTGGAAGAAGAAGATAAGTTCAAAACTTCAGAACGAATTGATGCAGTTGTGTGTGCTGAAATTCCTGTGGTCCATGTGGTCCCGTTTGCCCATCAGCACCATGTATGGAGAATGGAGAAAGTAAGAAACAATTTCCAAAACAGCTTCAGCCCGAAACAGTAACTAATGCCAACGGCTATCATTTGCACCGCCGGCGAGATGTTAGTGTATCGGTTGGAAATCGTGAACTGGACAATCGTTATGTGGTACCGTATAACAGATATCTTCTGTTGAAATACAATGCCCACATTAACACTGAGATTTGTACATCATTGAAAGCAGTATAGTACATTTATAAATATGTTTATAAAGGATTTGACTGTGCAAACATTGTTGTTGGCGGTGGAGATAATCAGACGATGATACACGACGAAAGTGCTACTTTCATCAATGCGCAGTACGTGACCGCGCCGGAGGCAATGTTGTTGGAATTTCCTATGCATGACCGGTCACATACGGTTATTCGCCAGTTCATTTGCCCAACCAACAGCAAATTATATTTGAGGCGGGGCATGAACAAGAAGCTCTCGATCAAGCAGCGATTCGAAGCACAAAACTTCAAGCTTGGTTCAAGCTGAAGATCCATTTTCTAATCAGTATCTGAGCACGGAGATTCCACATCATTATGTATTCCAGCGTGCTACATGAGTTCGACGACAACGTGGAACAAAGAATGTGGCAAGAATGTATACCGTCGGATTGCAAGATATTGAGCGCTTCTGTCTACAATTACTGCTACTTCACGTGCCTGGTGCTACAAGTTTTGAGTACCTTCGAACCATAAATGGAGTCGATTATCACACATTCAAGGAAGCAGCATTTCATTTGACGTCATTCGTCAGACAAAGAGTGCGAAAAATGTTTGGATGAAGCGGTAGTTTTTGTCATGCCTCCCCAATTGAGACAAACTTTTGCGCTTATTTGTGTATTTTGTGCTCTAACAAATCCATTAGCTTTGTGGGAAAAGTACGTTGCTCATATGTGTCTTGATTTTTCCCAGCGGAACGATGAGCGAAATGCTACAAATCTTGCTCTTAACGATCTCAAGGACGTCTTAAGTCAGCACGGATTTAGTTGTTCCTCTTTTGGATTGCCAGAACCTACCGTTAAAATTTCAAGCGTCGAGTGTATCAATACAGAGCAAGAATCCATTGAAGAAGAGCACAAAATTTCCACGTTGAATGATCATCAGCTAGATGCGTTCAGAAAAATAATGAAAAGTATAGATGACGGTGGAAGCCGCAAGCTGTTCTACCTAAACGGACCGGGAGGTTCCGGTAAGACATACTTATACAACACGTTAATAAGCTTCTTAAAAAGTCGTGGACAAACTGTACTTGCCTATGCCACTACAGGAATAGCAGCAACCCTCATCAAAGGAGGTCAAACGATTCATCGAGATTTCAAACTATCAGTGCCTATTACGGAGACGTCTGTGTCGAAGATTCTCCAAAACTCTAAAGAAGCCGAGGACATTAGAAAGGCAGTCCTCATCATAATGGATGAAATAACAATGCTTTCAAAGCACGGACTTCGGTGTATCGATTTGGTCTTAGGTGATCTGATGGCCTGCAACGTTTCATTTGGAGGAAAGGTAACAATAATTTTTATAATTGATTGAATAAAGCTTTTTCATAAACCTTTTTTATATCATAAACCATTTTCTTTAGATACAGGAGATTGGCGACAGACTCTTCCGTTCGTTCCAAATGGTGCACGCGCAGATATTTTTGAAATATGTCTCAAGTCTAGCCCATTATGGTGCTGTTTTTAGATGCTATCTTTGGTATCCAATATGCGAAATGAAGGTGACGCTGATTTCAATCAATGGCTTTTGGACATAGGCATCGGGAATGTACCACAAATTGGAGGGATCCCACATGATGCGGTGCAGATTCCATCAAATATGATTGAACAAGGCAGTCTGATTGAAACAGTATTTGAAACAAATATCCACCGCTTAACATCAATGGATTAGTCCAAACGTGTGATTTTGGCGCCTACCAATAAGGATATTCTTCAAATCAACCGAGCTATAATTGATCAGCAGGAGGGAGCTGCTAAAGTTTATTACAGCACAGATTCAATACAAACTCAGGATGTGGACGATGTAAATGCATACCCTGTGGAGTACCTATACACCCTAAATCCTTCTGGAGTTCCACCTCACGTTTTGTGTTTGAAGCTTGGAACAATCGTTATGCTGCTACGTAACTTAAACCCTAAAAAAGGTTTATGCAATGGGACACGAATGGTAGTCAAATCCTTTCATGAATCTTTCATCACGTGTGAGATCATATCTGAATCTCCCAGAGGTGATGTAGTGTGTGTCCCACGAATCAACTTTGCTCCAAGCGATTCAAATTATCAATTCAACCTTAAGAGACGCCAATTTCCGGTTATTCCAGCATTTGCTATGACAATTAACAAAGCGCAGGGACAAACGTTTGAGCGTGTGGGTTTTTTACTGAATAGCCCAGTTTTTTCTCATGGACAGTTGTATGTCGCACTTTCACGCTCAAAAAATCCCGAATTCACCAAAATTTGTATCAAGAGTACGGAGGGACAAGGCTGCGAAGATAACGATATTTGGTTTACACGAAATGATGTGTTTCAAGAAGTTTTTTCTAACTAGATTGTCTTTATAATAAATATATTTTCTTTGGCTCAATAAGAGAATTGAGTTTCCCATTGTCCCATTTTTTTCAATACACAGCAAAAATGGTATTGTAGTTTACATCAAATTTGCAGAAACCAGTTCAAGGGGTTAATTGTTTAATATCACGTTTTTCGGTATATTTCGATTTTTCAAAAGAAAATTTATCATAGATGAAATTGTATTTTCTGATTTCTTTGATTATCGGCATTAAAAACATTTGAAAATGGTACATTTTTTATTGTTATGTGGCTGTAAATAATGTACAAATAAAAATGTTAGCTTAATCTAAGTGGGTATGCGGCAAAGCCGCATTGAGGATTGAGGAACTGAGGTGGCAGAATGCCACGGAAGTCTCCGAAATCCGAAGTGTAAGCATTGCGTCGATTCGATTCTTAGCAAACGACTGATTCAAGCGTTTACCTGGTTTAATGCAAACAGAGGATGTTTTTTTAGTTATGGTCCGACGAGCGTTAGCGAGTTGGACGGCAAGCGTCTGCCCGGTATAATGCAATCGTAGTTTTCTGCAATTACTGTTATTGTGCATTATGAGTACGTAATGTTACATTCACCTATGATCTTTTATGCACTTAAAACGGTTCGGTGAAATAGTCCGCCATTGACAGGTCCTCAGACAATAACAACATCAGTCCTGAGGTGTGCAAAGACGATTAAATTACATTTTCAATGATTTTTATTCGTGGCTAGCCACGACGGGTCAACTAGTCATTAATATTTTTTAAATAAACATAACGTGATTTTTATTTCAAACATCACTTGGTTTTAAACAAAGAATATGTTTGAAATAAAGCAAGTTTATGTTTACGGCCGGAATAAACTAAGTTTTTGTTTGGATTTACCTTGAATATGTTTGTTATGACGATAGTTTTTACTGCGTGATAAATAAAACAGGCATAGTAATATAAAATTATCATATATAGTACACCGAGGCAAATTTCCCTATAAACTTTATGTGTGAAACCACATAATTTTTTGCAATTTGACTCGACAAATAAAAAATATGTGTGAACAACATACAACTTACGCACTTTCCCACAAATAAAAGCTATGCTGGAAACGAAATAAAATTTATTTGCTTTGACAAATAAAATGTATGTGTGAGGTTTATAATTTTTATAATTTCAATGTGCTATAAATTTTATATGTCTGATTCTAATAAAATGTATGTGTGAGGTTTATAACTTTCATTTTAATGTGCAATAAGGTTTATGTGTATGAATCAAATGAAATTCAAAGTTAATAGTAATAAAATGAATAACAATAATGTTGATGTGCCCGAACTATATATTTTATAATTCCTTTTTGCATTCTCATTTTTTCATATCCTCACGTATGTCCTCTTCCCTTACGTCTTACTCATGTAATGTTTTGTTTTTCACTGAAAACAATGGTGTATTATTGTTTTATTTATACATCTAAAATGAAAAATTACCTGCAAAAATTCCCAGAAGTTCTGTTGAAAAACTGATTTGATTAAAAAAATGCCTTCTTTCGCCATCTTGAGTTTGTGCACTCAAACATTAAAAGTATGTGTGGAAATCACATAAATCTCAACTATAAGATGCAAACTTGAATTTTATGGCAGCACACACATAAATAATATTGGTAACGCCTATAAGTGTTATGAGTTACCTTTTAAAATGTAAGGGTTATATTATAATTTTTATATTTATACAAATAATAATAAAGTTTGAGATATCTTATAAAGTATATGTGCTCTAGCCAAATAAATTTTAAGTTTACAATTTTATTAGTGTACGAGTTTTCTACATTTCAAGAGCACACGTGAATAGGCCTCATCATTTTTTGTAAATAAGTGGTTGTATTTTTCCATTCCACGTCGAACGCTGAAATGCTTAGGTTGTTTTCTTTTTCACTCCACAATAGGTTTCTTTTTTTCAACCCTCAATAAGCCATTGTTCTGGCAGCACTGGCCGTACACAGACATACGCGCCAACGACGTAAACATGTCAGATGACATACGGTAAGAAGAGTAGAAGAGAGGGAGAGAGAGTGAGTAAGAAAGATATACGTCAAAGGTAGTAGAGGAGAAAAACAAAACCAAACGGGAATTGTAAAGCGAAAGAGTTAAATAGAAGTTGAGAAAAGTTAGTGCGTTTATTTTTATTTTATTTGGTGGTTAATTTGAGTGGAGTATCGGCGTATTCAGTGAAATTTGGTTGTACGATCACAACACAGAAACCGGTGAGTAGGGTGAGAGTTAGAATAAATAATATGAATAAAATTAGATCTCACTCGTAACAGCTGATTTCATAGAGGGTGAACGATACAGTGGTGCCTAATCTAATTCTCGCGTCCCACGAGCAGTCACATTAATATTCACCATACGACATAGTAGGACAGACAGGTAAAACTTGCAGTGCATGACAATTGACGAATAATTGTGATAATTTAAGAAATAATTATAGACAGAAATTCGCTAAAACGAGGTAGAAGAAAGTTGTCGACGGAAAACAAACTAAAAATTGTAAGTAGGAAAACTATCGGCATTAATAATTAACACGACAAAACATTAAATGATACAAAAATTAAATTCCACAGTTAGATCATCCTGTGAAGGTGATAGCCAAAAACGGTTTGTTTTTACATCCGACCTTTGATCCGAACAAAATCAAAAATTTTTAAAAGGATAATTTCGGAATGGCTTCTTCTGCTGCGAAAAATGAGCTATGTTTGTTCTGCTCA
Organism: Aedes japonicus; assembly: GCA_034211315.2. NCBI lineage: Eukaryota > Metazoa > Arthropoda > Insecta > Diptera > Culicidae > Aedes > Aedes japonicus. The sequence goes on along the minus strand of JASCZW010001021.1, from coordinate 86,925 downwards.
ATGTCGGAATCGATGTCCGAAGATGTGGATTGGGTTCAATGTGGGAAGTGCGAGCAGTGGGCTCATTTCTCATGTGCTGGAGTAGATCAGGAGGTGTCAACGACTGACTGGCGCTGTCAAGGGTGTGTTTCCGGTAGTGCTCAGTTGCAGTTGAAGGTTCCCGACACGAGAAGCAAGAGGCAAGGTGGCAAGAAGACCCGCCAAAAGAGCGACGGAGGGTCCGACAAGGGAGTTGGTTCCGATGCTGATCCAATTGATAAGTAGTTGGAAGAGGAACAACTCGCCAAGGAGAAGGCCTTTGCAAAGCGGATGGAGGCGCGGAAGAAGCTACTTGCTAGGCAGAAGGCGTGGAGGGAAGAGCAGCTGAAGCAAGAACGGGAGATGCAGGAACTTGAGATCCAGGTTCAGCGCGAGATGGAGGAGCAGCAGTTAGAACACGAGCAGAGAATGCTGGAAGCTAAACTGGCTGCAGAACAGGAGTTCCTCAAAAAGCGAGAGGCGATCCGGATCCAGTACAAAAAAATTGTTAGCAGAGTGAACGCTGTAAAGGAGCAAGATGGAGCGGTTGGAGGAACAGAAGAAGAAAATCCGAAGCGGAAAGTGGAGAAGTGGTTGGACGGCCACAGCAAGAAATCGGTCGAGAAGTCGTCGACCAAAGGATTCCATGTAGCGTATTCAAAAGGAGCAGACCCAGTTGGAGCGAGAGCAGGCGTTAGTACTGTGAGAGATAAGCCAAAGCCTGCGAAGAAAGTGCCGGTGTTCGTCGAGAGCGATGACGAACGAGAAGAAGAAAGCGAAAGCAGCGAAGCGTCGGAGAATCGTGTGAAGATTCACCACGGTCGGCATAGCAGTGTGCATAGCGGTTTGCATAGCGGTGGAGTGTTCGACGGGCCGGGGCACGAAGTTGGCCGAATTTCGAAGCAACAGTTAGCCGCTCGAAAAGCGGTGTCTCAACATCTTCCAAAGTTCCGTGGGGAACCGGAGGTCTGGCCGTTGTTCATCAGTAGCTTCGAGCATACAACGGCCGCGTGTGGATTTTCAAATCTGGAGAATCTGAAGCGGCTGCAGGATTGTCTTCAGGGAGACGCACTAGAAGCAGTCAGAAGCCGTCTCGTGCTGCCGGATTCTGTTCCGGATGTGATTTGCGATCTTTGAAACCTGTTCGGGCGGCCCGAGAAGTTGTTGAAGACGCTGCTGACTAAAGTGAGGAATGCTCCTGCGCCAAGAGGAGATAGGCTAGAGACCTTTATGAACTTCGGGACCACGGTGAAGCAGTTGTGCGATCATCTCGAAGCTGCGAGACTGAGAGACCACCTCAGCAACCCGATGCTGGTATAGGAGTTGGTCGACAAACTGCCTCCAAGCTACAAGTTGGATTGGGTTCGCTACAAGCGAGGGAAAGTGGACAGTCCGCTGAGGATGTTCACGAACTTCACTACCGAAATTGTTTCCGACGTGTCTGAGGTGACAGAGTTCTCACTACTGTCGGTGAATGAGCGACCGCGGGCTGGGAGAGAGTAACCCAAGATGAAAGAGTTCGTGCATGTACACGAAACTGAGCAAAGGCGTAGCGATGGGTCGCGAAGCAAGCCACTCCGGCCTTGCTGGATTTGCAAGCAAATGGACCATCTGATTAGGAACTGCGATGGGTTCCGGCGCATGAACATCGCCGAGCGGCTCAGGGAAGTAGAGAGGCTGAAACTATGCGGAGTTTGCCTAAGTAGACACGGAGGCAGTCGTTGTTCGTCGAAGATCCGGTGCATGGTGCGAGGTTGCCAAGCAAACCATCATCCTCTTCTACATCGCGTGGAGGAATCTGTGCAGCTGCAGAAAGCGAAGTCGGACTGCACTGTGATTTTCCGGATGATGCCGGTGACGCTGTACGTCGGAAAGCGGCAGTATGATACCGTCGCGTTCTTAGACGAAGGGTCGTCTGCGACTTTGGTGGATGATGCGGTGGCCAAGCGGCTGAAGGCAGAAGGTACACTCGCACCACTGATAGTCACGTGGACTGGGAACATCAACCGATTCGAGAACGAGTCCCGCAGTGTTGATATGCTGATGTCGGCGAAGGGTTCGATGCAGATGTTTCCACTATTCAACACGCGAACGGTGAGCGAGTTGCAGTTGCCGAAACAGTACGTCCGATACGCGGATGTGGTGAAGCGATACAGACATCTATCTGGGGTACAGGGAAGGACTTTCCGACCAGGCTGCCTACTATCCTTGTAGGTTTGGATAACCTACATCTGTTCGCTCCATTGGAGTCAAGTGTGGGTGCACCCAACGAACCGATCGCTGTTCGGTCGAAGATGGGCTGGACCATATATGGATCTGAGAAACGAAGGGCCAGCGCACAGACGTGCTTGAATCTTCACTCTGTCGCGCCGGTGAGTAATTAGGTGCTGCATGATTTGATGTGGGAGCAATATGTGCTGGAAGAGACGGCGGTTGCATCGATCGCCGTTCCAGAACCGGTAGAAGAGAAACGAGCGCGGAAGATTCTCGAAGCTACAACCAAACGTGTGGGTGATCGCTTCGAAACAGTGCTGCTGTGGCGCAGCGACGAAACTAAATTCCCCAATAGTTACCCAATGGCTATGCGGAGGATGAGTGCACTGGATAGGAAGCTGGAAATGAATCCAGTGCTGAAGGAGAATGTGTGTCGGCAGATAGAGGAGTACCAGCAGAAAGGGTACGCGCATAAAGCAACCGATGTCGAGCTGAAGGAGACGCCACCAACTGCCGTTGAACGTTGTGGTCAATCCACGGAAGCCGGGCAAAGTGCGCTTGGTATGGGATGCAGCAGCATCGGTAAACGGTATCTACTTGAATTCGGAGCTGCTCAAGGGTCCGGATATGCTAGTTCCCCTCCCAGAGTTATCTGTCAGTTCCGAGAACGTCCGGTCGCCTTCGGGGGTGACATCCAGGAAATGCACCACCAAATCCGCATTAGAGTGGAGGACCGACAGGCGCAGAGTTTCCTATTCAGAACAAACCGTGGAGAAGCTCCGCAGGTGTACGTAATGGACGTAGCCACTTTCGGATCAACGTGCTCGCCCAGTTCCGCGCAGTACGTGAAGAATGTAAATGCCGTGCAGTTTGCGGAGAAGTATCCTGATGCAACAGAAGCAATTGTCAAGCGTCACTACGTGGACGACTACTACGATAGTACGGATACAGTCGAAGAAGCAATACGGAGGGCCAGCGAAGTGAGATACATTCATTCACGTGGCGGCTTCCGAATCCGAAACTGGGTGTCAAACTCCAACGCGTTCCTGGGGGAGCTTGGAGAGCAAAGCAATGCTTCATCAGTGCAGTTTAGCCAGGACAAAGCTGCAGTGTACGAGCGTGTGCTAGGCATCGTATGGGATACGATCGGAGACGTCTTTTGTTTCGCAACTGCCTCGAAGTTCGAATGTTCGAAGGTCCTCCGAGGAGAAGAGCGCCCCACGAAGCGAATGATCCTGTGTATTGTGATGGCGCAGTTTGACCCAGCCGGTTTCCTAACTCCAATAACCATCCTGGGGAAAATGCAGATCCAAGATCTGTGGAGAACAGGGTGCCAGTGGGATGATGCGGTAGATGACCTATCATTCAGGAAATGGACGCGGTGGACGAACATGTTGGCAAACGTTCAGGCGTTCAAGTAGCCGCGCAGTTATTTCGGCACTGCACGATCCGATGAGATTCGCGAAGTAGAGCTGCATATATTCGCGGACGCTTGCTGGAGAGATCTTGAGCCTAACGAGGATAGCAGACTGGCGCTGGGTACCGACGAGGTTAAACGTAGCAGATTTGCTGACGAAGTGGGGAAAGAATCCAGAACTCCACTCAAATAGTCCGTGGGTGCGAGGACCGCAGTTCCTGTACGACCGGGAGGAAGATTGGCCGAAGAAGCATCTACCACCAGTAAATACAACAGAGGAGCTTCGAGTACACTTGTTGTTACATGCTGTAAAGGTACCGGCGGTTATGGTGGATGCTAGCCGATTTTCAAAGTGGAAGGTGTTTTTTTTTCCCTTGTTGGGGACGTATTGCCACTGCGACCATTGATTTGATTTAATTGGAAGGTGTTGGTTCGGACGATGGCTTGTGTGTTCCGTTTCGTGTCGAACTGTAAGCGAAAGGCAGGGAGGTTGCCAATCGAAACGCTGCGAGCAACGAGCAGGCAGCTAAAGGTGCGAAAGCCGAACACAGTTGCCTCGATTCTAGTGCAGTTGCGTCAAGAGGAGCACCTGAAAGCCGAGCGATGCCTGATGAAGATGGCACAGTCGGAGAGGTTCATCGACGAATTGAAGGTGCTATAAAAAAACAAAGATCGTCCAGCAAGCCAGTGGATGGCGATCGAGAAGTCGAGTCCGCTGTACAAGCTGACCCCGCTGGTCGATGAGAATGGATTGATCCGGATGGAAGGACGAGTCGAGCGAGCAGAATTCTTACCGTTCGATCTACGGTTTCCCGTGATTCTGCCGGATGATCATCTGATTACGAAGCTGATAGTCCAGCATTATCACGAGAAGAGTGGGCATGGGTACCGCCAAGCGGTGAAAAATGAACTTCGGCAGCTGTACTACATTCCGCACGTAGATGCGGTGGTTAGGAAAGTTTCGGCGGCCTGCATTTGGTGCAGAGTGCGTTGTTGCCGTCCCGAGGTCCCGAGAATGGCTCCGCTACCAGTGCAGCGAATCACTCCGAATCTTCGGCCGTTCAGCTACGTAGGCGTCGACTACTTGGGACCGTTTGATGTGATCATAGGACGACGAACAGAGAAGCGGTGGATAGCGCTATTCACCTGCATGGTGATACGAGCGGTGCATTTGGAGGTGGCACACGGGCTTACAACGCAGTCGTGCTTGATGGCGATACATCGGTTCATCGGTCGCCGGGGCTGGCCAATCGAGTTCTTTTCCGACAACGGGACGAATTTTCGAGGAGCAAGCAAAGAGGTTGTAGAGGCTGTGCAGTGCATCAGAGAGGACTGTGCAGATCAGTTTACGAACGCGAGAACGAAGTGGACGTTCAATCCTCCCGCCGCACCACACATGGGAGGTGTCTGGGAGCGTTTGGTACGTTCTGTGAAGGAGACACTAATTGCGTTGAATGACTGAAGGAAGTTGACGGACGAGATTCTGCAGATAGCGATCGTGGAAGCAGAGGATATCATCAACTCTCGTCCGCTCACCTATGTGTCGCAGCAGTCTGATGAGGCAGAAGCACTAACCCCAAACCATTTCTTGCGGGGTGCATCACCGAACCAGCCAAGCGGAACACTTCCATCCCCCCTTACTGCAGTGCCTCTTCGGGACGCTTTCCAGCGGACACAGCAGCTAGCCAGCGTAATGTGGGAGAGGTGGATTAAGGAGCACGTGCCTTCGTTAAACCAGAGGTCGAAGTGGTTTAACGAGTCAAGACCGTTGCAAGCAGGTGATCTGGTGTACGTGGTAGATGGTTCCAACCGGAAGTGTTGGGTCCGTGGAGTTGTGGAGGAACCGATCGTGTCAGGAGATGGTAGGATTCGTCAAGCGTGGGTGCGTACTAGCACCGGAAGATTCAAACGAGCGGCAGCAAAGCTGGCCGTCATAGAGATACGAGATGGTAACCCTGAGCCAAATGTGGCTTCCGGGACAGAGTTACGGGCCGGGGAATGTTCTGGCAGCACTGGCCGTACACAGACATACGCGCCAACGACGTAAACATGTCAGATGACATACAGTAAGAAGAGTAGAAGAGAGGGAGAGAGAGAGTAAGAAAGATAAACGTCAAAGGTAGTAGAGGAGAAAAACAAAAACAAACGGGAATTGTAAAGCGAAAGAGTTAAATAGAAGTTGAGAAAAGTTAGTGCGTTTATTTTTATTTTATTTGGTGGTTAATTTGAGTGGAGTATCGGCGTATTCAGTGAAATTTGGTTGTACGATCACAACACAGAAACCGGTGAGTAGGGTGAGAGTTAGAATAAATAATATGAATAAAATTAGATCTCACTCGTAACAGCTGATTTCATAGAGGGTGAACGGTACAGTGGTGCCTTATTTTTTATTTTATTCCCTATCGTCTGTTAGTGGATTGTGTATTTTTCTCTCATGTAAATCTCTGGATAGGGTGGTTCAACCAAAAAAAATATCTAATTTACCTTGAAATTGTAAATATCTTCCCAACATCATACGATCCCAGTAGTGAACAGCAATTTCTGCTAGAACCGAAGATGTGAAGAGAAAATATCGAAAGGTCCTATAGAGCTCGGCAGGTTTTGAGAATTGAATAGAAGTATTTTGAAATTGAGCGTAGAGATTGGTACGTAGTATTTCGAAGCAAACGCACACACTTTGCCACACATCCCCATGCGGGTAGGTCAAAGCAGGAACGGAACCGCCACCTTGACAGGCAAAATGTATACGCTTGATCGTGCTCAAATATCGCCAATTTCACAGAATGGTTCTAGCGATGTGATATATCAGTTTTTACACTCTCTAAAGACCACATGAAAATCTCAATAAAAAGGAATAAAAAAAAAACCACATGTAATGACAATCAAATTCCAATCAGAGGTTTTTGAAAACACAAACTTCTCATTCTTACCAGTAATGTGTGTGGCTTTGCTTCCAAGTACTGCCTAGCAAAAGCCCTACGCTCAATTTCAAAACAACTTCTATTCAATTTTATAACCTACCGAGCTATCTATACTTTTGGACCTATCGGAACTATCTATACTTTCTCTTCACGTCTTTAGTTCTAGCAGAAATTGTTGGGTTCCCATTATGTTGAGAAGATATGTTTTAAACATTATAATTTAAATTTGGCGCACTGTACGCAATACATAAAAACATAATTAGTAATTAATAATGTATTCATTCCATGTTTTTGCTTTTGCTGCGTAATTTTCGCGGAAATAAAATGAAAAACTATTGCTTTTTTTAACTAAAGTGAAATTTTAGGTTTGAGAGCTTCGCGTAGGACGTTGCGAATGTAATCCCTCTCTTCACGGATAGTCTCAGTTTTATATTGAGGCCTTGAGGCCAGTTAAGCACTCCTCGTATTTTATCATGAAAATACAGGAGCTTCTAAGTGCTTTATCGTCGCGTTATTTTATCATGAGCTTTGTATGGGTCCCATTTGTATTGTTCAATTCTGGGCAATAAGAAAGCGGACCCGCTTGTAAAGGTGGGTGCTATGCAAGGCGATATTTGTGATCGATAAATCGCCTTTAATTATTTTTTTTCCCTATTTTTCGTCCACTCGTCAGCTGGCAGTATAAATGGAGTAGAGGAGATTTGGGGCAATGGCAATATTCTATCATCACAAAGGTGTCGACGAAATTTTTGTTTAAGGGGATGGATGTGGGTCGAGACTTCATTCGCGTGATATCTCGCCTCATGTCCAATCATTATTCTTTGAACGCTCATTTATACCGAATTGGGCTGAGAGAGAGAGCAATCTCTGTGAATGTGGACAAGGTTACCAGGACGCAGATCACATTATTTGGTCATGTGCTGAGCACCGTGGAGTCAGCTCTGTACCGGTTCGAGATATTTTGGCTGTACGTGATCTGGAGTGTATGAAACTCATTTATGTGTTTTGACTAACATTTGCCTTAGATTGTAGATAGTTAAAATTGTATGTTTACTATTAGCACAGAGGACAGACATTCAGGCTCGAACATTTTCCCCCCAATTTACTGTGTAATTTTTAAAAGCAAACCGTTTGAAAAACAACGCCACCTAGTCTAGGTTTCACCAAACTAAAAATGACAGGACTATCCAAATCTCGAGGTGGGCAAGTGCCGCCATCTTCATACGATTCACCAAAACGAACGGAAACGAAGTGTAATATAAAATGGCAGTTACAGAAATTTACACACGGAGGGCAGTCCAACTTGGATGTCTGTTCTCTGTGCTATTACTTTTTTTTAATTTGTGTTCGTGAGTATTTTTTTCTCTTTCTCAAAAATGTTCAAGTCAAAAGAAAACCAAAAATTGTATAGTTATAAGTTATGATTAGACAATCTAGAATTTAAAAAGTGTGATATGTAAACCAAACTTCAAATTCTCACACATCATCCGTTAAATTGTTATTCCTATTAACCTCGAGACGGCCGCGAGTAATCGGGTTTATCCCCCTAACTTAAGTTTTAAGATAACTGATATATATAAAAATGAAAACGAAACAGTACTTGAAGGCCTATTATAATAGTAATCAAACAGTTTAGTCTCCGTTACATACTGAGCTATTTGTGTACCGATTTAAGTTTTGTTGGTGCCAAATCAAAGCTATGAAATCTCCAAACTGGTCAAAATTTCATTATGATTGAATAACCCTTCATCACAGAGAACAGACATCCAGGCTCGAACTTTTTTTTCTCAATTTACTGTGTAAATTTTCAAAAGCAAACCGTTGGAAAATCAGCGCCGCCTTGTCTAGGTTTCACCAAACTAAAATTGACAGCCTATCAAATCTCAAGTCACGCAGGTGGCGCCATCAACATACGAATCACCAAAACTAACGGAAACAAGCTGTAATTTTAAAATGGTCAGAAATTTACACACGGAGGGCACTCTAGCTTGGATTTCTGTTCTCTGTGCCTTCATGGAGATATGACCAAAACAATACCTGAGTGCACATAATTGTGAGATGAAAATATACTCGTTGCAGTGCAAAACCAAACAAGACCAATCACACCAATCGATGCCGCTTGCATTCTATTGTGTCGTATCTGGTGCGTTGTATAGCACATACAGCGGACTAGCCACACTATGCGACTGTATAGAATTAGAGCAGCATCGATTGGCTCGAGTGGTCTGGTTTTGAACTGCAACGAGTATATTCGAAAATTAGTCTGCATTTACTATAACCAATTTTCAACGAAAATGTACTTATTAAGCTTATTGAATCATTTTATGGACTGATTTTATGAAATTTCTAATATTTATGTAATTTCCCCTTTTATATAACTAACATAAACAGGTCATTAAAGACTATTAATGGTAATATTTTAATCACATCGCTGAACAATACGCTCAGGATTGACAAATAGTTCATTTTATAAACTGAATGTATGGCATATTGAATATCTCTGAATCTTCTTAGGAATTTCTGATGAAAATATGTATCCAGTACAATATTGCCCACATTTGAATTCTGGTGATGTGTAAGAAGGGTTCAGTCTCACCATCGGTGGATTAATGCGGGTTTTGATCATGCAATCTGTTACGCATATATACTGGAGTGCCTTCGAAAAAGAAACCTAAAGCAAAAGTCGAACTAAACGACAATATCGAATCAAAAGATTGTACAATTCCTAGTAGTAATCGTGACTCCTATCGCTGCTTTTAAATATTAAATACACGTCCATTCGACCTTTTCCTGACCTCTACTTAACTTAGCACTGCAGTTACACGCATAACATTTTAAAAGGGCCTATCGTCGTTCATCGATAGTTTTCATCGGCTTTCTCTTCTGTTAACGACGCAACTAAAATGCATTTTCCAAGGCATTTAATGTTCAATGTAGAAGCTAACAAAGTCTTCTCTCGACCTATGCTGAAAACAGAGCAACAAATTCAATTGTTTAACCTTGACAAACCAAAGAGAAAGTTGACGAAGATAATCGAACATAGTCGATATTATAAGATAAGATAATCGAAGATAGTCCATTTTCAAATGTTAAGCAAGAGTTGTGCTAGGGCGAAGAATGAGACAGTATCTTGCTAATACGTCAGTAACCTGTTGGAGGCAATAAAGTAAAAAATGGCAACTGATAGGGACAACCAACATGGATTGGTGCGTACTGACCGACCTTTCTAAATCTGAACATGCTAAGTCATTGTGGGGAAAAATTTAATAAAAACATCTTCCAGACTCATAGTTACTTATCTTAAATGTACTCCACCATTTTACACAATAAAACATTTCTTAGTATTTTTTATGTATAATTGTAAGCGTACATCTTGAATAGCGTATTAAAATTCCTGGCGACCTTGTTCACAGCACTTCGCTTTAAGTAAAATCTATCAAGTTCTTAAACTAAAGTTAGCCACTTACCCAGATTTTGATGCTTGAGTAGATGTAATAGAGTGAATACGCAGCTTGTGTGCGATATCTTTCAACTCCTGGATAGTCTTCGATTCCGGCTTGTGATAGATAGGCATTTCGAAAGTAATGTCTTCTATTTCTTTTCACCACAGGACAAAACGAATAACAAGGCTTTCTTATTGAACCGAACCGTTACTCGGTCAGAAATCTGCACACACGTGATCTTTGCGAAGGATGACTGCCAACTAATGAAAATTGTGATGTTAAATTCAACACTTGCGAATTTGATGAGTTGCGCTGTCAGTTTTTGTATTGTATCGTTCAGCCGTGACATATGATTCATGAGCTCGCTACACAGTTCTTGTTGCACATTTTTTTAGTGTGTGCGTGTACTACTCGTGCTGTTGTTTTTCTCATCTACACACTCCAAATTTCCAAAATTATGTACGGTACTTTTTTTTGTTGAACTCGGTCTGAAAACCGAAATTTCACCGAACGTATTTAAAAAAATGACATTTTACAAAATTCCAGCAATTACAAATACTGGATTTCTGTTATTTATAGAAAACTGCCGTTAAACTGTAGAAAAACTACCGATCGAAACTGTAAATTGCTTCAGTACCGCAACACTGTAAACATAATTACGAATGTACTGTCAATTTATTCTTTTGCAAAATATACTGTAAAAAAAAGTACCGAACAGATTGTAAATTTATTCTTTGCTGTCAAACGCGGCCTTTTCCCGCCATTTAAAGTTGAATGTTGGTCAGTACGGCTTATTTTTACGGTGCAGCCAAAAGTTACCCAAGAAACTACGAAGCTGTAATAGCATGCATATATAGGGCATATGTACTACGTCTAGTGCATCGTTGAAGTTGAATTAAAGCTGAAAAGGGCCCCACTAAGATCGAACTAATGCTATATCTTTTGTAATGCCATAAGACATTGCCAAAGTAGCATTATTGCATTGGTAATGCATCACTACATTTTCAAGTTTAGCTAACGCTTAACTACTTGACAACTGTTGAATTGATGCAATCCCGCATTACCGATGTTGATTTTGGGTTGAATAAGTGCAATAATATAATGCTTGTCGTTACTTGGGTAGTGCCCAAAGTGGAGGAATGCACAGCAACTTTCCGGGACCGTAGCCATATTCGGCAGGCAGGGAATTGTTGGCTTATCCCAAGGATCATCCGATTGCAGCAGCGTTTGGTGGGGAATTCGAAAGATATTTTAAACATCGTTGAAAAATGTGTGTTGTTATTTTGTCTTTCAACTCATTTTTCCAAATGCTGCTTATTTCAGTGAACATTTCGGAATGCTTCAGGACAAAATTGTCACCGGGTATCATGAACTCTTCCATTAAAATCATAATGGTAACCAAGTTTTGTTCAGCTGATTATCCTATTTTTTTTATTGACATACACACTCAGGTTATTTTACAGAAATCTGTAAAATTTTACCGAATTTTCAACAGCTGAACGTTTGGTGATCCGATTTAACGGATTTCGGTAATATTTTACCGAAATCCGGTAATTTTCCGGTAATTTACGTCAACGGAACGCAAACGTATCTATTGTGGGTGGCCCTTAATGCCTGGGACAGACATACAACCAACCCCCGAGCAACTTGACAGATGAGCTTAGTTTTACGTACCCATCTACAAATTGTAGATGGCTCTACCGTGCATAAATAAAAGGGCCATCCATTCTTGATACTACCGCTTTTTAACTTTGGAATTCATGTTGTCGTTTCCTTTTGTGTGGATGTTCAAAACAGTGCAAGAACAAATTTTTAATATGGCGTAAGGTTTATGTGGCTTTCTGGGAATTGAGAGAAAGTCAAACAAAGAGTGACAAAGAGAGAGAGAGAGAGAGAGAGAGAGAGAGAGAAAGAAATAAAGAGAGAAATAAAGAGAGAAGGGGTATAAAAAATAATGAAGAGAGATTATTTTTATTTACACGCTACACGACTCGCAGCACCAAGCATAAACCTTGATGTTTTTTTAGCTAGTTTATTTATTTGTTAGGCTCAAGCCGATAATTCATTGTTGTTTTTGATGAAGTTTAACTTTCTGTTTCAAGCACACAGGGATGAAACAAAAAACCAATCCATCATGTGTGATTGATAGAGAAACGAGAGAAAGCTCAAATGCTACTATTTCTCCCCTCAGAAACACCGTTACCTATTTTGACATCATTAAATTTTCCTTTTGCTTATTTTTTCATTGAAATTGTTCTGAATCTAATTTTACAGAATTCGTTAAAAAGTATAAAAAAAAGATTGGCTAATATTGGGTTATAGAATTAAAGGTAGATAAACGCTAAAAATTACCGGATTTGGATTGTTACTTTTTACTGAGAATTAGGTTTTTTGTAGTTTTATTTTACAGAATGCTACAATTTAACAATGTATTCATTCGAATTAGTATTCCAAATAAAGCACATATAGAGAAGCAAATGTTCATTTGTATAAAATAGTTAAAATGTTTTTTTAATATCAATTAAGTATGGAGGAATCCATGTAAAGGCTAGTATGCAGCTCAAAAGTAATGTGCATTAGGATAGGACAAGTAATGGTCAAGAAATGCTTTTACTCTCGGAATTACTTACCTTGTATGCAGCTGAAAAGGAGGACATACTTCGTAACGTCAGTAACGTCTGCCCAGGTAATCTTAACGGTGCTGTCATTTTTCCTTGCGGAATAATATTCCTTTGGATTATTCCGAAAGAGAAACAGACGTTTCGCCATTACTGAAGCAGTTATCAAAATTACTTCGGTAAAAATGGCAAAAATTACTTCAAGTCTTTACATACTTGTCAGCTGCATACTAGGCTTAAAGCTAAAATAAGGGTAAACATCGTAATATCCAAAACTGCAATTGATCATAACTTTCTGGCTATTATCAATCGGAATCGTCATTATTGTTTCAAATATTGGACATGAGCAAACTGTTTATTCAAAGATTAATAAGCAAAATAAGAAAGTTTTCGCTAAGAAAAATATGGCGACCACGTTGCTTCAGAGACCATCAATTTATAGAAATTTGGGTAAATAATAACGTCCTATATTGGGTGACCATGACTCCAATTTCAGTAAAAATTACCGATTATTACCGTTTCATTTAACTGGGTATTGGGTACTAGGTATTGTGAAAAATACCTATTTTAAGACCAAATAAATACCTAATTTTAGGTATTTTAATCTTAGCGTGTAGGCTGCTATATTATTCTCATCTTGCTAGCTTGCGAATAGTTTTCCACTGCTGAAAATTTCGGAGTGTTTTTATTATTACGGTTTTAAAATTATTTAATATTTGGCTGCTTATATTACGGGATATAGAGTATCTTGACATCAGCAACTATACATCTAGTTTTCACTGGAAATAATGTACATGTCATATGATATCAAATACTATAAGTCTCGAGTGTGTCAATGCTCCAATATATTCTCTTTGAGGAGGGTAAAAATATCCACTATTTAACATTAAGGATAAGCAACAACATATCGTCAGCATTATATTCATCAAGTACACTGATAAAAAATCAAATAAGGAAAACATTAATTCAAAGTTATACCTTTTATATGCTACCGCCACATCTATTTCATATCAAATAACATAATTTTTATTTGTGTTTCACTTGCAACCTATTAGGACATCTTCAGCGGCGGTCTATTTTTAGATCAACTTTATATCTGATCAGCGTTGCCAGGTATACCGATTTATCGGTATTTATACCGATTTTTATTCTCAATAACGATATACCGACAAGGGCTCTGAAAATACCGATTTCCAACTTTTTCTACCGATAAATACCGATTTGTTATGAAAGTTATTTCAACATTATATTTGGTTTATTATTTATCAGGGTGTTTTTTTTTAGACTTTTTACTCCTAGTTAACTATTTTTCAGAAAATATTTTCTCAATTAGAACTGCACTAGATTTGAATAAATAAAAAAAACAAAATAAAGGAATAAAAAGCTTTAAACGAAAAAGAAGTAGGTAACGATGATATCCAGTTCATTAAGTCACACATAACATTTCATTAGTGCTAAGTTTCAACATAATCCTTTAGCCAATGGCATCTATTTTCGTATCATTCAATAAAACCACAGATAGCCACAATACATTTAACATTTCTTCTACGTCAAACGCAAGGGAATTAAATGCCAACTATCAAACATCGCTTTGAGTTTCATACGGAGGTAATTGCATTGATCAATTTCTCTAAGTCGATTTTTGGCTAATATCTTAGTCAAAGCAAGTTTCAGTATTTAACCTGCAAGACGGAGTTATTCTTTATCGCAACGGATATGCCCACTCGTTTACCTGTAGTTATCAATTATTTTCGGATCAAAGAAGAGACATCGCCATATGCAGTTCGCCCGTTCGAAACTCAACGTGAGAAACATTTGAATTAGTCTTAAATGCAAGAACGATGAACAAATTTGGAGTGTTATGGTTGTATGTCTGAGATTAAACTATCGAGTTTAGTTATGATATTATATGCGTTAACAAATGAGGACAGGTTGTAATTTTAAACAAAATAAACTCATCAGTCCTATATTAACAAGCAACAACACTTTATACATTTATGCCTTTTAATATGGGATTAAAAAAAAAATTATCAGTTTATTGATAGGGTAGAGCGCTACTTCGACGTAGTCGCCTATTTTCGTTCTATCAAGCAAACATTTTTTATGTTTACGTCAAACTTTGTTCATATAAAATTTGAAAATAGAAGAAAAATGATCGCCTAAATATATTGTAATCTTGTATCAAAATTAAACTATAGTTCACTTGAAGAAAATCTGAATTTTACTTTGTACCGATAAATACCGATATTTTTTAATAAGCAATACCGATATTGTATAAATCCACCTGGCAACGCTGTACCTGATTTACATCAGCAAAACTTGAATAGAACTAGCTAAAATAAGACCAACTTTGCGTTCCCCGCACCAGTGTTGTATTTCTTGTTGTTAAACCCGCCAACACCTGTCATCCTGTCGATCATTCAACATCAGAGATCAGAATTTTTTTCAGAGATCGCAGATTTTTCACAAACATTTTGCGATTGATTGGTTTGACCAAATAATTTTTAATGCCAGTAGTGCATCGTTAGCTGACGTCAAGGAATACTTGCTTTTTCGTTTGGCTAAAGGTGAGTGTGTGAATGCATGCATTTCATTAAAACGATATTAAATAATGCTGATCTGTAGTTTGGCAGCGGATAAACGTCGAGTCGAAACGGAGAGGGTCACATCCTGGATGACGCCCAAACGTCGACCGTGATTTCCGTTCCGGTCATCAGCTGTTCTAAGACTACTTTAGCGACACGCAAACATACAACTAGAAGCACTTTCCGCGTTTCCACATGCCAAGGGAGATGTTCCTGGACATTATGCGACAACTACAGTCAACTAGAGGCTTCTCAAAAATTTATCTGTATGAGCTATTTGCAAGCTCATACAGTTGAATGTATGACCAATCTATCAATAAACAGATTGTTTACTTTAAAGACTTCATTTCTTCTCATTTCCGAGCAATCGAAATACTATTCGGAATCTCGGAACTTCCGCATCAGTCATCGTTTTCCGGAAAATGCAGTGGCTGTCAAAAAACTAAGACAAGCATTCGTTATGAAGGATTGAAACGAAAAGGCAATTCACTAGCACCGGGAGCAAGTGGAGGTAATTATCAGCATTCGACAGCAACACGACTTTTTAGTCCACCGCCAGCATCACATGCAGCAAACACGGTTACTTTTCGGCTCACATATTCAAATATTCCTCGGAATATACTCAATAAAATTGAGTTATTGTTTAGTAAAACCTGAAATTTTACTCAATAATTGGTATTATCAAGTAGCGTGTAATGATTTGAAACGATATTTTTCTTGTTCCAAATTGCTGCAAGAATAGATCAAAACATATACCAGTTTTAAAATAATGCAAAATAGATCCAGTATAAAACAAAATTTACAACACCGGTGCAGCGATGTTTTTGCGTTTGGTCTAAAAAAATAAATCCAATCCACGATTTGGATCACCGTTGAAGATGCCCGTATGTTGATACATATTTTCCATTTTCAAACCCAATGAAAAGTATGTGTCTCACCTTATGACTGAAAGGTATTAGATTTGCCACATACTATATATTGGGTTTTGGATTAAAAAATTTAAAACGGAGCTCAAAATGTTTTCGTCAGTTGTGTTGCAATGCCAAATTGCAACGAGTTATATCAGGTATATGTAATAATTAATAATCGACTTTTTTTTTTACAGATACAATTGTGTTCATAATTGGTTAGTTATGGATTAAAGGAGAGTACGATGAACATTTTTAGCGTATGAAATCCAAGAAAAAGTTTGGTGCACCAATTGCAACGGTGATATCACCAGTTAAACGAATCTAACCGAAGCGCAAATCAGAAGTCTAAACTAAATTTTCTCCTACTCGATGGTTTCCGTGTCTATAGAATGTATACAATGTTTGGTTAATAATTTTTGGTTAGCTTTTCACGCAAATTCAAAAAACTTAATGCGTAGGAATGTGCATGCTGATCTTGCAACTAGGTATATAAATATATTTTTGAAATTCCGATACAAATGTGATAAAAGTAATTTTTTTCGGTTTTTTCCATAGTAAAATACATTCGTTTACATCTCGACACGAATTATCATACCATGCAACTCGGGCCCATCCATTACTAAGATGAATACAATATTTTCTTCTATAGAAGAATCCAAGTTGAAAAAAGAAGAAGACATCGAGTGGTGATAAATATGACAGCTCCCATGTTAAAGTATAAGACGAACGTTTTGAAAGCTTCCAATAAATTCAAATGAAATATTAATTAAAAGCGGTTCTTTGTATGATGTAAGAAAAATCCTAAACTGCAAAATAGGGGCATTATTTTGCTTTATTTTTTATTTTGCTGAAAATATCTTTATTGAGTAGTTTTGGATTTTTCTTACATCATACAACAAACCGCTTTTAATTAGAATTTCATTTGAATTTTTTAAAAGCATTTTAAAATGATCGTCCTATACTTTTACATGGGAGCTGTCAGATTTATCACCACTCGGTGTCTTCTTCTTTTTTCAACCTGGATTCTTCCGTACACGCTAAGACAAGAAAACGGAAACTTCGGTAAAAAATACCGAAAATCACACAAAAGTGCACATACTGAAATTATCGGTAAACATGGATTACCGAAATTTCGGTATTGCTGGAAAACCGGGAAAAACATTAATAATTACTTATTTTTGAACGGTATTTTTTACCGAAACTGCTAGCAGCTCAATGAGAGAATTTTTAACCAAATTAAGGTAAAATATAACGATAAAATCTGTAAATCCACTTTACTGAAACATTAAGTAAAATCAAACGTTTTGTTTCGGTAAATTATACCGATACTTTAGGATTTGCTACCAAAACCTAATTTTCGGTAAAATGAAAACAGTATTTTCGGTAATCTTATCTTAGCGTGTATGGAAAGTACCCTACACTGTAACCGTCCAGTACCCATTAATGGGTAAAAATGTACTCATTTTTTGATAGTATATGAAGCTGTCAAAAAAATGGGTACTTTTAAAATATGAATAATGCATACTAATGACCCATATTTTAATTGTTTATGAGAGATCAAAAGATGGGTATTTTTCTACCCATTAATGGGTAAAAAATATCTTAGCATTCTCCTGGCTCGCTTTGTATGGTTGAAAGTGCGCTGTTCCAAAAATAAAAAAAACTTCGCGTCGGAATTCAGTCTACAGAGACGCGTAGAATATGGAAGAACTGAAGGCTAAATTGGATAGCGAAAGCATCCAGAACCTGAGAGGTACGTTAATAATTTAATAAAAAACCTAAAAGTAAGACTTACTTGTTTTTTTTTTAAATTATTGAGTTTTACATTTGTAGGATACCGAAGAACGGCTTGTAATATTAGTCACATGGAAACTCAATGAGCATGGTTTAGCGGAAGTGACACCCCATCTTATTTCCCCGGAACTTCTATCGGCCGGAGCTATTTCCTGTACGATAAAATTCACAAAGACAAATACAAATACAGTAATTGAGATCTATTATGTTTGTGCTAATGCTCATTATTCAATTTCACAACTAATTACAAATCACGAAAAATACCCATTTTGCAAATACCAAACATTTTTAAAAATGGGTATTTCATACTCATTTCCCAAATAACAAACGTTTTGAAAAATGAGTATTTCGTACCCATTTCCCCAATAACAAACATTTTGAAAAATGGGTAAAAAGTACTCGATAGCCTGACGTACAGGCCTTTTACCCATTAATGGGTGAACACGTTTTACCTAATAAAGGAGTTAACCCACTTTAGTTCGAAATGGGTGATATTTTACCCATTAATGGGTACTGACTGGTTTCAGTGTATAGGGAAGCCAAAACATCTGTTAATTTTCCTACCTGCCGCACTCTGACGGAACTTTCAACACTTTCTCTTCACATCTTTCATTCTAGCCAAAAACATTAGTGCTGTTGTTTTTCTCACCAGTCGCTTTTTGATGAGTTTGCCTGGAAATGTCACAGCGATGTCACGCAACACGATAAAAGCTCACATGCAACCACCATGCAGCTCATCAATCCACCGTAAGGTGGATCACGGTGAGCTGTTGAGTTGTGAAGTGGAGCAAAAGGAAGAAGGCAAATGTGTATTTTGACAGTTCTAATAAGACCAAAAACAAGCTGATGGAGAAAAAAGTGATGTGCTTGAAACAGTGCGCTTTTGCAGTTGTTAGTAATTTTTATTTATTTTATTACGTTACGTTTTTATTTATAATATTACTCAAAATGGTTGATGTTAGCAATTTCTGTAGGAAACCTAAGAGCAAGTTAAGAGAGACGGAGAGTGTACGCGGCCAGAAAGATTTTCTTCGACGAATTACCATTGGGTGGTGGTTAGCAAAATACCGGTTAAGTGGAGTGAAGTGAATTATGTTGCTCTCAGTAAAAATTATGTTTAATGCTATGCGTTGTTGTTATCGTTGTTATTCTTGCTGTGATTTAATCATTATCTTAAAACTTTCAAGGTTAGTTGTTTTTATTGATTCATTATTCAATCGGTTGTGAGAATCATAACTATCATATTTTACAGGTGCATATCAGTGTTTATACGAACGAAGAGTTACAAGATGTGTACTAGAAATTATCTATACATCTATAAATGTACAAAAAAAAAACTATATTTCTTTTTACTTTTCCTGTGGACATTTCTTAGGCTCAAAATGTGTAGCGAATCAAATAAATCTAGTTAAAACAACTGCCAATTCTGTTTGCTTGGTTTACATTAAACAAAAATGTAACTCTTGAATTAACTCCATAGGTATCGTTTCCCAAAAAAAAATTTTTGCTCGGATTTACAATTTGCATGAGCATGAGCATGATTGACCGCCCAAGCATGCAATTCCGTTATTGCCAGATCAGCTGTATTTACACAAAAAACCAACAGATGATGTTTGGGACTAACATACATTTTCAATGTTTAAAAACTGGTGACCCATTATAAAGCAATACCGGTGCCGGCCGTGCCCGAATGCTGGTCAAGTAGGGAATGGGAAGGAATGTGCTGACATGATACTCGCTTTGGAGGAAGCCGAGATATCCTCTGCACTTCCACGAGAAATCACTAGGATGTTGAATAGTTGGGGAAAGGTTAGCAGTCACTTTTTGCATTGCTACTACGTTGCGACCGGACTGAAAAATATCACCAATCGACTCCGAACGACCGTAACTTTATACTTTCGCGGTTTTTTAGCGTTGAAATTTCACTTCATTTCACTGTCACCGGGAACCGTGATTCTAGACTTCAGTTTTTTTCATTTCCTCATCTTGGTAATAATCATTAATTCATTCGCGACAAAGTGGAAAAATACTTAAACTTCATAATTTATGTCTTTGTGTCACAATACTACCACTAATTCAACATTTGCTTGGATTTACAATTTGCCGAGAAACTAATAAACTTGTGATTTTATATTGTTATTGTTATTGTTATTGATCAATCCCCACCCTGGCAGGCAACTACCCGCCGATCTGCACTTAGGCTGAGTGAGGACCTACTTAGCCTAAGCGTTTGTGCATACTAATCCGTATAGCATGCCGCCACTTTCACTAACAGGCCCCGTTGTCCCATTAGCTTCCGTGCATTGGTTAGGGATAGGAGGAGATTGATAGGGAAAATTTAGAGAGAAGGAGTTGTAACTGAAAAGAGACAAGCATAACGAAAAAAAAAAAAATAAAAATAAAATTAAAAAAAAAAAAAACAAAACAAAATCAGGACACTGGATATTGTCTTCAAACCCTGGTTGAAATAAACTATTTGATGCCTGAAAAGAAACAGAACTAAGAACAAAGATACAAGCGAAATCCTTGTGGTCCCCCGGATGTTTCAAGAGCTCAGCTATTTATCTGAAAAGATACTAAGAGTTATTGTCTAACCTGTCTAGTTAAATATAAACCACTAACAAATGTGTTGGTGGTTCCTCACTAGGAAAACAAGGAAATTAATATTAACGCTTGATAGCCAATTTGGATCGATCTATATCAACAGTAAGGAAGATATTGCAGCCAATAACACAATGGGAAAGTGGTTCACACGTTCCAAGATATGGCGGCCCGGCGATTATGGCAAAGGAATACTATAGATCACAACTAATTATAATACCCACCACCGGCCCACCACCGGCCCACCACACCCGGCGAAGCACCAGATCTCACCGCGAAGCAGCTTTATTGGAAATGAGAAGAAAAACTAGTATCTTCCATCCAAAATCCAACCACCCCCACCGCCCATCCCGACAGACACGCGTATCCCGTCCACAACGCGCAGACCTCCCCAGCGCCGTGCACCAATAACTCGACTGGTCGAGTTATTAGTACACGGCGCCGAAAAGTCCGCATACTGAAGACGAAACACGCGCATCCGCCAAGACAAGCAATAAAGGTAGTCGGAATCAAACGGAAAACACCAATCCCTCCTCTCATTTCCATCAACAGGTAATCCACTAAACAGCTCACACTTTCTAGGATTCAGTTTTATTGATTTTTTCCGTGCTCACATGATCACTCGCCCCGCCGAACAACAGATAATCTAAATAAAAATAATGCCCTAAAACCGATATCAAAGCAGTTGGCAACAAGGCATCGACACCATAATGATACGGCAAATATGGTTAACTAATAGTATGGATGTTTTAATTATTTACCATCATATCACCCCTAGCAGCAGTTTTTGATATTATTCTGTACTGACTCGATCACTCGCGGCGCAAAAAAAAAAAAAAAATTTATAGATAACGCGCCAAACCCTATATAAAAATTTTAAATAAGAGAAAATCAACGCAACTGTTCACATTAGATGCTCGAAGCACTCTTCTTCCGTAAACTTTGAATATGTACAACTATACACCCAGACTTTCCCACAGAAACCCGTGAAACCCCACCGAACTCTCAACAGCCGAACGCCCGGCATCCCCACCTTAAGGGCCCCGGCAAAACATTACAGTTATCTGTAAAAATTTACCGGTTTTCGGTCAAATCCCACCGAAATCCGCCAAACCGGACTACCGAAAGCTCAGCTGACGAGAACCCGGCAAAACATCCACAGACCTCTGCAAAAAAATCCGAGTGTGCACATTTTACAAACAACCCTACTACTGGAACTCACATCTGCAACAAGAACGTTGAGCGTCCCATAGAGCAATCTAAACCGTAAATTAAGATTGGAGGATTTTGTGCATTTAGCGTCCCTGGAAGCATCTCGTGCCTTCTGGCAACTTTACGCTTCTATTACTAAGCTCATCATTTTCGCACCACCGGGGGGACTTGGTCCTATACCCAATGATTTAATTATCTCCAATCCGCTCAACCAATCGCAATGTTTTGTGATATAGTGGACGGATTATTATAATTTGAGATAAATCAATGCAGACGTCTTCCAAAATTGCCGGTCGACAGGCAATCGGTGGAGACCCACCTGGTACCTCACATCAAGATGCTTAGAGGCGGACCGGAAGATTTGATGAGCTACCTCCCCCAATAAACTTGTGATTTTATATTATGTATAAAATAAAATTCAATATATATTGCGCTCTTTGCACCTTATAAGAGTAGTGTGAGAATTTTTTTATCACACTCAACATTGTCCCAAAATTTAAATTTGCAGTTGTTTGAGTTAGCGTGCACACTGCTCGGCGAAATGTCAAATTATCTTTCAGCAACTAACGAACAACAAATTATCCTTCCGGTGCTGCATCCGGATTTGGACTCGGATTTGGAAAAAAAATCGGACAACAGTGTCACCAGCAGTGAGTTTTGGCTTGGAGTCAAATTATAAAAACGAGGGATTAAATCAATTTCACTATATTTCAGCTAATAAATACTACGTTGATACAACATTCGTCAGCGTTCCTAGACCGAACATGGAAATTCAAACCTAAATGAAGGACGGAATGGTAGACAATTCTTTTCGAGAAGGTGCTGGATTACACGTACGCAGTTATCCAGTCGGAATCGATGTACCATCCTGTATTATTTTCCAAAGCAGCGTGGAATGTACGGAATAATTGAGAAAGGCTGACGGAGCTGATATTCGAGATTTATAGCGTACCAGCTTTCTGCCTAGTCAAGAATGCTGTTTAAGCGGCATTTGCTAACGGCAGAGTCACTGTTTTGGTTGTGGATAGCGGGGTACTCACACTTCCGCTGTTCCAGTTCATGTAAAACAGCGTTTTAAATTGGCTGAAAGCTTATTTGACCATACGATGCTGGGAGTAGGTCAGTTGGTTTCCACCAGCGTTGGAATGTGTGACGCTGACGTGCGCCTATCCCGTATGGATCGGTCTTAGTTACCGGTGGATATACTCTGCTGCCTGACTTCCCGGAACGCTTGAATCGAGATCTGCAGCGCCGGGCACCATCCAACACTCGATTGGAAATGATTTCGGCCAATGGTTCCGTAGAACGGCGGTTCGGAGCTTGGATAGGCGGATCGGCATAGCGGATAGGCAAGCATCGGAACATTCCAGCAGATGTGGATTTCTTCTCAGGAGTATGAAGAGTCCGGAAAAAGCCAAGTGGAACGAAAATGCCCTTAAACGCAGACGGAGACGGACGCCCGCATAACGAAAAACAATTTGCTATATAGTCAAAACTATATTTTGAATGTAAAATATATTATCACATTTTATGTTATTGTTATCGAATAATTTAATCTCATTTTCACCCTACAACCGCTACAGTAACACATATTGTTACTGTTTGGCATATTGTCATTCAAAGGTTTTTTACTGTCTGCACTCGGTGTAGATTATATACCAACTGTTTGGCATAGAGTACTGCAAAAAATTTGTTCGTGAAAATGGCCATAATTTTATGGTAACCTAACTTAACCGCCTATTCAGCATATTGTTATTTGGCCTTTTACCATCTGCCATATTGTTAAAACTATAAAGGAGATTGTTAGTTTATCGTTGTCATCTATAAGGGTAAATGTCGTAACAATAACGGAAGCGGTCGTCAATAATAAGCGAAATGGTCCAGGAATGGTTTGTGATTATGCGGGCGATAACAAATGGATTGGCTTTAAGGATGTGTAGCGGAATAAGATTTTATGAATTGTCAAACAGTGTAATTGTAAACGCTCTTCTATTTGGGAATACAGTTTGAAAGTTTGGTCTGTCTATAAATTTTTGTTTACAAACTCATGCCGGAGATCTTAAAATAGAACTAATGTTCTGAAATTTGATGACTGGTTAACATAAATTGTTTTACCTACATTTATTTATGAGTCTCAAGTGCCATAGGCCTAATGGAGCCGAGTTTTTTTTATTCATTTTAACAACGACAATAACTTTAATGTTGGCTTTCAACAGCAGATTGGCGATGCCATATTGTCGCTGTTGGTCTGGCATTGATGTTGCATTGCGTTAAGCTGTAACGATACAATAGAAGTGGTATTACGGGGGACGAGGTGGACATGTTAAAACGACAGCTAAGATCAGATCTGGCAATTCTAAATCGAGGCAATACCAGACAACGGAAGAATGGCCTTTGAAATGACGAACAGACTCCGAAAGCCAGCAGATATAGTTGCCAATCGGTTGTTTTTGTTCAGAAAACCCGCCGTAGGAAGCAGTTGTTGGGTCTTCTGTGTCATCATCCGTGGTTAGATCAGCATCGTAATTGATGTCCAGCGGAAGTGGATTCAAATCGTCGTCATACTCTTCTTCCGGATCCCTTTCCGTGTCCATCAAAAATTTCTCTTCCATGTACGTACTGGTGCCTGACTCCGATGCTGGATATTTCAGACGGCGTTTTTATTCGTAGGTTCGGAATTTGTTTCATGCCATTTTGTTTGCTGTTATGTTGATTTGTTTGGTATCACATGTAAACGAACTATAATCATAAATACGTCATGTAAATACATATGCACGCTAAATGCAAACATAACTGTTAATGCAAATTTTTGGGAAAAGCTTAGTGCGAAAAAAATACACTGCATGCACAATCTTCACAAATGTCTAGGAATTCGTGAAACTTGCAATACAGATTAAATAAACAAAATCGAACAAATTAATTAAACAAATTCAATCAATATTATTATTATAAGTTATTTTACATAAATGATCATGTATCAACAAATTATTTGTTATAGTTAACCGTATATATTTTATACATGTAGCAACCCGAATAAAAAAGTCTCATAGATTTACAATTGAATGTATTGTAACCATACAATAGAATCTATAGTATGTACAATTAATATTACTGTTCACAACTATAAGATGACAATAGGAGTTATTGTTACCACAATAGAATCTAATGTAATCTGACACATCCACAATAGAAAAGGGAGGTTGTTATGTATCTTAACTATAGAAAAAAAAAATATTTTCCGAACAAATTTGAACCAATTACTATAAATTCTATTGTTTCACAATTGTTAAAAATCCAAGCATATGGAGTGAATTGTAGATCTATTTTAATGCAATAAAATGCATAATTTTTCATATATCTTATTCACGAACAATAATATTCATAGTCGGAAATAGATTTTGATGTTGATTTATATTATTGTATTGTAATTGAATGGTTATTTTTATCCGGGAAGGGCTTAAGATTTTTATAAGTATTAACCCAACTTAATTAAGAGGTTATGTATAGTGGGACAGATTTCATTTATTCCAAGATTTTTCCTTCGTTCTACTGTTTGAAAAATAATTTTTAATCCAAACGAAACTATATCAGCTCATGAAAATATATTTTAATTTGTTTCAAAATCAGAATGTACTGTATAGAATTCAGAAAAAAAAACTAAGATAAACTCAAATATGATTGGAGCAAAGCCTACTCTGAGAAAAATTCTCTCGTTATACCGACAATTAAATCATCGTCAAGATGACTATTGCATATTATGGTTACAATAACCATGAAAATGGACGAATTCACCACGTTCAAGGCATTCTTGACTATGATCATGATAACAAGGACTATTCCGATATTATGGTAAATGTTGAATCAACTATTTTTAATTGGCGTTTTGACCATGATCATAGTCAGTTCAAAATCACTATACTGCAAAAGTCATCCTAACCCCCAATAATGGTAAAATTGACTATCAAATTTGTCTCTGTGTACCGAGATATTTACTCCAAGTTGATTTCAAATTCTCGAGTACTTTTTCAAACAGACGTATCTGATTTTGTAAACAAAGAGGGGAAGTAAGATTCAAACAAAAATTTCTAAAAACTCTCAGCACCCTCACGGAAAGTAGCATCACCATTATGTTGGGGAAATGTTATTCCTTGTGTTGGTGGCCCTACTTTGCATGAAAGTGCTAAGGGTTTCAAGAATTTAACGTTTGAATCTTACTTCCCCTCTTTGTTTACAAAATCAGATACGTCTGTTTGAAAAAGTACTCGAGAATTTAGTTTATTTTGATTTTGTCTTTAGTTCCCACTATCATGTGTGAGTGTGTACGAAAACAATAAATTTATTTCAGTACACGCACACCCTCAAATATATGTGCAACAAAAACTGTGTATCAAACTCATGAATCATGTGTCACGCGGGCACGATATGACACAAAAACTGACAGCGCAACTCATCAAATTCAGTCACCAAAGGCAATTGGTGAATATAACAACACAGCTATTGTTGTTCACTCTTGGTGCCTCATGGTGATGAGCGAACATCTCCTTCTACATCATAATCGTTACTCCTCGCACGGAGAATACATAACATAACAATTAATGTATGTAAACCCATAAATGGTGGTAACCATTAATTATACTGGTGGGGACCAGTATCGCATCGCTTCACGATGTTTCTCTCCGAGGTCTCTACGTTGGAGACGACGAGAAAAACATTAGTGATCGTCAGTCGTTGCGAATCAAAACAAACCCAAAAAAAAAAAGGAGAGAGTTCGCATCAGTAAACAGAGTGCACACAATAGATCGCTAAGAATAAACTATACAAGCCACAGTGGTACATGAGCGTCTTTCCATGCGTCAATTTTTGCCTGTTGCAGTGGCGGACTTGTTCCGTCGCTACAACCTACCCTGCAGTGGGATGTTGGGCAAAGATTGACGTCCATGGTTCGAGTACCATTGGATACATGCCCTTTCGCTCAATTTTCAAAAAACATCTGTTAATTATCCTACAACCTACCCTGCAGTGGGATGTTGGGCAAAGATTGACGTCCATGGTTCGAGTACCATTGGATACATGCCCTTTCGCTCAATTTTCAAAAAACATCTGTTAATTTTCCTATCTGCCGCACTCTGACGGAACTTTCAACACTTTCTCTTCACATCTTTCATTCTAGCCAAAAACATTGTTGTTCACTCTTGGTGCCTCATGGTGATGAGCGAACATCTCCTTCTACATCATAATCGTTACTCCTCGCACGGAGAATACATAACATAACAATTAATGTAAATAAACAATGTTTTACAAATATTTACTGGACACAACATCAAGTAATTTCACAAATAATAAGAAAAATTTCAAATAAACCAGTCGTTTTAGTAAGACAATTTCTAATTTGGCATTTGTGGTTATAATTTATTCAGGCAAACCAGGAATTCATTTCATTTCATTTGTATCAGTTATGTAACTACCATACTGCCGTCGAAAGCAATATCAGGTCAATTTGTCCCATCAGTGAATTTGTACGCATAACTGTCCCAGTCGGACAAATTATATAAAACTTATCATAGCAGCCAAAGGCCCTTCTGAATCTTCAATCGCATTTATCTAAGAGACCTTTTTGCCGATCATGGATCATCGTCTTTCATACCCTCTATAGCATCAATGGCAAAAAAAATATTTCTTTAAAAATCATCGAATTTAAGAGTTATTAAATTGGAGTAGTACCAATCATGTTGCACAGATTTTTGGAATTTAGTTATAGACCATCGGTCAGTCAAGGGGATTTCCCCCCTTGCCTATCCTGCATGGGGTAGTATGACAAAGGGTTATGTGCCTGATCGGATACTAAAGTTCAAATGCCCTCCGATCGTTTTCAATCTTGTATTCTTTCAATTTTCAAAGCCTGCCGTTACTCTATACGGAACTATCAATACACTTTCTCTTCATGTCTATTTGTTCTAGCAATAAAATTACTGTCCGCTCCTAG
Source organism: Aedes japonicus (assembly GCA_034211315.2). NCBI lineage: Eukaryota > Metazoa > Arthropoda > Insecta > Diptera > Culicidae > Aedes > Aedes japonicus. Next base: position 59,208 of record JASCZW010001021.1, on the reverse strand, counting down.
CGCTTCGCATGGAGATGAGAAATTATCTGCTTCTGCTAACTTCATTATAGACCATTTGCCAAAAATCTCGTAAATAACTCAGTTGGTATGTAACTGTTGGAGCGCTAGCCCGGCTCCAGTGGGAAAGGTAACTTTTCGGCCTCAAAACTGTGTCGCAAATCAACTTTTTTGGGATGCTCTCGCAAGAGCGGGTGGTGGCTATCTTGTGGAACAAATTCAACTCTCAGCGCCCTGAAAAGGACGAATATTTCCACGCAAGCCAAAACAGGTACAACACAGCTTTGAGGTGCAAGTCTTCTATTGGATGGACTGTCTTGGTTGGATCGCCTCTTCTTCTTTGGGTGGATAGCCCGGCGGACTTCTCGGGTGGACTGCCTTGTTGAGAATGCAAAAAGAACACTTTTACTGCTTAGTTACTTCTCTTTATTTCTAGTTTCCTATTCTAGGTATAAACATAAACTGACACTGACTGTTTCTACTGTCGGACTTATATACCTGCCGTGATGTTGTGCAACACAAAATAGTAGCAAAGAGGGGTGAGACTTTTGTTGCTTCTCCACTTTGCGTCACTTCTCAGGGGAAGCGTAATCACATACATACAAATCATTCATACACAGCGGATATTGTAATCACACACACACATTCATTCCAGTGGCAGGTACAAATTAGCATCACGCAGGCACGCTGTGATCACAATCAAACATGTTTGATCCTGTTACATTGGCGTTGGCGCCAACAGTAACAATTCAAATTAAATTTTCAAAAAGCGATAAACATAAATTAATTAAAATTACTACTGTTTAAATTTAACAAAATAGTAATCGTGAAGTGCCACAAGATTACAAAAGATTTTTTAATTTTATAATAATTTTGACCGAAACTATTCACTATTGACATATGGGAACAGATTCCCAAGATTTGGTGCGCAATTTTTTTATTTTTTTATTCTAATTAAGTTTTTGATTCTCCTAACGCGGAGTGACGTAATAATAACGTTGAAGAGAGGAAGTAATTTCTCATCATCATGAAACATTAGGAGTCGAACAGCAATTATTTAGCTAGAACCAGGCCACTGACAAGCCTATATCAATAGCAGTGATTGACAGTAGACAGGATGTGCTGGGCCCAAATTGATTTGGGCCCGCTGTCAACTGTCAAATAGAAGTCTAATCAATTGTTTTGTTTGTTTGTTTTGATATGAAACACCACAGAAAGCGATCTTTCTGCTTTGTAAGACGTGCACAACGAAAACGAGCAACAACAGACAAAACATATACGAGCAACAACAGACATAATTTACAATGTTGACATTATTTTGACAGCTGAGCTTGGTGAGATGTTGTCTACGTGAAAAAGTGGTCCTTGTCATAGGCCTGGCTAGAACCAAAGATGAAGAGAAAGCGCCATAAAACCGATAGATTTCGGAAAGGTTGTGAAATTTTTTTAGTTTCTCACATCAGTCTGTAAATGTCAATTTTTTTCCAGTTAGTCAACGTTTCATCTATAGCAAAAAATGAAAAAGACTTTGAATAAATAAAGATAAACTAGATAATTACAATAGGTATCTAGTAAAAGCATTTCGAAAATAATCTGTCAATACAGTTTAACGCTTAAATACTTTGACTCTTTATTCGTGATTATTTTATTAACTCAGCTAATTGAGGTTACTTGGCTATAACTCAATTGAACTGAAGCTAGATGTGTGTCGTTGTGATTTCAAATTTATTTTTTAATTATTTAACTCATTTTTAATTAACTGTATTCGTTTATGCAGAAAACTGTTAAATGCGTTAAGTCTACAAGAAAAAAATATAATTTTTTTTTATCTTTCTTTTTGGAATATGTCGACTAATTTTCAAGATGCATGGCTTAATGATACTGATTTCAAAACATGGGTTAGGCGTGTTGAGAAAAAGCCCACTTATGCATATTGCTCGTTATGCAGGAATGAGTTTTCTCTCAGTAATCGGCCCACAAGCTTTGAGAAGTCACATGAAAGGTAAAAAGCATTTTGAAAAGGCTGCTTCCACGGGTGGATCTATCTTACTCTATGCTACCCGTAAGAAACCTAAATCAGAACATGGACCTCAGAGTGAAATCCAAAACACGGAATTACCGGAACAAGTATCTTCTAACACGGCATCGCCACATGTGCAGTCTACGATGAATTCCTTTGCGCTGAAGAATGAAGTCACAGAAGCAGAAATCATGTGGTGCATGCATACGGTCATGACTCATAAATCATTTCGTTCTTCTGAAAAAGACGTAACTATCATGAGCCGCATATTTCCTACGAAACTTCCAACTTGACCGTAACCAGATATTTCAGTTTCTTGGTCGCTCACGGGCGACAGATCTTCTTGCGTCATTTAAAAAGGGTTTAAGCGGCTTGTCACTGGATAAAGTCCTCCAAGTTTCAATGGATGGACCTAATGTAAACTGGGCTTTTCTAAAAGAGTTGAATTTGGATATGAAGGAACATGCTGCGAAACTATTGGAACTTGGGAGTTGTGGGCACGTCCACGGTGCCTTTAAAGATGGCGCACGTGCTGCCGATTGGGGAATCGAGACTTTTTTGCGTGGCATCTTCAACTTGTTCAAAAATGTGCCAGCCTGCAGAGCTTTATATACTGAGTACTCGTGTAGCTCGGTTTTTCCTTTGAAATTTTGCGGTCATCGCTGGCTTGAAAACGCAGTGGTTGCACAACGAGGAATGGAAGTAGTCGTTGCAATCAACAAGTTCGTTGATGGCGTACGACGCGATAAAGCTATTCCCACATGTAAATCCTTTCGTGATGTAACGAATGCGCTGTCCGACCCGTTGTTACTACCAAAGCTGGCGATCTTCAAATCAGTAGCTGGCGAGCTCGAACCATTTCTAAGAGATTACCAGACCGATAAACCCATGGTTCCCTTTTTATTTTCTGATTTGTCTCGTACGGTGCTGAATCTGGTGGAGCGGTTCATGAAGCCCGAGGGCTTGCAAAAGCTTTCTTCCTTGACTTTGGAGGCCGTTAACGACACTAAAAATCATTTGACCGCCAAGAGTGTCGTCGTTGGATTTGACGTTAAAAAGGAGCTCGGGAAACTTCGTAACGCTAAGGAAAAGGATATATTACAATTCCGTGATGAATGCCGAACCTTTTTGAAGACCATCGTTTGCAAGCTGTTGGTCAGATCCCCTCTAACATATTCACTTACCAAAGCATGCTCGTCAATCGATCCAGGTCTGATCAACTCACAAAAAGACGTAGCAAAGAAACGCATGGAAAAACTGTTGTCTGTACTTACTAACCACGGACAAATTAGCGGGGTTTTGGCGGATTGAAAAAAATTCGATTGAATTTTTTTTCCTAGAAATTTATGTTATGCACCTGGAAAAAACCTGGAAAAATCAGGGAATTTTGTACTTACAGATTAGTAGACACCCTGTTGTGGGAAACTACATAAGTTATATATTGTTCCCACATATTTTTTATTTGTCGAGTCAAATTGCAAAAAATTATGTAGTTTCACACATAAATGGTATGCGAAAATTTGCCTCGGTGTAGGATTTTCAACAATTGTGAAACAATACAATTAATAGTAATTGACTCAAATTTGTTCGGAAAATAATGATTTTTCGTATAGTTAAGATACATAACAACCCCCCTTTTCTATTGTGGATAAATAAATTTACAGTAGATTCAATTGTAGTAACTAAGACTCCTATTGTCATCCTATCGTTATGAACAATACTAATAATCGTAAATACTATCGATTCTATTGTATGTTTACAATATATTCAATTGTTAATCTATGAGATTTTTTTATTCGGGTAGTACGTGTTTTTCTGTACTGAATTAAAGTATCTGACAGTTCGTACAATTGTATGTCTGTCATAAGTATAAGAATGTGAGTGTCAGTCGAGGCGCCCACTGACGTGGCGGAGGTGGGGCATCACATATCATGTCAAAACTTCGATGCAAAGACTTGTGACGTGAGACGAACTTGGATAAAATATTTTGATATGCTAGCAAATTCCACACCTCCGACACATCAATGCCACAGGACTGAAGCGGCTGTCATCCACGAACAATAATCGTGAAGCCGAAAACTTGGTGCTGCGTGTGGTGCTGATTTGACAGCTCGATTTTCTTGAAGGCTTTATGCAGCAAACACAATAGTCGCGGCAGAAGTTGTCGTGTTTTGTCGTTAATTTGATTTAAAAAAAAAGGAAATTCCGTGTTGTACTTAGTGCAGTGTTTATTAAAAAGACAATATCGATTGTTTATCAGCCAGGTATTATAATGTTTTACCTTAATTACTGTTACTAGTAGTTTGGTAGAAGAAATATTGTAAAGAAATATAAACCATTGTGATCCAAGCCTAAAATGTTCAAATCGTCACTAGCGCCATACAAAAAGTAGCTGGCTTCAAGAACTATCGCTCTCTTCAGTCCTCTGATCAATGCACTGATGGGGCGCCTCGACTAAAAACTTTTTAGTAAAAAGAGTGTGAGAATGAAATTGGAAGATTTTTCTTCAAAAATATTCACCTCTTATTTTATTTATAAATTCACAAGAAGAAAAACCATCCAAAAATAATCCTCTTGAATTTTTATACAAATATGGATTGGAATGCATAAATTTTAATAATGCATTGGAATGCATATAATCATACAAATTTCAATGCATATACATACACTGAAAAAAATCAAATAATGAAAATATTAATTCAAACTTATACCACAGACAGACGTTTAAGCAAGAGCAAAATTAATCGATAACTTTGTGTAAATTTTCAAATCGCTAGCGTAAGCAACTGTTGCTTCACTATCCCTACGTAGTTCACTTAGTCGAGGTGCCCACTGATGTGGTGAAGTTGCGGCATCTGCTAGCATGTCAAAATATCACTCCGTCGTTCGCCACATGCCACCCGATATTGACACGATGTTTTAACGTGCAATTTTATTCCACCTAGCGTCTACAAAACTGACAGATTTGCTTTTTGCTAAATGCTTATTGACATTTGGCGATTCCTTTCAAATTGACGGTTGCGGAAATTTACACAAGTCGAGATTCAAGCTACAAATGGCCTTTTGTATGCTACCGCTGCATGTATTTCATATCAAATAACATAAGTTTTATTTGTGTTTAACTTGCAACGTATTATTTTGATACATATTTTCCATTTTCAAACCCAATGAGAAGTATGTGTCTAACCTTATGACTGAAAGGTATTACACTCAAAAAACAATGCATCTTACATTTAAGTGCAATCACCTATAGATCTGGGCAAAGTGCACAGTTATTGCCCTGTATTGGTGCGGCACTTATTTTTTATTATATGTGGTCAAATACTATTCATTACCCATAGAGTAATTAACCACATGTGCAATAAATATATAGTCTTTAAGTGCAACAGCTGAATAGGTAATAATTATAGTGTACATGGATTGCATTAACTTGTATTAGCAAAATTCAAATGAGATTTTTAATACGTTTTATGTGAAAAGGTGCATAGATTTTTTTTTAATAAAAAGGTTAGTATTTTGTATCTTTTCATGTAATAAAATAAAATGTGTGAATGAAAGAGCTTTTATTTGTATGTAAAAAATACTCGGCCGGAAATTCGGTGTCCCTTTCAAATGATCAAGCAAACGTCCCGGCGTAGCCACCACAATATTCAACCGTTTTCCCAGCATTCTCCGTATGCCGACTGGAACCTCCCATCAACAGGCCATAAGTGTGATGTTGATGTGCGATCAGTTCCTCCGAAAATATGCATTGCCAGTTCCCGTAAGAGAAATGATAATCACCCCGGTTCCATTTCGTGGTTTGAACTGCAACTTATAAATCAACTCCACAGCTGGAATCAAAAACGCCAACGTTTTACCATATCCAATAACCAATCAAATCACGCCCCTCAAGCAGCGGCGGAATGGCTTTAGCTTGAATGTCGGTCATTTTTGTGAATCCCATTTCTGCGATCGCCTTCAACGTATTGTCCGACACCTTACCACGAAGCGAATCGAATTCCTGATTGCCTAGCACCCAAGTAGCACACTACGGTCATAATTAGTTATAGTAACTTGATTATGACTTAGCAAGTCATATTTTTGTTATCTCAACCGAATGTCAACAAGTGTGCTACTAGGGCAGTATTTCGTATGCACTGCTGCTTCCTACCGGAGACGCTTCTTGTTCTTCAGCATCACCATCTTCCACCGGTAAACCATTTTCTTCATCATCGCTTTGCTTTGGCCACTTCACAACTATAAAAACAAATCGATCAAAAATCCAGAATATTCATGCTTTCATAAATAACTTACCGGCTTCTGCTTCCTGGATCTTACGTTTTTTTCCTTCTTGTCGACCTTGGAGGATTCCGGTTCAACCTCAAAATTTTCCTCGAAATCCTCAACGGATACTGTAATTTTGTGAAAATAAGTTCGAGGTAAACAAAACACATTTCTCCCGGCAATCGAATACGGATTTCGTCTCACCTTTCCCATTTTGTACAATCGCTTTTGATAGGCCTGTCGCTTTGTTTTTCAACTCAGTTTTCTACTGATTGTTTTTCGTGCCCTGTTTTTTTAATTCAATTTATGTGCGAAGATAGATAGAATAGGGCAAAGTGAAAACAAACTTGAATGACATTTCTCGCTTCATTGAAAATTATGTGCGGACCATATCAGTCTCATTGGAAACAAACCTGTGTATTAAGTGATGGGTGTTAAAAATTATGTGCGGCAAATGAAAATCAAACTGGCCCACATGACTTCAATTCGAAGCATAAATTGACCAATTTAAGTGCAAATTTTAATAATAAAAATTATTGATTTATTTTCAGTGTAGATTTGCCACATACTGTTTATTGGGTTTTGGATTAAAAACCCGCATTAATCCACCGATGGTGAGACTGAACCCTTCTTACACATCACCAGAATTCAAATGTGGGCAATATTGTACTGGATACATATTTTCATCAGAAATTCCAAGAAGATTCAGAGATATTTAATATGCCATACATTCAGTTTATAAAATGAACTATTTGTCAATCCTGAGCGTATTGTTCAGCGATGTTATTAAAATATTACCATTAATAGTCTTTAATGACCTGTTTATGTTAGTTATATAAAAGGGGAAATTACATAAATATTAGAAATATCATAAAACCAGTCCATAAAATGATTCAATAAGCTTAATAAGTACATTTTCGTTGAAAATTGGTTATAATAAATGCAGACTAATTTTCGAATATACTCGTTGCAGTTCAAAACCAGACCACTCGAGCCAATCGATGCTGCTCTAATTCTATACAGTCGCATAGTGTGGCTAGTCCGCTGTATGTGCTATACAACGCACCAGATGCGACACAATAGAATGCAAGCGGCATCGATTGGTGTGATTGGTCTTGTTTGGTTTTGCACTGCAACGAGTATATTTTCATCTCACAATTATGTGCTCTCAGGTATTGTTTTGGTCATATCTCCATGAAGGCACAGGGAACAGACATCCAAGCTAGAGTGCCCTCCGTGTGTAAATTTCTTGTAACTACCATTTTAAAATTACAGCTTGTTTCCTTTAGTTTTGGTGATTCGTATGTTGATGGCGCCACCTGCGTGCCTTTAGATTTGATAGGCTGTCAATTTTAGTTTGGTGAAACCAAGATAAGGCGGCGCTGATTTTCCAACGGTTTGTTTTTGAAAATTTACACAGTAAATTGAGAAAAAAATGTTCGAGCCTGGATGTCTTTTCTCTGTGATGAAGGATTATCCAATCATAATGAAATTTTGACCAGTTATTTGGAGATTTCATAGCTTAGGTGGACCCCATTGTGGAAGCGATTGCGACGCGACGCGACGCGATGCGACGCGATTCTAATCGAATCGATAATCGACGCGATTTGATACCCATAGTGAACACGATTAGAAGCACTTTTCACGGAGGAAAATGAACTGAAAATCATCTCCATATCATTTCCATTCGCTTCGATAGATCCATCTTCCGCCATAATGCACACGAATTTTGAAATTTAGGACAATAGGTCGAAGCGGTTTGGTTTCAAAAGAAGAAGAAGATATATGATAGCGCGACACCGAGCGACAAACGAGTGCACGTACTGTTCGATCGCAGGAAATCGCTCATCGCGTTGAGTCGCGTCGCGTCCACTATGGTGTGTTAGCTATGTTTTCGCTTTGTTTAAATGTGCGGAGGTTGGTCGCGCGACATCGCGCGATCTGTCAAACTTCGCATCACATCGCGATCGCTTCCACCCTGGGGGCGCCCTTAGAATGCATAAATTTGATAAATGCATTGGAACACATATATTTGTTTTATTCTTATCAGTGCATAAACCTGGTATATTCATTCCAATGACTGGATATTAGGGTTTTTAAGTTGAAAACCGAATTTATCGACTAGCTACAATCGATTTTACTCTCGGTCTGTATGTTATACCTACACACAAATAGAAATGATTATTAAAATTAAAAAAAAAACATTGCCGAAATTGAAAAGTTGCGTTGGTTCTTTTTCGTAGAAAGCAGGGGAAATTACATAAATATTAGAAATATCATAAAACCAGTCCATAAAATGATTCAATAAGCTTAATAAGTACATTTTCGTTGAAAATTGGTTATACACGCAAAGAAATCACCCTGCTTTGAATCAGCAAAATATTTTGTTGATATTCAATACATGGTTTTTGTTTATTTCAATTCATAAAATAGTTCTAAATCAATTCAAAATTTCATTCAAATCAAATCAATAAAATTGTTAAAAGTTATCACTGTGGTGTAATATTAATTTAAATAATAATTTGATTTATAACAATCACATTTATTTTGAACTAAAAGGGTTAATTTATTGTTTTAACAAAATATTTTTTCACCCTAAAAATCACTCTGTTTTGAATCAACAAAATTTATTTATTATTTTAACAAAATATTTTTTTTGAGTGCACATTTCAACTGTCAGTCTGCGGAGCCACATTGTTGTTTTTTTTTTGTATCGTTTAATAAGGTACAAGTACTTTTTAAAGTGGGAACTCGGATGGAACACTTAAATAAAAAAAATGAAAAAGGACGAGGTTTAATCGAAGGAAAAACACATTTAATACTAATACTTGTTAGTTTACTTACTACATGAAAACATACAGTCAAGGTAGTTAAAAATGGAAACACTGTCCTACAGTAAAGTCATTGAGAAAAAGGACACTAGGTGCAGGGATTGCTTCCTCAATACTCCCCTTCAATCGCTGCAGTTAACCAGTCAAAGACCGGTACGATGTTGACGGAAAACACCGGCCGCCAAACCTTTCGTCATTATTTCAGCGACCTGCTCCTCCGATCGTAGATACTGCAAACAAATCTTCTTCTCCTTCACAAGGTCTCGCAAGAAATGCAGTTTGACGTCGACATGCTTTAGCCGACCAAAATCCTTTGACTCCTCTACAATTCGTATTGTTGATTGGTTGTCTTCGTAGAAAGTGATCGGTAGTTCGATGTTGCACCCCAGATCGTTCAATAGACGAACCAACCACAGCTCGTGGCAGGCGGAGCTACACAAAGCGGCCAGTTCCGCCTCGGTAGAAGACAGTGATACCGAATTCTGCTTTCGGGTAGACCACCCGACCGTGCAGCCAAAAAAAGTCCGTAAACACCTCCAATAATGGTGCCTCCTTGTTGGCCTTGTATACCAGACACATATCGAGACTGCCTTTGACGTAACGCAAAATTCGCTTGAGATGCACCCAATGTTCAACATTCGGGCAACTCTGAAATTGGCTGAGAAAATTTACTGCTGCAGCCAAATCAGGGCGGGTTGTCACTGAAGCATAGGATAAGCAACCCACCAGCTCCCTGTAAGGCTCCGAAATTCTCTTTGCCTCTTCATTCTCTTCGCCAGTTTCAACCTATATTCCAGGGGCGTTGATACTGACTTACAGTCCTCCATTCGAAAACGCCGCAACATACCCTCGAGATACTGCCGTTGACTTATGCGCATCTTTCCTTCATCCATATTTCGATCGATGGTCATCCCCAAGAAGCACTTTACTTCACCCACGTCTGTCATTTCGAACTCCTTAGAAAGGCAACTCTTGACAGCATCCACTGCTCGCATTGATGAACTGATCACCAACACGTCGTCAACATACAGCACAATAATGACGACAGCATCGCCAACTCGTCGAATGTACAAACACTGATCGTTCATACTTCTCGTGAACTGCAGCCGTCCTTGAACAAAACCGTCAAAACGATCGTTCCAAGCACGGGACGCTTGTTTCAGTCCGTATAATGACCTGTTCAATCGGCACACCAAGTTCTGCTCAACCTTAGATCCTTCTGGTTGGACCATATATATTTCTTCGGTCAACACTCCATTCAGAAAAGCCGTACGAACGTCCATTTGATGTATGAACATCCCTTTCTGATTTGCTAGTGCTAGCACAGCACGAAGAGTATCGAGTTTGGCCACAGGAGAGTAAGTTTCACTATAGTCCAGACCGTATCGTTGACTGAAACCTCTAGCGACCGAACGTGCTTTGTAGCGATCCGGTGCTCCGCCGATTCCTCTTTTAATCTTGAACACCCATTTGTTCGTTATAGGTGTTCGACCCTCTGGCAGCTCCGCCAGCGCCCACGTTCGATTCTTTCGTAGCGAATCCAACTCATCATTGATCGCTTCTTCCCATTTTGGCCAGTCACTTCGAGTTCGCGCTTCGGAAATTGAGTCAGGAAGGTTCTCGACGTAGCTTGTGGCATTCAAAGCATATGCGGCATACACCACATCATAATCTTTATGCCACACAGGAATATTTCGCGGACGTTGTGGACGGTGTGAATCTTCACCGTCTGCTTGCCGATGGATCTCCCCTTCAGGCTCGGCATCGTGCTCCTGCTGTTCGTCGTTCTGGCCCTCACCATCCTCGTCCGCGCCGTCCTGGTGGTCCTCACGTACTCTTCATCGGAAATTGCATCCGATCGATCAGAAACCGACCTTTCGATCTCTTCGTCGAACACACCCTCAACTGATTCATCATCTCTCAAAGGAAGCACAAGAATGTCTGACAAAAGCTTTTCGCACTCACCTTTTGCCGATGCCTTACCATCTGTCTCCACGAAAACGACATCTCGGGCATGTACAATCCGTTTCTGGTCTGGGTGCCATACGCGATAGCCGTTGGAAGCGTAGCCAAGGAACACACCTTTCCACGCCTTTGCATCCAACTTCTTCCGCAGTTCCTTCGGGATGTGGACGTAGACAGGACAACCAAACGCTCGCAGCTTGGACACGTTCGGCTTCGTTCCCTCCCAGAGCTCGTACGGGGTGACATTCGACGCAATCGCACTAGACGGACTACGGTTCGAAAGGAATGCCGCAGTCTGAACGGCCTGACCCCAGAACCGCTTATCCACTCCGGAATCGGTCATCATCGAACGGGCCTTCTCAACAAGCGTTCGATTTAACCGCTCGCTGACCCCGTTCTGCTCCGGCGTATACGGTACAGTCCACTCAATCTGGATACCACGTTTCCTGCAAAACTGCTCGAAATGCCTACTCCTATACTCACCGCCGTTGTCGCAACGAAAACGGCTTATCTTCTGGCCAAATTTAGCCGTCACCATCGCTTCATATTGTTCAAAACACTCAAACACGTCGTCTTTGCCTTGCATCAGGAATTCCATAGTGAAATGGCTCCAATCGTCGGTAAATGTCACAAAATAATTCATACCGTTTAGTCCGACCGGCGATATTGGACCACACACGTCCGAGTGAACCAGTTCCAGCACTCGCAACGACCTCGTTTTATCACGCGTAACGAATGGCTTCCGGCTCTGTTTTGCAATCACACAAGACTCACAAGTCACGACATTCTTGTCCGACGCACTGTTCTTCACATCCAGTCCAATCACCATTTCACTCCGAAACATCTTCACCAGACTTCTGGGATTCAAATGGCCGAAACGACGGTGCCATAACTCTAAATATTTCGGAATACGACCACAAGTCAGCAGTGCTTCACTCGCGTCACGCTTGTTCGAGAATAGATCCAATCGATACAACCTTCCGTACCGGGAACCACTCGCGACTATTTCCGCACCGCGTTGTATGATCACTTTACCGTTTTCATACGACACTGTCATGCCTGCTTCGTCAACCCTTAACACCGAGAAGAGGTTGCAGCGTAACTCCAGCACATACAACACATTCTTGACCGAACAATCAATCAAGTTCCCGTTCACTTTTGACACCAGTTTCACAGTTCCCGAATATTCGGCAGTAAGCGATTCTCCGTCTTTCGCTACGACAATTTCTATAGGGCTTTTCAGTGGCTTTAAACTTTCGAAAAGGGATTCATCGTTTACCAAGTGATCTGAACATCCAGAGTCGATGAACCAATCTAACCTCCGCAAATCCTGTTTCTTCTCACCACACACACCGACGAAACAAACTACTTTTTGTTCCGTTACATGCGCTGCTTTAGATTTCTTGTCACTATACACTTTTTCGCCCTCTTTCTGCTTCTTGCTTGGACACTCGGCCAACTTATGGCCTTCTTTCTTACATCCATAACACTTAAACACTGTTTTCTTCTGTTTCTTCGAACCCGCAAAAGCAGCGTTATCCTTGTTGGGAGTGACGAATTCCACATCTAATCCTTTTTGTTTCGTCTCCTTATCCAACAATCGACACTTCACAAACTCCATGCTCAAATTGTCCTCCGGCATCGTCTCCAGAGCCGTGACAACCGTCGAGTACGTCGGACCGAGCGTCAACAGCAGATGACATACGACATCCAATTCGTCCATCTCCGCCCCCGTTCCTCGGTACTCGCGAACTACGCGATCAAACTGCAAAAAATGATCACGCAACGATCCACCATCAAAATGCATTCCTAGCATTTTTCGCTTCAGGAGCATCCTACTGGCAATGCTCTTCCGTTCGAATACCCTGCACAGCGCGTCCCAGATCGCCTTCGGGGTCTGCTTTTCCTGGACATACTCCAGCTGGGAGTCGTGGATCCTTGAGATCAAAAGTGATTTGCACTTTCGGTCCTTTTTAACTCGCTTTTCCTTTTTGTTTACCTTTTGCTGTCGGACCTCCGCTGTATCAGCCGCTTCCACTTTCAGTGCCTCCATGTCGTCGATTCCCGTCTCAACGCATTCCAATAAATCATGTTCCTCAAGAAGTACACGCATCCGAAATTTCCAGGCATTGAAGTTTGAGCCATCAAATAGCGCCAAGTGGTACCGCTCTCCTCGAATGTCCTCCTCCATCACGAACACTTTCCGCGATTCCCGTAAAACGTTCAGAATACGTTCTGGGCCCAAAACCTAAAGTGGGAACTCGGATGGAACACTTAAATGAAATAAAGTAAAAAGGCACGAGGTTTAATCGAGGGAAAAACACATTTAATACTAATACTTGTTAGTTTACTTACTACATGAAAACATACAGTCAAGGTAGTTAAAAATGGAAACACTGTCCTACAGTAAAGTCATTGAGAAGAAGGACACTAGGTGCAGGGATTGCTTCCTCAATACTTTTTGAGTCTGTGAAAATTGTTAATTTATAATTTATTGCAACTATTTCAGCATTCATTATTGTAAAATCAGAAAACCCGGAATAGAGTTGTTTAGTGAGCCATCGTTGTACAAGTGGTAAGTCTTTTCATACTTTGTTTTGATTAGATCAGTAACTTTTTGAGTGGTGTTGCCTTTGAGTTGTTAAAGAGAGGTTAGATTTCTTAAAGTTGTTTATTTTGTCATTTGTTATAGATTTATTTTTTAAGTAAGGATTCGTCGTTTAATTTAATGTTGTCAGCTAGTTGACAATAATGAAAATTCTTTATAGAAGCATTTTTTTCTGAAAATGATAAGTGCCTAGGTAAATAATTTGATTGCATTCATTCAGAAAGGCTATTTGTTATTAGAATGTTTCCAAAGAATAATGTTTTTATTCTTTTATATGCGAATATCTCTGCTCTCAATCTCAAAGGCAATTCCTCTGCTCTATACAACACTACGTGATTTAGAGTCGAGGTTAGTAATGTCATCAAAATTTTCAGTGCTAGTAAAAAAACTGTCTCTTATTTAGCGAAATTAGTTTTGGCGACTGCTGCTACTATCGTGCTTCCGTAGTCTAAATGAGCCTTGACCATTGCTTTGGTATCCTGAGCATTTGCGCTGGATGCACTCCACTGAGTTTCTTCGAAATCATTTTTTTTGTTTTGCTTCATACTTGTTTGTTCAATGTGTATCTTGTATAATAGTTCATGGTCTATGTGAATTCCTAAAAGTTTATGACTTTCTTTAATTGGTACTGCTCTGTTTTTCATTGGTGGATTAAGGATTGGACGTATTTATTAGTAAAAATCATGCAAGCAGATTTGTGTGGGTTTAGTTTAAAGCCAAGTTTTCTAAACTCGTTCATTTTGTTCGATGCAGCAGCTGCACTGAATCCTAAATTACTGCAGCGAAGTTGTCAGTGAATTAAATCAATGATTCATCTTCTTGAAGAATTGTGTGTACCACTTTCATGTAAAGATTAAATAATATGGGTGATAGTGGACTCCCTTGTGGCAGCTCACTGTTGGTTATTTGTACTGTTTCACTACTATCGGATACTTTTAAAATTGTTTTTCTATTTCTTAGGTAACGGTATATGCAGTTAATTATATGATTCGTTATATTTTCGTTTCAAAGAGTTCATAATAGCTTATCTACATTGCCATTGTCAAATGCTCTCGACAAATAAAGGAAAGTAGTAACTATGACCAACCCATCTCTTTTTGACTGTTGCAATTATCTTAGTTTTGGTATTTTATTGGCCTTTCCTGTGCTCTATTGGTAATTTGAGGAATTTATATGTTCTGCTATAATTGATAGTATATCGGCCGCAGTGTGAATCGTTTGAGGTTGAATGTCGTTTATTTTATCTATTGCTTGGGTATTATTGAAGATATCTGCCATTGTATTACTTTGAGTTACATTTTCTATTTTTAGTTGGCTGACTTTGTGGTTACTAAAGAAATCTAGATTTAATATTGTCTATTCTGATTTGCAAGCTGTTTCAGGTGATACAAATGTGAGATCAATTGCTGAAGGGTTTGTATCAGGTGTTTAAATTAATGTGCATGGTCCATTATTTAATAATACTAGGCCTTTATTTTCCGAAAAGTGATCTAATAATTTACCTTTCGGACAGTTTGAATGAAATGGATTCGATAATTTGTTATGTGTATCAAAGTCACCGGGAGGTATTGCAGGTTTATTGTGTTGTTCTATTCCCAAGTAACCACGGGGATGTAAAAGCATGCCTATATAGGGCATATGCATTACGTCTAGTGCATCATTGAAGTTGGATGAAAGCTGAAAATGTCCCACTAAGATCGAACTAAAGCTATATCTTTTGTAATGCCATAAGACATTGCTAAAGTAGCATTATTGCATTGGTAATGTATCACTACCTTCTTAAAGCTAATCTTTATTCAATTATTTATTTAATGATTACTTGACAACTGTTGAATTGATGCGATCCCTCATTACTAATGTTCATTTTGGGTTGAATAAGTGCAATAATATATTTTTTTCTTCTTTCTTTAGCATTTCAAGCTTGTTGCTTTCACAATTAGCTTATTGCTTGCTCTCAACTTAGTGTTCTAGATGCACTTCCACAGTTATAAATTGAGAGCTTTCGATGCCAGGTACCATTTCTGCATTAGTATGATTGTGCGGCAAGTACAATCATACGCTATGCAATAATATAATGCTTGTGGTTACTTGGTTACTATGGTTCGCAATGTGCATTTACTCCATCAATTGTTGGAACTAAGTTCATTTCGGAATTCTTTTTCATTATTCGTTCTACTTTCTCAATCCTGAGATTTCCACTGTATTCAATCTATCTTGATCAGGTAATGGTTTTGCTACCCCAAGAACTCTTATCGTTTGCTTAAATCTAGCTGGCACATAAACTGAGAATCTGAATACTTTTTTCAATAGTTTTGAGTTTATCAGCTGTTCAGAATCTCTAGGTTTACTAATTTTAACGAGGCCAGATACCCTGGTGGAAGCGGAACACTAACCAGTCAGACCCCGCAAAGGATTTTTAGTCAATTGAGAGGTGGTAAGTGCTCTCAAAACGCGCGCGGAGCGAAACAGGTAATTGTTATCCATTTTGTCCCTATATCACTTTATTATGAACCTACATTAAATATAATATTTCTTATTATGATCACATCACTTATCAAGGTGAATCCTGATCTATCGTGCCCTACCCTAGTAACATAGAAAACCCTCCTGTGACCTTTGTGGGGATGCAGAGGTAAACACGGTCCCTAAACAGCAAAGGTCACACAAACTTTCCTTCCCTATTCCCACCTGATTGCAAGGACGTGGCCGGCGCCGTTATTGATTATTAAAGAAATTGAATCACTGAAACGTGTACAGTGAGAATGGTCGGTTACTCCCAGCCCCATTCAATTGATTCATTGTGCAATTTCACTGATTCTGATCAATCATTTGGTTATTTTGGTTTTCTGTCAATTTTGGTATGTTCTAAGTGGTTTGAGATGTCGGTTTCTGTTGTATATTTATGAGAGTCGAGTCAAATAATTTGTGTGTGTGTGTGTGTGTGTGTGTGTGTGTGATCTAACACCCGCCGCCGGTTGGCAGTGGTACTATGGAAGAAATCTGTTTGCCATTGTTTTTTTTATTTGTTTTTTTACCTGGTTTTTTTTCTCTACTCTATTTATTATTAGTCGTATATGCGTTATTGTTATCTTTCTTTTTCAAATCAGATTGTTTCCTAAGCTATCTTATTTTAGTTTTTGCTTTTTAGTCTTCTACGTCTGATTCTGACTCTTCTTCACTACCAATTATTTCATAAATATCCTCCGCCTGTTTTTTAAATTTATCTTTATCATTCACAATTCTACTCCATTCCTCTTCTTTTATATTTGGTAGCTTGTTTTTGTCTTCCTTAATTGAATCGTTCCATGTTTTTGCAGGTCTACCTCTTTTTTGTTGTTACACCTAATCTTTTCTGCTATTTTAGTGGGTGGCCATCAGGTCTTCTCTGTATGTGTCCCCAATAGCCTATTCTCATTACTCGAACTTTTTTAACTGCAGTTTTACCATCTAATAAGCTTGATACTGTTAATCTCCCTTTTGGTCTCTCCCTACTATATTTTAACATTTCTTTTAGGATTTGCATTACATATCTAGTTATTGATGAGAGTCGAGTCAAATAATTTGGTTCTATTTTGTAAGACCCCATTTTATTTCTGAGCTGTCAATGTCACTGTGTGTTAGTGCTAGAGTGAGCATACTTCTGTTCCGCTTATTTTCTCCTCCATTTTCCAGGTCATTGTTTTTTTTTTGAATTATTCGATCGAAGTTTTCGTTTCTCTGCTATAACGGTGATCGTTTCAACATTCAATGGATCGTCAAAATATCGTCAAGTTTCATTGTCAGCATCTATTTTTCACCCAGCCGTTCCCTGTAACCGTCCGAGTTTCCATATTTTCTCTTTAATAGGCAATAATCTTGACTCTAAACAATATACAAATGGAAATATTTACTTACGTATAATAAAAGAAATATTAAAACTATTTTATATATACAATAGATACACTTTATAGTACTTTATAAATCCGGTAAAAATTAAACGACGCGATAAAAATCCACAAGCCGCGTTTTACATTCCGATGTTGGTTTTTGAAAGGATGAATAGCGAATTGTGTAGTAATGTAGATGAATGCTGAAAATATAAAAAATATAATTAGATTGTAATAAAGACTCACCAATATCAAAGATTACCAATATCAAAGATAATTAATTATCTAGAACCGAGTTCTAGATGTAATCAAAACAAAATACTGACGTTTCTCGCTTTAGTGCACTGTGAATGAATAGTATTGGACGATCTTCGAAAACATATCGATACATAGTTGGTTGGAGAGGTTTAATGTGAAGATTTATATGAAAGCCGATTGGTTGAAAACCAAGGTGTTTTGACATATAGGTATGTATAATTCGATAGTACAAACGTATCTGTGGAATGATTCTCGGAGCGAAACTATATTCCTGGCAAGACGAGAGTCCAACTGTGTTCTAATAAAAATGCTCCAAAGCATACGAATAAGTTACACTGTGTGTGTGTGCGAATTATGATTTTAAGCTAATGGTAATGGAAAGTATGTATGTGTTGACTAGGATCAGCTCTCAGTGAAAGGTTAATTCGAGGTGTTTGTATGTGTGTGTTTGTGAAGGATTTAAAAAAAAAGTGAGCTAGCCAACAGAATCTCGTTTTGGCTGACGGCATTCTGAAAACTAGTGTTCCAGCGTACGGACGTGTCGAGTCCGAGTGTCGGAAAAAAATGGACGGCGAATATCCAATCGGTCACCACAATGGCGCAGCTAACGCTCCCACTTCGTAAGTAACTGAATTGAAAGTGGATATAAAGAAATCAATTTAGTCATGGTTATCGTATTAAGTGTACATAGTAATAATAAAAAACCTGATGGTTGCCATTTTGATAAAAAAAAATACAATGGTATACATGGTGATGACTAGGCTGGATATGTTTGATCCAGTAGGCTCATCATGGCATTTACCAAGCGGTATTGAAGTAAAAAAAAAATTGGTGGTGAGTAGGCTCGGATGTTTTATCCAGTAGGCTCTTCATGACATTTACAAATCAGACTAATATGTACATATATATATATATATATCAATAAAACCATCATGTCACATTGGTGGTGATGAGAAGAAAAAAAAACAAAAAGCAAAAGAAATAAAGCAGTAGAATTATTAGTCAATTTTGAGTAACCTAAAAGAATCAAATAAAATGAATTAATATACAAAAATGAGGATTTGCAGTTACAAGAATTATTTTTTTCATAGGGCAATGACTACCAAGAAGAAGAAGAAGCAATCATTTAGTTCTCCAGTGAAAGTAATAGGCATGCCTTCAAGCAGCATCGATGCCCCAAAGAAGAAGAAGAGCAAGAAAGCAGATAACCGTAAGTCTCGAGATTTTGAAGCTATGGCAAGTGAATTGCAGGCTGAAAAATCGCTTACTGCTGAGCTGCGTAATGAATTGGAAAAACTTCGGTCGGAGAAAGAGCAACTAGAAGTGTCCACTAAGGCGCCAGCTTCAAATGATGTTGACCAGAGCATGAGCGATTTTAGTGAACAATTTCGAGTACACAGCACCCAACGTGAGAAATTAAGTTCGTTCGATGAATCACGATTCATGTCATCAATCAACCAGTTGTCAATTACTTCAGTCAATGTGCCGGAGTGTAAGCCTACCGGTGATGATGGAGAACTACAGCGACATGGTTTTGAACAATGGAAGGATTTATTAGTGGATTCGATGCAGTTGGCTGGTATTTCGGCCGAGGCAACTCAATTCATGGTTTTTAAGGTAAAGGCTGGTACTCAATTGTTGGATATTTACAAGAATACCAAATCAGAAGAAAATGCTCCAGATGCAGTGGCTAATCCGTTTTCGAACGCGATGCACCGGCTCAAAACCTACTTTGGCTCTGGTTCAGACCTTATGCTGCAGCGGCGTAAACTAACTCTCACATTTCAGAAGCAAGGAGAGCCAGATTCGGCTTATATAACTAGGGTTGGAGCTGTAGCCCGCTTGTGCGAATATGGAGCGGATAGAGAGTCCGAAGCCATATTGGGTACCGTAGCTAACCACGCCAAATGCAAGGAAGTTCGTATGGCGGCTCTTAAAATGCTGCACCGTAATGGATCGTTCACGGAACTGATCGATAAAGTGCGTGAAATTGAGTGTATCCGTTTGAGTGAGCAATTTTTCAAAGAAAGGTATGAACCAGCGGAACAGGTGAACATCGCTCCAGTCAGTGCCGGTTTTCCATTGAACACCCAGCAGTATCGTCAACAGAATTTTAATAACCATTCGTTCTATCAACGAGGTCAGTTCCGTGGCAACTCTGGACGTCAGTACAGTCGTTTAAGAAATCAGCGTTTTGTTGGCAATGGCAGACCCCCGTATGCACAGGCAGTAGTTCAAAGAACAGCTCAAGGTTCCAGATGCTGGAGATGTACTAGTGTATACCACGACGCGTCGGCTTGTCATGCCATCGATAAGATATGTCGGAGCTGTGGTCGAGAAGGTCATATCCAAATCGCTTGCAAAACAAGAATTCATGCAGGAGCTAAGCGGGAGGCTGGGTATGAAATGCCCACTCCAGATGTTCCACCACGTAAGATAGCTGCCATCCAGAATCATGAAAACGATGATGTACAGACCGAAAAAGTAAGTGATGAAAATGAAAATTAAACAACCTTCATATGTGAGACCCGTCTGTGAAAATTATTCTTATTTTTATTTGAACCTAGACTCAGTTGGATTACCATTTACAACCATTTTTTTCTATTATTGATCAATAAAGTCATCGAACAGAAGTTTAAATATATGAAGTTTTATATACATACATAAAAAAGGAAAGAATATGCAACTAATAAAAAAATTGTGATTCTTCTGGCAGGCCTTATCCCATACAGCGAATGCAAAGGGTGTCATTCACTTCGCTACTGTCTCACATATTCCAGACGAAGGAATCATCGGAGGTACCGTTGCTGGCATGCCATGCCAGTTTCTCATTGATTCTGGAGCCCAGGTCAATACGTTTACAGAAAGTCTTTTTTGCAAAATGGTCTCGGACCCTATATATTGCGCGGGAGTTTACAATCTACAGGAGAAATCAGATCGTTCTCTCAAAGCATATGCTTCTGCGGTAGAAATTGAAGTTATAGCGACATTTGAAGCCTATTTGTTTATTTCTGATGATAGACCTTTTACCTTTTTTGATAGAAATTTTACGTTGTACAAGAGCTTCGATCGCTATTAAGTAGAACTACGGCCACAAGATATAGTGTACTTAGACTAGGAATTAAGGTCCCAGTGTCGACGGATGGGAATTTTACGATATCGTTCCTGACAGGCGAAATTGCTTCTATCAACACAAATGATATTTTTCCAAAGTTCAACATTCCCCCAGTGAAAATCGCCTATAATACATCAGAACCACCCTGCAGGAACATCTATCTAAGCATACCACAGGCAGTGAGACCACTAGTTGAAGAACGCTTACAGCATCTAGTAAAAACCAATATGTACCATCGAAAAAGTAACAGACGATATGGATACCTCGTTCTGTTCGTCCATGATTGTGGTACCAAAAGGAAAACACGACATCCGACTCGTAATTGACCTCAGAGGACCTAACAAATATATCTATAGAACTCCGTTCAGCATGCCCACGTTGGAGAGTATATGTAGTTGCGGATTTGAACGGTTCCAAATGGTTTACAACGATCGATTTGAAAAATGCCTTTTTCCATATCGAACTGGATGTTGAATCACGCCATTTAACCAATTTTTTTACTGAGTTCGGTATGTATCGTTGTGTGCGACTGCCATTTGGATTGTGCAATGCACCTGATATTTTCCAGGAGGTACTGCAAAGGAAAATACTTGGTGAATGTAAAGGAGTCACGAATTACCTGGACGACGTATTGGTTCATGGGAGAACAAAGGAGGAGCACGACGTCAATCTAACTGAAGTACTTGCACGATTAAGAGGGCATAACGTGTTGCTCAATGAGGCAAAATGCGTATTTGGCACTCAATCAGCTAAATTCTTAGGATTCATCCTTACACCCCAAGGCTGGCAAATTGACGATGAAAAGCTAATGGCCATAACAACTTTTCGAACGCCGATGAATTGTGGAGAAGTCAAGAGCTTTCTCGGACTAGTGACATTCATCGATAGGTTCATTATCAACAGGGCGGATAAAACAGAATGCTTGAGGGCGTTGGCCAACGCCAGCAATTTTTATTGGACAGAACGGGAAGAACAGGAGTTCCGTTTTCTTCAGGACGACGCAGTTAATGTCATCAAAACGCTTGGATACTACAGTGCAACGGATAATATCGAGCTGTATGTGGATGCATCGCCTATTGGCTTGGGTGCGGTGTTAGTACAGTTTGACAATGCTGGTGTTCCTAGAGTCATAGCATGTGCTTCAAAATCCCTCACCCCTACTGAACAAAAATATCCTCAAGCTCATAAAGAATCGCTGGCTGTCGTCTGGGGTATAGAACGGTTTACTACGTACTTACTAAGCAGACATTTCGTAGTTAGAACTGATGCAGAGGCTAACGAGTTCATATTCGGATCCAACCATCGTGTCGGAAAACGAGCTTTGGCACGGGCAGACGCATGGGCTCTTCGTTTACAGCCTTTTGATTTCAAAATAAAAAGAATCCCCGGAGAACTGAATGTGGCAGACGCGCTTTCAAGACTGATACATCACTCTGAACAGGCATTACCCTTTGAAGAGGATAACGATAATCATTTTCTGTTTGCACTTGATTCAGGTTCCTTAGATGTGACATGGGAAGAAATTGAAACAAGCTCCGAGAACGATGACCAATTTCAGTTGTTGAGAACCACCATTCAACTTGATCAATGGCTCTCAGAGCTCCGCAAGTATGAGGCTCAAAAGAAGTATTTACATTCCCTGGGGTTCCTGATTTTCAAAGAAAATCGTGTCATCTTACCAGTATCTTTACGTCGCCGTGTCATGAAAACGGCACACGGAGGTCACATTGGTGAAGTTGCGATGAAGCGGATTATGAGGGAATACTTCTGGTGGCCAAGAATGTCGGGCGATGTGGAGCGTTTTGTCAAAGAATGTGAAACATGTCTTCGCCTTTCCAGAAAGAATCCCCCAGCTCCCCTCAGTAGCAGAATGTTGCCTGATGGCCCGTGGGAAATACTTCAAGTGGACTTCCTTAGTATTCCCGGATTTGGATCAGGCGAGTTTCTAGTAGTGGTTGATACATTCTCGCGGTATTTATCGGTAGTAGAAATGAAACACATGGATGCAAATAGCACCAACACAGCACTTTGCGAGGTGTTTCAGATCTGGGGTTGTCCTCTTGTCCTCCAGAGCGACAATGGGCCTCCATTTCAAGGTGCTCATTTTATTAAATTCTGGGAAGACAAAGGTGTAAAAGTGCGTAAGTCGATTCCCCTTAGCCCACAGACAAATGGAGCGGTTGAGCGACAAAACCAAGGGATATCGAAAGCCCTTGCAGCATCCAAAATTGAAGGCACTAACTGGAGACGTGCTCTTCAAGAATACACTCATAACCACAACAATCTTGTTCCACACTCGAGACTGTTAGTAACTCCGTTCGAGCTAATGTGCGGGTGGAAATTTCGCGGACATTTCCCATGCCTTTGGAATCATGGACGCAAGCAGCTGGATAATACCGACATCCGGGAAAGAGATGCTGAAACGAAACTTATAAGCAAAAAAAGCGCTGATTTAGCTCGGGGGGCTAAACAATCAGATATTAAAATTGGCGATACAGTTCTACTTGCCCAACAAAAAAAAATCAAAAACGGATCCAGTTTTCACACAAGAACGCTATAAAGTTATCGCCAGAGATGGTCCAAAAGTTGTTGTAATGAGTAGACGTGGTATCCAGTATGCTCGTAATGTGCAAGATGTTAAAAGGGTTCCAACTAACTGCTTGTCTAACGAAGAGAATGGTCCTGAAGAAATCGGTCTATCAAATGACGTTCAAGAGACCACGGATTCATCAATTGATTCTTCAATTCCAGTCGTCCCTGAAGTTCCACCAGTGGATGATGATTCAAGAGGATTGCGTCGACGACAGAATATCAAACGACCTAGCAGATTTGATGATAGCAACTTCATATACGCCGTTTTCCAGTAGAAACGGAGGTTGATTTTTTTTCTTCCCTAGAAGAGTAGAGATAGAGAATAATGTAGTAATGTAGATGAATGCTGAAAATATAAAAAATATAATTAGATTGTAATAAAGACTCACCAATATCAAAGATTACCAATATCAAAGATAATTAATTATCTAGAACCGAGTTCTAGATGTAATCAAAACAAAACACTGACGTTTCTCGCTTTAGTGCACTGTGAATGAATAGTATTGGACGATCTTCGAAAACATATCGATACATAGTTGGTTGGAGAGGTTTAATGTGAAGATTTATATGAAAGCCGATTGGTTGAAAACCAAGGTGTTTTGACATATAGGTATGTATAATTCGATAGTACAAACGTATCTGTGGAATGATTCTCAGAGCGAAACTATATTCCTGGCAAGACGAGAGTCCAACTGTGTTCTAATAAAAATGCTCCAAAGCATACGAATAAGTTACACTGTGTGTGTGTGTGTGTGTGCGAATTATGATTTTAAGCTAATGGTAATGGAAAGTATGTATGTGTTGACTAGGATCAGCTCTCAGTGAAAGGTTAATTCGAGGTGTTTGTATGTGTGTGTTTGTGAAGGATTTAAAAAAAAAGTGAGCTAGCCAACAGAATCTCGTTTTGGCTGAAGTTATTCTGAAAACTAGTGTTCCAGCGTACGGACGTGTCGAGTCCGATTGTCGAAAAAAAAAATGGACGGCGAATATCAAATCGGTCACCACAGTGGAGTCACTCAAATTTTAGTAACTGTTACTAGTATTGACAAGTCGATATATCAAAAACATCGACTCAAATCAGTAACATTTACTCAAGTTTGACTGAGTTAAAATGGCTGGCCGTGCACAATCATAAAGCGCAAGATCGACTTGCTCTCGCTTTCGAGGACTCTCTAGCTTGCACTATTCTCTCAGCTATACACAACCGTCTCAATTCTCTATTTTATACAAATCAGATTTGTGCGATTTTTTGTTTTTTCGCATTAATCAAGTTTCGCAGCTATTTTGATTCACTTTTATAGCTCCAATATATACTCTAACCACTACAACCATCATAAAATTTAAAAAACGATGGAACGGTCAAATGGATGGAGATTTCACCAAGAGCGAACTATTATTTCCACTAGATAGGTTAACCGGTACATCTCCCGGTCCGGACGACACCGGTCAACAGAAGGCTTTTGAATAACAGTGTTACGTGAGGATATCGGGTGCGTTATCGGACTCGTTTGAAACACGGAAAGGACTTCGACAAGGCGATGATCTTTCCTGCATTCTGTTCAACATTGCGCTAGAAGGTGTTATGAAACGTGTGGACTTTAACATGACGCGTACAATTTTCTATAAATCCGGTCAGTTCATCTGCTTCGCTGACGACGTGGACATTGTCGGCAGAACGTTCCAGGTGGTAGCTGATCAGTACGCCAAGCTGAAACGTGAAGCGGAAAAGGTTGGATTGAAGGTGAATGCGTCGCAGACGCAGTATCTGTTGGCTGGAGGAACCGAGCGTCATAGAGCTCGCATAGGCAGAACTTTGGCAATCGACGGAGATGAGTTCGAGGTGGTGGATGAGTTTGTGTAACCCGGATCATTGCCTACTGTGGACTCCAAAAGACCTTGAGGTCTGGTAAACTTCAACCCCGTACAAAGTGTACCATGTACAAAACGCTGATAAAACGACGCGTGCTTAGGACCATTTTGGGCGGTGTATGTGAAAACGGCGTTTGGAGGAGAAGGATGAATCACGAACTGGTGGAGCTCTATGGCGAACACAGTACCCAGAATGTCGCTAAAACTGGAAGGGTACAATGGGCGGGACATTTTGTAAGAATGTCGGATAACAACCCCGCAAAAATGGTGTTTGCCTCGAATCCGACCGGTACAAGACGCAGAGGAGCGCAGCGAGCTAGGTGGTTAAACCAAGTGGAGCAAGACCTTGGAAGTGTGGGACATTCGAGGAACTGGAGACAAGCAGCTCTCAACCGAGTTTTATGGAGAAATATTGTGACGCAGGTGTGGTCCTAATAGGACGTTGTACCAGCATAAGTCAGTAAGTAAGTTATGAATCATCTGAAAGAAAACAAAACTCAGGGCAAAGATCAATTGGGGTTTTGTAAAGGACATCAGACACACGATGTCATTGCACACATTGAAAACTGTGTCAGAAAATTCTGAACCACCATCATGCAGAGATAATATTCCTGGATCTGCATAAAGCACACGACCGGACATGGCACAGACTAATACTGAAAAAGCTTGTAAAAACAGACGTAACAGGACACATGGCTAACTTTTGCAGTTCATTCCTGGAGCAACAGTACTTCCAAGTCCGATACGAAGGCCAGCTCCAAAGGCTCAATAAAATGGAGTTCCCTAAGGATCAGTTTTCCCATTAGCAGTGGATAGCATCAACAGCTTCTTACCAAAAGGGACTTTTATAAAAATGTACGCATCACTATCATCAAGTTCCTGAAGAATAACTGGAAGCAACAAGCCACCAAAGCCGCTAGAACCGTGGCAGCGCTCGATGTCTATCAAGGAAGACCGATGAACCCAAACCAAGTTGCAGAATAAGCAAATATTGTAAACCATACCAATATCAAAAAACGACCCGAATGACCAAAAGCTTAAAAGGCCGCAAATAAAGAAACAAACAAACTTACATTTCCTTCTGCTTCCTAGCCTTTCAAGCTCATTGTATTAGCAATGTAAGCTTAAGGCTTGCTTTGGCAAAATCAATGTTACTGAAGACTTCACTGGTTATTAGAGCGCCTTCTTAACCTCCTTGAAACTTTATTCGTGCCAATCGTAGCTTTCCTCAAGGCAAGTTCAAAATATTCATTTGTTACCGTTTCCAATTCATTGCTGTTTCACTCCTCTTTCCGAAAGGTTTTGGGTGACTCACGGATGGAAACTGTCTACGGAAAAAACAGTTTTCCGGAACTTGATTAAAAATTGAAAGCTCCGCGTAGAAAGGTACTTGAAGTCTATCGGGATGTTGGATGCCGTGACGTAGGACGCACCTACGATTGCTGCTGATCTGGTTTTTGTGCACTTCCTAATCGTATTTGTCTTTTTCAGGCTCCGCTTGACGATTGCCCGTTAGCGTTCGACCGGTCGCAGTTGAGGACAGTTTGGCGCGTTGAATTTTTTTTTCAACGAAATCAACATTGTCATAAGAAAACCACTTGATGCTCTCTAAAAGTAAATTTGCATGTACAAACAGACCTGTAATACGTGATTGAATAACTACTTGTATTAAAACTTCAAAGTTACAGCATTGGATGGTTACATTTCTCCAGTTCGAATGGAATATCGATGCATAGTTCCATTCCCACAGTATAGCACAGCATTCCTCCCGGCTTTGTTGATAAAACTACATTCAAAGCTGTTTTGTCCACCAACACCTCCTAGATCATGCAAGTTTACATCAAGAAAAACCAAATTGAAACAAATATATTCGATAAATTAATTATGAATTTCCTGAAAATTTATGGAATTCAATAAGGTTATCTGCAATGCATTTAAAATTTGGGGTATTTATTTTTCCACATTTCAATTATTTCATATATTTCAATATGGCGATTGGAAGAAATCACAGTTTTGCCAAAAAGCCAAATTATCTTCACAATAACTACTATAAAACAATTTGGTCATTTGGTGACTTTCCTCAATGCCAATTTGCCGTTTAATGCATTTACTGGAGGCCAAATGGTTTTAAAATGCTTTTTCAACTGACCATAATAAGATAATATGAAGAAGTCCTAAAACGGCATTTCAAAACAGCATTTTTGCATGAACTGAGTTCATGAGTGAGAGCATGAGTTCATAAGGTCATAATAAAACCTTTGTTAGGAGTAAATGGAACTTTAGTAGACAACGTTTTAAGATCGTTGTAAAGAAGCTGTGTAGGTTCTCATAAACCTGACTAAAATATGAAACCTATTGGCACCTCTTACTGTCATAATAAAACCAAATGGATTTCTAGTGGCTATCATAAAACTTTAATAAAACTCAATAAAGCTGGATGGTGTTTGCAATGTTACTTGGGATCAGTGCCTGCACAGTGGAAACAGACACGGAACCAGAGCATTTCTTCCATTTTGCCCGCATTGGCTGGATGTCCTTGGCTACCCTGCCGCTACGTCGAAGTAGCTGCTTTGAAATTACCCAGTATTTTTCGCAGCTTGGGGACAAAATCGATCTTGTTGGCAGCCGACCACTCCCGAACCACGTTGAAGTAGTGGCAACTGGCCAAATCAGGTCAAAAGATAACTTTGCCTCTATGCTTGCGGATGAACGGCATTAATTACACGCTTTTTCAGGCATTCTTTGATGTAAACTTGGGAAGTCATCGTCGAGGATGTGACGAATGGTTTCGTTTTCAGGCCATAACGGCAAATCGCTTGCCAAATCATGGCCTTCTTCGCAATTTTTTTGGCAAACGTGAACTTGAATCTTCCCGGCACATTCCCACGTCTAGTCAGGATGTAAAACTTTTGACCGGGAAGCTGCTTAAAATCGAGTTTGACGTATGTTTCGTCATCGATCGAAGTGCAGCCCTTGAGGTTCGTCAAAACACGATCGTACAAGAGCCTTGCTCGGTTTTGGCCACGGAATTTCGCTTCATGCGCCGGTTCGGATGTTTCCTGGCTTTGTATGACTTGTATCCTTCTCTGGCAAGGATGTTTCGCACCCTCGGAGCGAAAGACCGGGGTTGGGTTTAACACACCTCAACACCTAACAACAGCTGACGATCCCTGATTCCTATTCTTTCATAGGTCCGGTGATTACATTCCACACTGAGGGTTTCCTTGTAGGGTTTGAGCACTCAACAAACTGTTGTTTTCGGAATCTTCAGAACTTCAGCCAGGATCCGGAACCTCTGGATTTTTTAGGTGTTTGTGTACAAAATTTGTTGTTCTTTTGAGTTCCATTTGACGTTTCACGCGATTGACTACTTTGATCAAACCTCCACCATTTTTTATAGAAGTGTACACAAACCACTGTTAAAGATTATTGATTCCCAACTCTAGAGCTAGGACAGGACCTGCCAGCTCAGAGAGAGATGACCTCTTATAAATTTATGATTGCTATGAGCTGCAATCAGCTGTCATGTTGCTTACGTCAGAATGAATCAGCTGGTTAGGTAGGTGCGAAGCATAGCAAAGCAATTAAGTCAAATTGAAAACGGTGTATTTTGGTGGATTTCAGAATCGAATTCCGAACAAAGTTTTTAGTTTGACCACATATGTTGCCATTTATAATTTGTAATCTCGTTTTCTGTTCAATATTATGATATAAAACTTCTTTTGCACCAACTAAATTGAGGTAAGATCAATATTAATAAGCTCTTGCTTGTGTTTTGTAATCCATACCTTTTTTTTCCGCATATCAATCTTCGGACAACGAGAATCAAGCGAATGGCAATGAGTTGCCGGTAGAGTTAACCCTCTGTTTGGAAACAGAATCTGTTTATCTGATAAACATATGGTGGAATAAGCATACATATAAACGGTGATGGCGAAGGTGACGGACGTTTGAGTCATTTAAAAGCCGATTATCATGTATTTCAAATTTATTTTTAAATAATAATATGCATCATAACATTCATTTTCTTCTATTTTTGATGAAAATAATAAAAAGAAATTCATTTGCTCTGTTTCTAGGTCCTCATCAAATCACTGACACCTAAATTATTTAGTCTGATGAACTACTTGTGAAAATCATACTCATACAAATTAAAAAACTAGCATTGTATCCTGCTGGTGGCACGTTTTCAGTTATTTCCTTCATCACTTTCAAGCTTATCATACATGTCTGATTCGAAATGGTCTTCAACATCATTTTTTGGTCTTCGGCCTCTTTTGGGCTCCTGCAAAGTCTTCAAAAAAGTGGAGTAATATTGCTTTTGCTTGATGTAAGGCATCAACTTTTTCAAATCTTCCAGTTTTGCGGCAGACAATGGTATTGGATGTTTCTCTATTGCATCCAGAATAATGTGTTTGGCTGCGGGGAGATTTTCCTCTGTTGTAAGCTTTATGGATTCGAAACTATCGTCTGACACATCTTTCTTGTATTGAACAATTCGAGGATGGTCAGTAGAATATTTAAAAACCATGATTTCTTTGAATTTAGTTGGGTAACCGTTACTATTACATCGCGGAATATGATAGCGAGTAGAAAGATCTTTCACGGACTTAAATTCATGCTGGTCCATTTCAAAAACTTGAAATGGTATTGATCTGCGAATAGATGCGATTAAGAACATCCAATCTCTTGGCGTCTCGATGTCAATTGATGTTTTCTTTTTCGTTCTTTCTATCGCTGCATGGATAGAGTCAACCTCCATATGAGAATGACCCGTTCTCATGAATTTATGCAGGATAGTGAGGGAACGACCACGCTCAGCGAATTTTTCGATCATGTAACTGAACATAAAAACAATATTTTTGTTTAAATTTTGCCCGCCACACCTATCACTGTAGTATATTACCTCAGATACTCCAAATGGGATGGACAGCAAGTCTTTCATGATGCAGGAGCCGATTTCCTGGGAGCCTCTTCGGGCTTTTGTCTCATCCCAAATGTAGCATACTGCAGAGTTTTCCCCATACAGCTCGAAAACATTGATAGATTGAGTGTATATAGTTGTCTTGAGTAGAACGTTCTGCCACACGTTAGATATGGCGTAGGCAATTGTTTTTGCAAATCAAATGAGCTAACCCGAACTGAAAAATCAGACTTTGAGCGCTTCATATCATATCGCTTTTCTTCGTACACTCGTTGTGCAGCCTTTTGATGATCTGTCTGTTGTTGTTCCAAGGACTGTTTCTCAACATCATCAGTTTGAATTTTGATTTCCACCCGCAGCTTATCACAAACGTCACAAGTATCTTGCTTGGGTTTTCTAAACGACATGTTCATCGAGTTGAAAATAATTCGGTAAGTATTATAAGCTACTGGAACGAGGCCTTCCGTGCTGCATTTTTCCTGATATAGGTTATACATTTTGGCCACGTTGAGGTCACTTGATAGGTATAGACGGTTCGATTTTGCTCTACAGTAATGACTTGTGTAAGCAGGGAAGGAAAGGATATGTTTTTTTATGTATTCCATATGTTCCGCACTAACTGTCAAGCGGGATACATTATTTAATCTACCGTCATCAGCTGCTATTCCTGCACCAATGAGTTTTTGGCAGCAATTGTGCGAATTTTTCTGTCACGGACGTCGAAAGTTGCCATAAACATTTCTTTACATACCCGGACTTGTCCTTCAACCGCTGGTAAATGGTATACCCGAGAATATGCGCGACGTGAATTGATAACCTATCAGAGAAAGATAAGATAGATATAAAAACTTATGCTAAAACTGCTTTGACCTGTGCAAATCAAATTTAATACAAGAGCAAGGCATTGTTTACTAAAAATAAACACTACCACGCCATCTGTATTTAATTTTCACTTATGGTTGCATGTATATTATGAAACTCTTAAAAATAAAAAACGAACCTTAGGTCGTGCAATTTTTGTCACAGAAATATGATTAGCTAGAAATTGATTCTGTCCTGACGCCTTCAATTTCAACAAATTTGATAAGAGTTCTGTTCGAGTAACATCATGATACTTCTTTCCACAATTACGTTTGCAATTGCATGAAGCTTTTATCGATCTTGCTGGCACAATCGTTCCATCTAGGCGAATGTACTGTAAACCTTTCTCTTTCGATAGATTATTTTGATGTCTCAGTCGTTGCTTCGATACCTTCGTGTGTGCAACTTCTTTTTCGATGTTATCTGCTCCCTGGATACTTATGTTGCTGAACATTTTCACCGATTCAATGGTCTGGATTGGTTCACCTGAAATTCAAAATTTAACATTTTTGTTAATTTGAAGACAACATTGCACCGATTTTTTTATCAATGTTTAGCCTTTCCCAGGGTCTTTCCTCAACTCAAACAGACATAAAAAGCATCGATATTATTGGCAATACTCGTATGCTCAAAATTTCCATCAATACTCAATACATTGATATTGATAAAATTATACACAGATATCGTCAATACTTTTGTCAATGTATCCCGACAGCATCAATATATTTATACGTATGGGGTGCCCTTAAGAATGGGCCGACAACGTGCTTGAAAAAAATATTGAGAATGTAAAGCTTAATATTTCTACTAATACTGGCTAAAACATGCAGTGCATCACTGTGTTGTGTTGTACAATTTAGTACTCACCTGAGCTGCACGTTCGTTTTGAAGACAAATCTATGTGTTCATTATTATATGAACGTTTTCGTGGTTTAACTTCCTCCTCAGAATTCTCCTCGAATTCATCATCACTGATCAATGTTTGATAATCTTGAAAATATTCATAAATTGTTAGATCATTGAGTAGAGTCGGATCTCCATCCATACTGTCATCGTTAGATTCATTGTCAGTAATATCAGGAATCCAGTCAGGATCTTCGGAGTCAGCTATAGATTTTTCAATTTCGCAACCATCACCCAATTCGTCACGGTTGGTGTGATGTGACAATCCAGCATCCTGATCCAGGTGAACATGCGGTAATTCAGCTTTCGAAGCAATCATTAATTCAATATTTTGGTCGGGTGCTTTGATCGGCGAGATATAATTGACTGCACGTAAATCTAATGGAGACAACTGGTTTTGAACATAATCCATAGCTACGCTTGGTACAAAATCGTTGACTGAACGCAAGTCTAATGGTGAATTGAGATTTTTATCCAGAGATACAACTTTTGGTGCAGCTGAGCAAAGTGCTTGTAAATTGTCACTAGCTGTTGATAGATCCAGAGGCACATCTTGTGTTATTGATTTAATTGAATAGTCGATGGGGAAATATAGTTTCGGTGTTGATGTGACGATACGTTTGAATGAGGCATCTAGAATCCCAGAGCTTGTTCCATGCAAATCAGAATGACTAGCTGAATGATTGGTAAACAAATGTGTATTTGGGACGTTCCAGGATTCCGATCCAAACAAACTGTCCAGCGACGCTGAAAAGGTGAAAATCAAATTTTATGTCATATTCGAGTAATTTATACAATAAAACTAACCATCTTGAACCTTTCGATGAACCGTAGGAATAAGGCTGTAGTTATTGGATTTTTTATATTGTTCAAATGAAAAATGAACTCTATTTGTATTCACGGTATGCATTTCGCCTAAGCTTGATCGATTATTGGAAAATATTTTACTGTGTTTAGAAGTACATGGAGCGTTGGATCGGACATCAAGTATTGAGATTCCAGAATGATGTTTTGACATACCCGCAGAATCAAGCGATGCCGTTCGTGTTGAGCTTGACAAAGATGTTCCGTGTGCGCATCTGGTCGAATCATCATTTGACGCTAAAAGACATTTGATCAGATTAAATATCTTCTAAGAATAACAGAATGCAAACTTACCGTTTTGCATTATAAGGTCAATCTGCAGTGTTGGTGTCTTAGGAAAATCTTTTTAAGCAAAGAAATTTGTGTAGAATTGATACGGGTGCTGCCTTTTGAGATTTCCAAGCGTCTCCTTGGCATGCTAATATTCCGATTTCCATACTTTGAACTCACAGAGCATGGGATAGGCTCTTTCGATTTCGTTTTCGTGGTAATGTTAGTCAATTCCCGGAACACCGAGCGCGAAGATGCAGACTGCTTCGATATTATAGAATCGTTCAGCGACGCTAGAAAATGGAAGAGTTAAAATAAACAAACAAAAATTAAGAGATATCAAACAAAAGACTATTACATACCATTCCGTGAATTAAGAGTAGTTTTTCCTAGCAAAGAACAGCTTAAAGCGTTTGATTGGACAGGTGATTCTGAGAATCTTGGGCTGTGTAACGATGCCTGCGATGGTTTAGTCACGAATTTTCTGTATTCGGATCCGAAGGAAGCTTCAAAGGATAAATAATAGGACTTTTATAATTCATATAGTTTCGATATGACTAATATTTTCATGCATGATGTTGGAGAACATTCCCAAAGAAAAATCTCAAATCTACCATTCCGGGTTCCGAGGAAATGTGCTGTGGAAACATCATTATTTTGTGCATAGTTTCGTGGATGTGACTGGGTGTTCGATAAATATCTTTCGAATTCTGATCCAAATGTTCTGGTCACGGATTCTATAACGGAATTTTTTAATTAGGATACGAAACTGCATATTTTAATGAACATAATTAAACTTACTTTTTTGAACAGAGGGTATATTTTTTGTTTCATGAGATGAAAACATTGCTGCTTTCGGATCTTAACTGGAACCTTAGTTGAAATAACAAACCTCTAACAAATCGAATTCCGATCTATACTAGAGTAACAAGCTAAAGCTATTGAATGTAGAAAAAATACAAACTTTATCGATAAATTATGACTGACACAACGAATTAATAATCCTCACGACACATTTCAAAATAACCTATCTTTTTGCAACCAAACTTGTAACGTCTTCCTCACGTGAAAAAGAACGGACACGCAATTCAATGAAACTTAAAAAAAAAAGATTGTCAGATCCGATAATGTTGTTGGAACGCGTGGGTGAGCTTTGATTCGCGCAAAGAATGCGTTACAAGGTTTGTTACTAAACACAAACAGGCTTTTTTCAAATGTTATTCTAGTGATGCTCACCAACATTCGTTACTTAAGACGTTTGATAGCTTTTTGTCGTAAAAGTTTTGTGACACGAGCGTTACTTAAGGCTATGTATTGACAAAGCGACGAATGCGACAAAAGTTCGTTATGGAGTAGTTTGTGATTTAAGCCAATTTCGTTAAATAATATATGGAAGCATTTCCTGGAATTCATATCATATTCTTTATAATTCATATAACTGAGTACCCCAGCTATTGTTTCATGAAAAAACATCATTTATGTTTACATTGTTACTTACGACCTATTGAAAATTTACTCTAGAAGTAGTAATCTCATGCTTCAGATATAGAGCAATTCCAGGCGAAACTGGCCATAAAATATCGAAATTTCACACGAGCCGCTTGGATTTGGACGTTACAGAATACGTTATTTGACATAAGGATCTATTGATTGGAATTAAGAGTAAATTTTGAGAAGGGCTAATGTGTTTTTGATACCACAGTTTAAGGAAAACAGTAACTCGAAAAAATCGTTCGTTTTAGAGAAAAAGTGTCTTAGAAGAAATGGGAGGGAATCAAAATTTCCCTGAAAAAAAACATACACTGAAAAAATATTTTTTTCGTTTTACATGAAGGAAGAACTATATAGCACATACCAACAAGCAAAATTAGTTCCAGGAACCCAAAAGTATCATTGCTTTGTACCTATTTCCGATAATAAAATAGGTACTTTACTGTTTTCTAACGACGAAGTAAGCAGCTTTCATGATGTATATAAAAAATTGAACAAGTAATAAATTTAAGATTATAACATAGAAAATAAGTACAACAATTCTCTGATGATATTAGTCAGAAGCAGATAATTTCCCATCAACATGAATGGCTCTAGGACAGTAATTTAATGCTAGAGCCACGAGAAATGAAGGGAAAGTATTGATAGTTCCGCAAGAGTATGGCAGGCTGTGAAATTGATAGATGCTATACAAACAATACTTTTTATATTAAAAACAATGGAAAAAGCCAACGTCAAAGTAAAAAAGAACCACAAGGGAGGTAAATCTGTTATAAATTATCTGAAGTAGCAAAAAAGTCTTTTAACTTCGAACAACGAAACTTGTTAGTTCGGATACCTGGGAATACATGAAAGGTACTATTTTGGGAACAATTTTATGGTATTATCTTCAGATTTGTTACCTCCTAATCGTAGCTCTTGAATACCAAGGTCAGTTATCAAGTTATTCGTTGTTGTTCGGGGATGCCTGATTGTTTGTGGAATAGATAGGATACTTCTGTAACTTCATTACAATCAGTCGAAAAAGCAAACAAACACATATTCCTATTTAATAGCACAGCGAATTTGCGTGTATGAGTGTTATAATTACGTTTAAAAGGTAGACCCTTTTCTCGTGTTACGTTTAGTTGTTTTGTTACCATAAGATTCCACTACCATATTTATTGAAAAAATTAACCTAGCTAGTTGAAATGAACGTAAATTGATAACTTCTTTTTCTTATAATCCTTGTTTTACAGGTATTTAACGAAAGATGCCAAACTTCAACATCAAGACTCATTGTTGCCATATAAATTGCCATCGCTATAGTGAATGTCAATAGTAAGTAAATTTATTCGTGCCATTCTGATAATTTATAGTGACATATACAATAACTGACTGTCATTTCAGATTAAATCTTGCATGAAATGAGAAACGGGCTTATCCTTTTTCTGGTGGAGATTCTTCATTGACTTTCTCCTATGTAAATAACACGATAGTTGAAGAAAAAAATTGAATGCACGTGCAAAATTTGGATGCATCGGTTCTCTTCCTACGACGACATTTTGAAAACGGAAGTGCGAATCTCAAAATCAAAATAAATAGCGGCATGATGCTACACGCACACATATTCAAAACGAGGGGTGTGCAACATTTTTTAATGCACGATGAAAGGAAATGCGTCAAGCTCAAGTAGACCAAATTTTGATCGAAACACCCTTTACTCAATTTCTATAGGTCAACAATCAACAACCTCTGGAGGCGAAATCGAGATCCATTTCGATATCTCCCTAGTATTCAGAGGTTATCTTTTGCAGGAACAGGCATGGGTAGCAATTGTGTCTAAAAATAGCGTCTTCCCTGAATGTATTTCATACATGTGTATTTGCGCATTAAGTGCGGATGAAATACAGTGCAGTGCTGCACTGTGCAGATGACTGACCCAGACGCCTAACCATCATCATTAAAGCCATTCAACAGCAGAAATGTTTGATCAAAGTAGGTGCTGCACATCCTTCGCTTTTCCATGTGATGAGATCATGACCAATATTGCTACTCTAAGGTCATCCAGTGTTGTCGATGGTAAACTTGAGCAAGCTAGAAATTCAACTAGGTGCTTCGGTTTTCGATCAATGTTTTAAGATTAAATAAATCTGGGATTCCGTGCCGAAAATGATTCACTGATGAGCAAGATCTAATTTACATAATTAAACCCGTAACCCTATAATCAAACCTCAGCTAAAGGACTAATCTCACTGATGACGACGACGATGTGCTTCAACGATGCAATCCAGCAAAAAAATCATTAGCTGTTGTAAGCATAATCCACCAGACCATTCCCGAGTGAGGCTGGGAGGCTGAACGGCTCTGTGCTACACACACACACTCTCGGGCAACCAATCGATAAGAACCATAAAGCTAACCATTTCATGTAAATCTATTTTTACGACATGGGGAGACGGGCAGACGGTTCCAATCCCAACAGCGAGTGAGTTCCTAGGAGGAGGAGGAGGAATAACTTTATCTTTCTCTCTCTCCCTTTCAATGTGATTAGTGAGCTGGCGCCGGCACTCGCATCGTACTTTTCAATCATCAAAGTAAGAAAATTGCCGGAAGGATGCTAGGCAGAGTGATTTAGACAACATTTTCTTTAGTTATATGCGTTGTCGGCGTTGGCGGTGGGAGTCTGCTTTCCGCAGCCACTTTCGAAATGAATGGTGTGATCGCTTTAAAACCCTACTTTTAATCAACTCGACGAGGTCTCGAAATAAATAGGTGGGGTCGTTTGTTTAGATTGTTATACGCCATCTTCACAACTGAATTCATAAGTACCTATTTCAGATCAATACTAGTGATGAAAAAAAACTAGCTCATCGAATCTTCCGGTTGGCTTCTTAGCATCTTGCTATGAGGTACCAAGTGGTTCTCCACAGATTGCCTGTTGATCTGCCAAATTCGGAAGACGAATGCGTTGAGTTATCTCCTATTATAATATTCCACCCACTATATCACAAAACGAATTGTTGAGCGGATTGGAGATATCGAAATCATTGGATTAAGGACCAAGTCCCGAACACTTCTATTACGTTGTTGGTGACAGTTGAATTCGCCACTTTTGACGATTTGGTGGGACGCCATTTTGATAACTGAAGAGACAATGTCAATATCAAAATAGAGGGGTGTTCAGATTTTTTCAAACATTAGGGCATCTTCAGCGGTGGTCTAATTTTGGAACAACTTTAAACTTAATTTGCATCAGCAAAACTTGAATAGAACCAGCTAAAATAGACCAACTTAGCGTTTCCCGCACCGGTGTTGTATTTTTTGTTGCTAAGCCCGCAAACACCTGTCATCCAGTTAATTATTTAACATCAGCGAATAGAAGATTTTTTTCAGAGACCACCATGGATTGATTTGACCAAATATTGTTTACTACCAGTAGTGCCCAAGGTGAGTGTGTGAATGCATCTATTTCATCTAAACGATGTTATATAATGCTGATTTGTAATTTAATTGTGATTTCCATTTC
This sequence comes from Aedes japonicus, assembly GCA_034211315.2. NCBI lineage: Eukaryota > Metazoa > Arthropoda > Insecta > Diptera > Culicidae > Aedes > Aedes japonicus. The sequence goes on along the minus strand of JASCZW010001021.1, from coordinate 21,000 downwards.
GGTCATCAGACGCACTTCCAGGACTACTTTATCGACACGGCAACCTACGACGACAAGTACTTTCTGCGTCGTTTCCGCATGCCAAAGAAGATCTTCCAGGACATTATCCTAGTGTCAGCTGATGACTTTTTCCTACTAAGTTGTGATGGAGCTGGAAAAGTCGGCCTGAACCCGTTACGTTAAGTGCACTGCAGCCTTATGGATGTTGGCGTACGCTTCCTCAGCTAGTTCTCTCGTCTTCTTATACGAGAAGATGTGAAGATATTGATGAACGAAAATGCTTCTCAAAAGTTAGAAAAAATCGGATAAATTCAGTGACCTTCCCAGAAACTCAGGGAATTTATCGGAAGTTCTGAATACTTCTAGGAAGTTCAGGAAACTCCACAGAAGTTTTAAAATACTCCTTGATGTTAAGGAAATATCTCAGAAAATCAGGGAACTTTCCAAAAGTTAAGGGATCTTTCCAGAAGTTCCAAAATTTCGCTAAAATTCAGGATGTTTTCCAAAAATTCAGGGAATTTCCCATAAATTTTGGGAGCTCCACATGAGTTATGGAAACTTCCCACAAGTTAAGGGTTCTTTTCAGAAGTTCATGCAACTCTTTGAAAATTCAGGGAGCTTTCCAGAAGTTAAGATAACTTATCATAACTTAACATTTTTTGAATATTTCTCAGAAGTTCAAAGAACTACCCAAAATGTTCAGGAAACTTCCCAGAACTTCAGAGAACTTTCCAAAAGTTCAGGGACCTTCCAAAGAAATTAAAAAACATCCCACATGGTCGAAGCACTTCCTAGAAATTCATGAAGCTTTTGAAAAGTTTGCGGATCTTTCTAGATTTCCAGAGAACTTCTCAGAAGTTCATGGAACTTCCCAGAAGTATAGTGAACTACTCAAAAGCTCAGGGAACTTGTTGGAGCTCAAGGAACTTCTCAGAAATTCGGGGTACTTCTAAGAAATTTAGAAAACTTCACAGAAGTTTTAAAATTCTCCTGGATTTTAAGGGAATATCACAGAAAATCAGGAAACTTTCTCGAAAATCAGAGAATTTTTCAAAAATAAAGGGATCTTTCCAGAAATTCCACAACGTCGCTGAAAATCAAGATATTTCCCAGACATTCAGGTAATTTTCCATAAATTCTATGAGTTCTGGGTACTTTCCAAAGTGTTGTTCCCAGAACTTCGTGCGGCTCTGCACAAATTTATGGAATTTTCCAGGAGTTCAGAAAATTTATCATAACTCATCATTTTTTTATTATTTCTCAGAAGTTCAAAAAACAACCCAAAATGTTCAGATTACTTTCCAGAATTTTAGAGAACTTTCCAAAAGTTCAGGGACTTTTCCAGCAGATAAAGGAACATCCCACAAGTTCAGAGAACTTTCAAGAAATCCAAAAGTTTGTGGATCTTTCTTGACTTCCAGAAAACTCTTCAGAAGTTCATGGAACTTCCCAGAAGTATAGTGAACTTCTCCGAAGTGCAGGAGACTCGTAGGAGTTCAAGGTACTTCCAGAAAACATCCACAAAGATCATGGAACTTCCCCAAAGATCAGGAAACTTTTAAGAAGTTCAACGAACGATCCAAACACTCAGAGAACTTCCCAGAAGTTTATGCAACTCTCCAAAAATTCAGGGAGCTTTACAGGCGTTCAAAAAACTTATCATAACTTATCATGTTTGCATATTTCTCAGAAGTTCATAGAAGTACCCAAAATGTTCAGGGAACTATCCAGAATTTAAGAGAACTTTCCAAAAAATTAAGGACCTTTCCAGAAAATTTAAGAACATCCCACAAGTTCAGAGTACTTTCCAGAAATTTATGAAGCTTTTTAAAAGTTTGCCGATCTTTCTAGATTTCCAGAGAACTGCTCATAAGTTCATGGGACTTCCCAGAAGTATGGTTCACTTTTCAGAAGTTCAGGGAACTTGTAGGAGTTCAAGGTGCTTCCAGAAAACGTCCACAAAGATCAGGGAACTTCCCAGAAGATCAGAAAACTTTTAAGAAGTTTAACGAACATCTCAGACGTAGAGAGAACGTTCCAAAAGTTTAGAGAACCTCAAAAAGTTCATGAAACTCTCCAAATATCCAGGAGATTTCAGGAGGTCAAAAACTTATCATAACTTATCATGTTTGTTCATTTCTCAGAAGTTCAAAGAAGTTCCAAAAATGTTCAGGGAACTTTCCAGAATTTAAGAGAACTTTTCAAAAGCTTAGGGACCTTTCCAGAAAATAAAAAACATCTCACAAATTCAGAGAACTTTCGAGAAATTCGTGAAGCTTTTCAAAAGTTTGTGGATTTTTATTGATTTTAAGAGAACTTTTCAGAAGTTCATAGAACTTTTCCGAAGCATAGTGAACTTCTCAGAAATTTAGGAACTTGTAGGAGTTTAAAGTGCTTCCAGAAAACGTCCACAAAGACCATGGGAATTTCTCCAAAGATCAAGAAACTTTTAAGAAGTTCAGCGAACGTCTTAGAAATTCAGGGAACGTTCCAGAAATTCAGAGAACTTCACAGAAGTTCATGCAACTCTCCAAAATCCATTGAGCTTTCAAGGAGTTCAGAAAGCTTATCATAACTTATCATTTTTTGAATATTTCTCAGAAATTCATAGAACTACCCAAAATGTTCAGGGAACTTTCCAGAATTTCAGAGAGCTATCCAAAAGTTTAGGGAACTTTCCAGAAAATTAAAGAACATCCCACAAGTTTAGAGAACTTTCCAGAAATTCATGAAGCTTTTCAAAAGTTTGCTGATTTTTCTAGATTTCCAGAAAACTTTCAGAAGTTCATGGAACTTTCCAGAAGTATTGTGAACTTCCTGTAGTTCAGTGGACTTGTACGAGTTCAAAGTACTTCCAGAAAACGTTTAGGGAACTTCTCCAAACATCAGGAAACTTTTAAAAAGTTTAGCGAACATCTCAGACGTACAGAGAACGTTCCAAAAATTCAGAGAAGTTCAGAAAACTTATCACAAATTTTTTGAATATATCTCAGAAGTTGATAGAACTACCCAACATATTCAGGAAACTTTTTAGAATTTCAGAGAACAATATAAAAAAGAAATCTGAAATTCATGAAGCTTTTCATAAGTTTGCAGATCTTTCTAGATTTCCAGAAAACTCCTCAAAAGTTATCTTTCAATTAAAAAATTGCTTTTTGGTCGACCAGTTTCGGATGCGATGCTGCCCATCTCTGGGACTATGTCCGACTTGTACGGGACTAGTTCTTACGTCAGCATAAAAATCATAACAATAAGTTCTCAGAAGTTCATGGAACTTCCCAGAAGCAAATTTAGTTTCTTAGAAGTTCAGGGAACTTGTAGAAGTTCAAAAACTTCCTTGATGATCAGGCTACCTCCCAGAAATTTTAAAACTTTCCAGAACTTCAGAAATCTTCCACAAAGATTAGAAAACTTCCCAGAAGTTCAGGAAACTTCCCAGAAGTTCATGGAACTTCTTAGAAGTTCAGGGAACTTCCCAGAAGTTCAAGGAACTTTCCAGTAGTCATGAACTTCAAAGTTCAGGGAACTTCCAGTTCAGGAACTTCCCAGAAGTTCACGGAACTTCCCAGAAGTTCAGGGAACTCTTCAGTGATCAGTTCAGGGAACTCCCAGAAGTCTCTAGGGAACTTCCCAGTTAATCATATCCTATAAGTCCTGTGAAATTCTAAGAATTTCCAGCAAACTTCTCCAAATATCAGAGTAACTTTATCAGAATTTGAGAAAACGTCCCAGAAGTTCAAGCATTTCTTCAAAAGTTTAGGAAACATTTCAAGATTTTTTCCGAGAAGCTCAGGGATCTTCCCAGAAGTGCAGGGAACTTCCCAAAAGCTCTAATAACTTTCCAGATGCTCAGGATACTTCCTAGAAATTCAGGAAATTTTTCAGAAGTCCTGGGTTTTTCCAAGAATTTCAGAGAACTTCCAAACATCTCCCGAGCGGTAGCCAAGTTAAATTTTTGTCCCGATAGCTGTTTGAAATCGGCCTTTACATAGGCTTCATCAGCTGTGAGGAGACAGCCATTGAATTTGGTCAACACCTGATCATCCTAAAGTTCAGGGAACTTCCCAGGAAGTTCAGGGAACTTCCCAGAAGTTCAGAAACTTCCAAGTTCGGGAACTTCCCAGAAGTTCAGGGAACTTCCCAGAAGTTCAGGGAACTTCCCAGTTAATCATATCTTAAAAGTCCTGTGAAATTCTAAGAATTTCAGCAAACTTCTCCAAATATCGAGTAACTTTACAGAATTTGAGAAAACGTCCCAGAAGTTCAAGCATTTTCAAAAGTTTAGGAAACATTTCAAGATTTTTCCGAGAAGCTCAGGGATCTTCCCAGAAGTGCAGGGAACTTCCCAAAAGCTCTAATAACTTTCCAGATGCTCAGGATACTTCCTAGAAATTCAGGAAATTTTTCAGAAGTCCTGGGTTTTCCAAGAATTTCAGAGAACTTCCAAACATCTCCTCGAGCGGTAGCCAAGTTAAATTTTTGTCCCGATAGCTGTTTGAAATCGGCCTTTACCATAGGTTTCATCATCCATGAGGAAACAGTCATTGAATTTGGTCAACACCTGATCATCCCAGAAGTTCAGGAACTTCCCAGAAGTTTGGGGAACTCTTAAAAGCTTAAATAACGTCCCAGATACTCATGATACTTCCCAGGAATTCAGGAAATTTCTTAGAAGTCCTGGGATCTTCCTGGGATCTTCCTGGGAAATTCTAAGAATTTCAGCGAGTTTCTCAAAACATCGAGAAACTTTACAGAATTCGAGAAAAAGTTCCAGAAATTTAAGAAAGTTCTAAGGATTTTTTGGGCATTTTCAAAAGTTTAGGAAACATACAAATTTTTTTTTTGGAATTCAGGGATCTTCCCAGGAGTTCGAATTTTTTTTAATAGTTCAAGGAACATCCCAGATGCTCGGGGTACTTAAGTTTTAGGATCAACTCAAACTTCTTACTTAATATTTCGTACCGAATCAAAATGATAATCAGAAAACTCAGCTACTTTTTTAGTGTTCTACCAATTCCTTGGAATTTCCGCTGCATCACAATCTTGTAAATTCTAAAAAAAATCTCTGAGATTAACCAACATTTCAAAAATGCTATTTATTTAACAGAAGTTTCACCAGCTTATCAAAAGATGTGCAAATCGACCAACTCTCCAGATCTCTTAAATTTTCAAAATATTGGTGATATTCTGGCTGAATCTGTTTCTGAAAGTACCGGTAATTTCCTGAAAGTTCTATTTTTCAGAAACTTTGAATTTAAGTTTCCAGAAACTTTCAGAATTTTTCGGCAATACAATGGACTTTTCTGATGTTCCACGTCTTTTCCCAAAAAAGAGCGAGCAAACTTCATGATTATCTTGAAACTTCCAATTAGTTCATTCAACTTCCGACAAGCTGAACTTCTGCCAAGTCCATTTTATATCCACCTAAACTGGACAGGTATTCCAAAGTTCACAGTAGTTCAGACAATACATTTTTAGGATTTGTTCACTTGTATAAGTTCTCCCCCAGAAGATATGCCTGAATATCCTGGTCCACAGTAAACCTGCCAAAAGTTCCAATACAACAGGCTGAAATGTATCTGTATGAGCTAATTAATTGCAAAATAAAATCAGCGTTTTCCGAAAAATGCAGTGGCTGTAAAAAACTAAGAGGACCATTCGTTATTCAGGAATAAAACGAAAGGCAATTCGCTAGCACCGTGAGTAACTTAATGTAATTATCTGCATCCGAGGAGAGCAACACTGCTTTTTGTCCGACGCCATCATCCAAATCATTTACGGCCACTTTTCGGCTTAAAAGTATGCCTCAGAATATACTCAATAAAGTTGAGTTTCTGTTTGGTAGAAGTAGAAATTTTACTCAATAATTGCTTGTATAGCAAGTAGCGTGTAATGTTTCGGAGCGGCATTTTCGTGTTCCAAATTTCTACAAGAATATATCAAAACATATCCCAGATTTTTAAAAGATGAAAAATAGATCCGGTATAGTACAAAATTTTCAACACCGGTGCAGCGATGTTTTTGTGTGTGATCTAAAAAATATATCCACCCACGATTTGGACCCCCGTTGAAGATGCCCTTAAAAGGAATGCGGCAAGTCGAACTTGCTTTGATCGTAGCATGCTTTGTTTCAGTTCTACCACTACTAGCATGATTGACTGAAAATATCAGCTGCTGCGTCACATTTCACACCCAGGTTCCTTCCATGACGTACGTGTAAGTGTAACTTTTTGTTAAGCTTCGGCAACTCATACTGTTGATTTTTCAAGCCGGGATTATCTCAAACGCCTGAAATCGAATCGATTTAGCAGATTTCGCAAGCAGCGTCCAATCTGCATAACTTCCCTAATACAATTCCCACTCAGCCAACTTTCACGGGAATTTCCTCCTCCTCCAGTACGGGTAACTTCTCCGATTCCCCGAGAAGCACAATTTGCCGCTGCAAAATTTGCACTGCTTTATTCGCTTCCAACGAGCCGAGCAGAACAAGATCATCCATTTCCTTGATGAACTTTTTTCCTTTTGACGAAACGAGAAGAGCGAAGCGGGGAGGAAACCCCACACCTCGTGGTTCAAAAATCATCACAATAGCCTACTTTCTGTCTAAAAGATTTTATTCCTCGAAAGAAAAAGATTCTTTCATTCCGCCTCGACGAGCTGAGTTTTTTCTTTTCTTCTTCTGTTAACCACCACCATTTTCATTGAGGGTTTCCCGACTTTGTTTAACTTTCATTTTAACGGAAATTTTTCGTCTCATTCTCGATCGCGGTATGAAATTTTCATTTCAATTTTTATTACATCCACTATTGCTTCCCTCTTCGGTAACGGGAAAATTAGGACACTTTGAAGTAAAGCACTGAGTGTAAGATAAATCCAAAAAGCTTTTGCAGCTTTGCTCAAAATCCCCCAAAGCAGTACCAATCCAAGAAAGGGGGGGTGGCGAAAATTTCGAAGGAAAATGATCGTTTGCGGTGGATTCGAAGCCCGGAGTTTGAAATATTGATTCCATCGCTCTTTATTTTTGTTTCGAATCCGGAGATAGACATTTCATCCCCACCTGACACACGACGACGGCATTCGAACAACCGTCGAAACGAAGCAGGCCGCGTGGAAATTTCGGTGCGGAACGGTGGGACAAAAGGATTTGAAATAAAGACACTTTTACTGGCTAAAATGCTCGACTGTCTCAAGTTGTCAAGCGGCTGCTTTAATATGGGACGGGGATGGATGGATGGACGGGGAGGGGGAGTATCGAGATTGAAACAAAGCGGGTGAGCGATACGACAGATGCCGCACCGCTTTCGGAATCGAACCCCGGGTGGAAACTGGAAACGTCTTAATTCCGTATTGGATTGCTCTTCTGTGGGATTGAACAATGGCAGTTGCGGAAACTTGAGCGCTTTTGAATGATGAGTTTTCCTCTCAATTGAATTTCTTCGGGCTGGGAAGTGAGTTTTGCGACCTGATCAAATTTGGCATTACTGCGAAATTTGTTGGCGGTGTCGTCTTTGCCGCGGCGGTGCGGTCGAAATTCTGAGGACGAATCACTCAAAACGATCCCAGCAATTTTCGGGAGACCTAAATTCCCTTCCTGGGAAATCGGAAAATCATCGGGCTTGGAAATCCAATCACCCGCATCTAGCAGCGAAGTGGAACCAGCGACAAATATTTACAGCGGAACGAAGTTTTTCTTTTTCTTCTTCTTTACACAACCATCATCGGAAGTGGTTGGTAGCGTCTGCTGTCATCGGCAATGTGATGACATTTTTTCCGATGTGTTTTTTTTCAGAGACCAATTCGTCGCTCAATGAAGACAAATGGCAAACAACACAATCTTTTCGCTCTTTGTCACGTTGCGTCATTGTTTCGATACACTGCTGGGTGACAAGGAAGGGAATGTTGTTTGTATTTCTTCGCCAAGGGGCAAAAAAAAGAAAAAAATTGACAGGTTTCCAAGAATTTACAAAAGGTTGAAACGATAGCACGACAAAATAAACTAATGCGGTTTGAAATGAAAAGGCGGTCTGTAATTTTATAATCGTGTACTTAGTTTTCAAGGGATTCTTTAGGCAGCCCTAAGTTTGCACCTTAAAACTGAAGAAATGATCCATAAAAAATTGAAATTCGTTCCATTAAAAACGTATTTATTACCCATAAAGCTCGTATGAAAAATCTATAAAGAATTGAAAATGATCCATAACATAAAGCAATGTGATTTTAGCAATAAATTGTCAAAAATATATCGTTACATATCTGGAGAATGATCTACAAAATTGTACGAATTACCCATAAACATATTGCCAATAGTCTAATAAAAGTTCAATATCATTTCATAAACTTGTAAAATTGATCCTTAGAATGTAACCTTTGTGAACAAAAATTTATGAATATGATCAATAAAGTATTGAAAATGTTCCATAAATAAACTTTCACTGATCCATAATAGATTTGTATAAGGAACCACAAATTTTGAAATATAGTCCATAGCAAATCAACTCTGTGCATTTAAAATAATAGGTATGATCCATAAGTTATTCCGAGTCAATTTTTTTCAAATTCTGGCTACGGAGAAATCGATCCTCGACTGCACTACTATCAAGGGTAAGTTGCTTAGAACAGTGTGCTAGCCTACTCAGTAGACGAATTATTTCATAACTGCTGCACTTCGATTTTCAATCCATACCGCATGTGTGGCACATCGAGGAACACTTTGACAGTAAAGGATATAGAAATAAGAAACCAGCAACCTTATCAATATGCATTTCCTGGTTGCCAGTTTCAGTATAAAATAACAACTTGGGCTGTCAACACATCGGCACTTTCGGCACACTACGGAAACTCCGAGAACATTGCAACGCTTGTTGACACTGTCAAAAAATAGCACAGGAGAAAAGTGTATTCGACGATCCACCCCTTGGCTACTACTCAGATTAATTAACTATGTCCGTTCCTTAGCTATGTGGTTTAAATATTGCTGTAAATGAAGGATTGCGTTGAGAAGATTCGCAATTTTTCACTTTTGCCACCTCACGTTCTTTTTTCGGCCGCAATAAATTCTAAGACTCGACTCAAACTTTTATTCCAGATAATTTGTATTAAATTGTGCCGGGCAACGCTGCCGTCCAACTCGCTATCTCTCGTCGGACCTAGCTACAGAAAACATCCTCCATTTGCATTATATCGGCACGTTGCTTAAATCAGTCGTTTGCTTGGAGACGCTATAATAACTTTATAACTGACCTAGGTATTTGAGAAGCGCTGCATAACAGGTAAAATACCTGATAATAATATAAAAATGTTCCACAATGCTAGTGTGAATACCAAATTGAGCTGAGACAATACCAAAAGTTGTACCTCTCCATGTATTCCCAGGTTTCCTAAATAACAAGTTTTGTTATTCGAGAGATGTTTTGCTTGCAATTCTTAGGTATTTTGCTTAGGTATTTTACCTCTATGCTGTACTTTAAATACGAAAGCCTGTTATCAAAATCAAAATAAGGGCCTGTTCATAAACCACGTAGTCTCATTTTTGAAAATCTCAGACGCTATGAGGGGGCTCCTACTCGTAGATTTTGCTCCATACATTTTTTTGAAATTGTGTATGGCGCGTAGACATTGGTCAGACCCCCGTAGTTTTTGAATAGCCCCTAAGGTATATGTTATTCTCTCCTGCTCGGGTATGCTAACACTTCGGATATCGAAATCATCGGCCGCTTTCTATCGCCTTTAGTTATTCCATCCACAACTGCTCAGTAGTCAACATTGGTAAAGGGCGAACACGAAATTATTGCGACACCGAAAATGTCATGCCAATTTTCTTATAATGTTTAGAATCAAAACCAAAATTTTAGGGTAGTTTTATACATATATTCACTTCAAAAATCAAAAGAAAAGTTAATTGATGGAGCCTTGAGTGAAAAATTGAACGCATTTTTGCTTGATGCCCTCCATCAAAGTCTTTACAGTGTCATCCGGTACCAGTTTCTCAGTTTTTTTTTTCCATTTTTCTGAACATGTCCTTTCTCGCTCTTTGACTGTCTTCTTGCTCTTCCGAAGTTCCCGCTTCATCATTGCCCAGTACTGCTCCACCGGGCGCAGCTCCGGACAGTTTGGCGGATCCATGTCCTTTGGAACAAAATGGACAGAATTGGCCTCATACCATTCCAGGACTCTTTTAGAATAGTGGCATGATGCCAAATCTGGCCAAAATAGCGGAGCTTCGTCGTGCTGCTGCAAGAACGGCAAAAGGCGCTTCTCGAGGTACTTCAGATTTGTAGATCTCGCCATTTACTGTGCCCTTTGTCACGAAAGGCTCACCCTCAGTCCGCAAGAGCAGATGGCCTGCCTAATGAGATATTTGGAGGCGAACCTCGACATTTTCTTCTTCTTAAATTTGTCGTCCACATAGAACTTGCTCTTGCCGGTGAAACACTCCAACCCCTGAATTTGCTTGAAATCGGCTTTTATATACGTTTCGTCGTCCATCACACAGCAGCCATATTTTGTCAGCATCTTCTCGTAGAGCTTCCGTGCCCGAGTTTTAGCCATCGATTGTTGCCGCTCATCGCGGTTTGGGGAAGTTCTGTACCTTGTATGTATGTAGTCCAGCTCTCTTCTTTGCATTCTGGACGTAGCTCTGCGACAAGCCGATCTTTTTAGCCAAATCACGGCTTGAGACGTTGGGATTTGCTTTAATCATCCGCTTCACCTTTCGCTCCGTCTTTTTGCTATCCGGTCCCGGTTTTTCTTCCAGCTTCTTTGCCGTGGTCCAACGTCAACCGCTCCTGGAATCGCTTCAACACTCAGGAGACGGTTGAATGGTGAATGTTCAACATTTTTCCCAACTGCCGGTGCGACAGGTCAGGAAATTCCAGGTGTTTGGAAAGAATTTGTTCTCTCGACTCGCGTTGGTTCACCTCCATTTTCGTTGAACTGAAAAACACGACTTCGAGTTTGACAGCATGTAAACAATACACATCAATGAGAAAGTGTGCAAAATTTGGTTGATTTTTACCCAATGGTAAAAAGTTATGCCCTGTTGAATGTGTCGCAATAATTTCGTGTTCGCCCTTTAATATTGAGTACAACCTAGGTAACCAATAAGCATTGAAATAGGCACTAATTCTGCATCATACTTGCATTTACGATTCTGCTTACTGTACATTGGCTGGTCTGAATGCACAGATGTTGTTAAATAGCATACACAAAGCTACCGTAATGTCAGCTGTCTGATATCTGCATTTTGTTATTTATTTATATTATTAGAAGAACACGCACTGAAAATTCTTAATAAAAGCTGTTTGCTACCAATGAATGACATATTGTTGACATAGACGTCTTCATTTGCTGGTTCAGCATTGAATTGGCCGTATAGCGGGCCAAAACCTGCTTTTGAATAGCATTTAAGGTGAATATAATGTTCATATGCATTCTATCGCTTGCCGCTCTATTTAATGCTTATTGGTTACCTGGGAATTCATCCAGGTCCACACTCTTGAAGCGATTTTCATTCTTCGTGTCATTGAATCAGAAAAGAGTCCTTATTTGGCCACCATATAAGGAGTGTATCGAAAAGTAGTTATAAACATTCGATGCGTTATTACGCATAAACTACTGTATATATATTTAGCGTGTAAGCGCCATTTGCTTTGTTTACGTCAAAAATGATTATTCGGTTCATTCATTTCCGTTGATAAAGTTGTATTCAAAATGTCGCGAATTGAATTTGAGACTAAAAGAAAATTCTGCACACTTGGTGCACCGAAAAGGGTGTTACTTACAACCAGATTGCGAAAAGAGTAAATGTTCACCCGGCAAGTGTAAAACGCATCATCGAAAAGTTTGGTAAGGAGTGCTCCCTCAAGAATTTACCAAGAAGTGGCCGGAAACCCGGCTCCAGCAACCCCGATTTGGGACCAAAAAGTTGTGGATTATATTCAACGGAACAAATCTGCCTCTACTCGCGATCTAGCCAAGAAGTTCAGGACCAGCATCGAATGATTCAACGAATCAAGCGCAGGAATGACTTGAAGACGTACAAAAAGCAGAAAGTGCCCAAACAAACTCCGGAACAAAAGTCTCGTGCCAAAACCAGGGCTCGAAAGCTGTACAGCTGCATTTTGGACAATGTCGACCAGTGCATTTTGATGGATGACGAAACATACGTTAAAGAAGATTCAAGAACGCTACCGGGGCCGCAGTTTTATACTAAATCTGTTGGGGAACGTGTGCCAACCGCAGATACGACTGTTGCGATGGAGAAATTCGGTCAGAAGGTGCTCATTTGGCAAGCTATTTGCACATGTGGCTTGCGTTCTTCAATTTTCTATACAAAAGGAACTATAAATGCTGAGATTCATCAAAAGGAATGCTTTGAAGAACAGGTTGCTACCATTGTATAGAAAGCACCAGTCCCCTCCTCTCTTCTGGCCAGATTTGGCATCGGCACATTACGCCAAATCCACTCTACAGTGGCTGACGGAGAATAACATCAAGTTCGTAGAAAAAGACATCAACCCACCAAACTGTCCCCAGTTGCGACCGATCGAACGCTATTGGGCAACAGTCAAGCGTATATTTGAAGAAGGATGGTACAGTGTCCCAAAACATGACCGATTTTAAGAAAAATTGGGCAGGCGGCATCCAGGAAGTGCACAAAGGTCACTGTGCAGAATTTGATGGCAGGTGTCAAATCAAAGGTACGGACATTCTACAGAAATGAACATGATGACTAGTTTTCCGTTTGGATCTTTGTAAACATGTTAAGCTATAATAAACTGAAATATATGTTAATTTTAACCATGTTTTCATGCCTATTTTATTATTTGGAAGTTTATAACTACTTTTCGATACACTCCTTATAATGATAGATTTTATCATTTTCGAAAGCAAATTAGCATCTATACTCTAAAGACTGTCTTTGTTAAATTTTGAACACCAAAATAATAGTAGCAAAACAAAATTTACACATTATTCACAAAACCGATTGTTTATTTCACAAAAATAGATTTACATCTGCATAAGAAACAGTTGATAAAGTTGTTAATCCTTCTTTCTGTTAAATTCTCAAACTTTCTGTGGTAAGCCCGTGATCAGGTTCCGTACGGTATCCTCGAATACGCCTGCCGTGGCGATTCTCCATCTTCTCTTGAACTCATTGGTGCCATTTGCTTTCTTCTTAGTTTCGAAAAGTGCCCGATTAACTAGTGCCCAGTACTTCTTATTGGGCGAAGTTCTGGACAGTTTGATGGATTGGTTGTTTTGCACGTATTTGACCTCTTGTATCCGTGAAATAATTCAAAATCTACTTTGAAATAAAAGTGTCCAAAATTACCGTTGACAGGCTTTAGTTTTCACCAAAAATAATTTGCGTTGCATTTGAAGTCAAGAGCACGTAATGTAGGTTGCAATGTAACGGGGTTTAATGCTACACGAGAAATTTCTGTCTCTAATTATCTTTTCGAGAGGAAAACAGAGATAACAAGAGACAGTAATTTGAGCGTGTTGGCTGTGTTCTCTATTCGTTTTTTACAGCATCGATAGATCGAATGCATCGTACCAACTCAATAGTAAGTTTATGATCTCAACCATGGAGTATTTACATTTATACGTGAATGAGATAATAATTGATAATTGACTTGCTCCCATTTGACAAACATTTAGAAGAGGGTTTTAGTTAAATGCGGTTGTGATACCTGTCAGCAATACTATAGCGCATGTGGAACAAAATACATTAAAAGGTCTGAGGAGACGTCAACTTGCTTTGGAAAACTTTCAAAGATGATAAACTGAACTTGATATCTAAAGTAAAAACTAAAATAGCCGCATATGCTTTGATTGTGGACCGCCATTTTGCGACAAAGGGAACGCAGAACAACGCAAAAGCATAAGGCAGATATGTCGTCGAAGAAAATAAGGCCACTTAAGAGTCTGCAGTCATTGGCGGAACTAGACAACCAGTCTGGCGGGGCCTGGAGGGGGCCTGCGCGAAGGATTTTTTTTCGTTTATACGAATATTGAAAAGAGCGAAAAAAGTAGCGTAATTGTTGAGGACAGGTTATTTTAATTGATAAATCAAGACAGGTTTTATAGAATAATTAGGTCTATTCTGCGCCTCGGTGAGTGGAGATGCCTTAAGAGATTCGAGTGGGGTGAATATATACCTCATATTATTCCGTCTGGATAAAATGGAGAATGGACTCACACGAGGTTACTGTAGTCACCTTACTCAATTCTCTTGAGGCGTCTCAACTCATCTGAGGCGGAGAATAGTATAGAGTCATGTTTCAGGTAAAAATCTGAAAAACTTCAAAGAACAGTATTGAGTCAATGAACATTTTAAATTTATATCAAAATATAGATTAGTTTGGATAACGCGTTTAAAATCTTCAAAATTCTATCGGTTGATACTGATTCCTTCACAACTCCGTTCCAAATACTTGAATTAGTCATGTTGAAATACTTGAATTTACGTCATGTTTTTATGCGTTCATGGCTGAGAAGTTAGGTGAAAAGTTAAGAAGAAAAATTGAGCGTTTTGATATGCAGCTATTAACTTAAATTGGCTCCTTGCAGAAATGTCTGAATATACCTGGTGCATGGTGTCCTTTATAATCCGTGGTCAGGGGTTTCAATATAATTTTTAAATACCTATTGTTATTAATGATTTTTTGTAGCGTCCCGTAAAAACTCAATGTTTGTTAGGAACAGCTTTAGCTGTAATAAAGTTTTATTAGTAGCATTAGCATTAGCATTAGCATTGACGGTTGCACATCTCGTGGATGGAGCTACGATGAGGAATAATTCGTTGAAGACATTGCATGCCACCATGAAACGAAACCAGCTTCGGATACGTTTCTTCACGCAACAATCACCACGAAAACACTCCTCGATCGCTCACCTGGCCACGTCCATGCAACCGTTGGTGATAGGGAGGATTTGGTATCTACCTTAAGAAGACACGGGGAACCCACGTAGCCTTCAGTAGATATCAAAGGAAAAAGGAAATGAATAGTCGGAGAGAATAGTTGAACAGAATGCCCTGTTTGGTGCACAGAACAAAAATGTATTCAATAATGGTCGTTGGAAGCATCTAGTCTAAGAGGGTTAAGTGATGCTCCATTTATCTTCAAACGGTTGGGACTTTAGCATTAACTATAGTCCTAGCTCCCTATGGCTTATGGTTATTGCGCCATTACTCGCTCTCTGAAAAGAAAGAAGAAAGCGCCGACCCAAAATCATATGATAGCCCCCTCCCCTCCATCACACACACTCACACATATCTCACTCGCCCACATCACTACCTCTGTTTGGATTTAGATTAGTGAGCGCCGACTGAAAGTTAAAAGCGTCCAAACAATTCACCAACTGTCAAATATTGCAATTAAATGTCGACTACAATGTTAACAGGTTACAAAAATTATTGATTGTTGATTGTAAGGAAATGTACATAATAGTTAACCTTTTATTAAACTTGATAGTTTATCACTGTTAATACTACTAATGTGAAAATTTGAATCAAAATAACCGAGAATAATAGATATAAGCGGCTCTAAAAACAAAATTTTCAAACGAATTAACTCGACAACATGATAAGTGTCAGCTAATGCAGTGTACGAATTCAGCTCTACGTAATAAGTGAAATTGGCAATGATATACAAAGGTATAAAACGAAAGAGCTCACCCAGATTTCAAAGACGTCCAAGTTTCATTCGGGGGTTTTCACATCGACAAATATTCCGGCGACGTTCAAGTGATCCATTGAAGCTGTCATCATACGTTAGCATCATAGTGATTCCAACATCGCCCAAACATTTTCTAAAGACTTCCGTGGAATAAATTTTATAAGATTTAAATAATGTTGACGTCAACTTGATGAAAGCTTGAGCTGTAATAAAGTTTTATTAGTAACACAGAAAAAAATAAATAATTTTAACAAGCGCGTCAAATGTCCGCTCGTTTAATTCCAAGCCAAAGGAGGCGTAAACAACGCAATTGGTTGTAGTCTTTGATGAGCCAGACAGCAATGTTTGCAATCTTTCATACAACAGGCTAGATTCAGGCGTTATCTGGCTTAAATTTACATAAAATATCCCATTATTTTCTGTCAAATCAAGGATTCCCTTTTTGTGCATTAGAAACGCAGAAAAGTCAATGTTTCTTTTTATCTGTGAATATTACCAATAATATTTTTAAATTTTGGCTCTCAATTTTTCTGTTTTCTCCACAAATCCTTTAGATGTTAATTTGAAATTGTAATTTCAGTAGCTATATCTAATAACAAATTCAAGAACAGTTTCAAGCTTTAATTAATTAGATGATTTAACGATTTACTTGAAGTATATCAATTTTAATGAATTACACAGATTCAATAAGTTTTAACTAGCTATCTAGCCGCTAACCGTTTTTTTTAACGGAATTTTGTAAATCAATTGTTACATAAAGTTAAAATGCAATCACGTCTTAACTTAGCAATTTTATTTCTCCAATTAAACTGACTCTATTACTGAATAAAAAAACAGTAATTTAAAAATTCAGAGATTTTTGTCAGTTTTCACAATGTGGATATTTTTCAACCATTCAGTGGAATTCGATTTAAGTTTCTTATTAAATAATTTTTTGAATGTTCTGTGTGCAACTCATCAACCAAGGTTGTTTTAAAGTGGAATTCTATGAAAAACACAATAAAAAATTTATAAGTTATTTGGAGCAAAATTTCTAAAGAGAGTTCAATAAAAGTTGCAGGAGAACTCCTATGATTATTGCATCAAAAACCTACTGAGAACTTCACGGCAGTTCGAAAGAAACACCCATGGGTAGTTTGAGGTTTACGATTTTGATTGATAGTGTTCCAGGGTATCGAAATTCCATGGAAATTTTTCGAACGTTTTTGAAGATATGGCAAAAGAATGCGAACAACTAGAGTGTATACGAAAATAAGAAATGCACCGTTATGAATTTTTAAATTTTCAAGTACAGTCTTCAAAATGGTATCAGATTTGCCTTGTTAGAAGGTTTGGCAACAATTAAGTTTTAAAATTATTTAAAATTGAAAAGTTCTACAAGAATTAATTCTTCGGCAAAATAGTTCATTCTTATAAAATTAACTATTTTGTAAAAGAAAATATTTTTTTTTAATTTTCTAAGATGGTGGATCGGATTCAAGGGGTGGATCACTCAGCACCAGGCCATTGGCAAGCCTATATCAATAGCAGTGATTCACAGTAGACAAGATGTCCTGGGTCCAAATTGATTTGGGCCCGCTGTCAGCTGTCAAATCGAAGTCTAATCATTTGTTTTGATGTAAAACACCACAGAAAGCGATCTTTCTGCTTTGTATGACGTGCACAACGAAAACGAGCAAGAACAGACAAAACGTAAACGAGCAACAACAAACACAACTTTCAATGTTGACATTATTTTGACAGCTGAGCTTGCTGAGATGTTGTCTACGTCTAAAAGTGGTCCTTGTCATAGGCCTGCTCAGCACACGCTTCTGCTGTGCTATTTTATTTTACTGTGTCTACAAGCGTTGCAATGTTGCATGGGTGTTCCCGTATTGTCCCGAAGGTGCCGCTGTGTTGACAGTTTAAATTTTTATTTGGTTGCTGTACCTGACAACCAATAACGCATATTAGCAAGGTTGCTAGTTTCTTATTTTTAAAGCAGCTCAACTGTCAAAAGTGTGCCTCAATGTGCCACATGTGTGTTTTGGATTGAAAATCGAAGCTCCGCAGTTATGTAACAAATTCGGCTAGTGTGTAAAACATCGTTGCTGGCACACTGTTCTAAGCGACTCACCCTTGATCGGATGACATTTTCAAGACTTTGAAGTACAGTTTATAAATTCAAAACAGTTTGAAATTCAGGTATCTTCTATTGTATAGCTATAGTCAAAATTTCAGCTCAATCTATCTTTTGAGTGCTGACATAGAGAATGTCAAATATGACAATTTTGTATGAAAAACTGTAGATGTTTTCAATATTTTCGCGACCACTGTATACTAGGAACTATTCCAGCCAAAAGTAGAACCTTTTGATTGAAAAATCAAATCCTTTAAAGAAATCTTAAGAATAAATGTGATACAACTTTTGTGATAAAAGCGAAGCGAATTTTAATAAAATTTGACATACAGGCCCATTATGTAGTCTATATCAACAACTAGTGGTACTGAAGTCAACCCCTACAAATGTTATGATTTCAAGAATTTACCTGATTATATGTTAACCTAATTTCTAAAACTACATTTTCGAAAATATTATCGTTAATGAATAAACTTCTATCTCCATATTTTGCTTATGGACATTCGTTAGCTTCGAAACTTTTAATCAATCTGGGGAGTCTATACTCTACTAAATTGTTCGTACAAAAAAAAAATGATATCGTGAATTCTAAAATTGCGACTTTAAATAAAACTCATTATTGCAATACCTTCTTGAATAATAAAATTAAAATACGTACATAGAAAAGTGTTTAAAATCTTATGTTTAAACTTAACAGGCTCTACATTTCACTGTCGCTATTATTTCAGATAGAGGTTTTAATATAAATAGAATTGAATTATTAGAATTCAGAATTATTTAGAGCTAAGGCGTAGAGCTTTTGTTAAGCAGTATTTCAAAGTAAACGCAATAAAAAACATAATTAGTAGTATATTTATTCAATGATGGGATTTCCATCAAAATATGCTGCTGAGAAGATCAGCATAAGACACCTTACTGGGTTTCTCTGCGAGGTTGTTAAGTTAACAACGACAAGAAAAACACTACTTGTAAACATGAGAAGTTGTGGTTTTAAAACCTCTAATTGGAAATTGATTTCCATCACATGTGGTCTTAAGGGAGTGTAAAAACAGAGATTTCACATCGTTAGAACCATTCTGTGCCTTTAGCGGTATTTGCGCATGATCAAGCGCATACATTTTTGTCAGTCAAACTACTTTCAAACTACTTCTATTAGATTTCATAACCTGCCGAGCTCGATACTTTCTCTTTACATCTTTGGTTCTAGCAAAAATTGCTGTTCAGAAATAGGATCCCATGATGTTACGGAAGATATTTCCAATTTCAACACATTTTAACAGACGCAAACTCTCGAGCGAAGTGGATGTAATGTTGATATATCGGAATTCTCATGTATCTAATTGTCGTTAACTATGGTTTTCTTGATAAATACACCAACTTTTCATCCTATAAGGTACAGTGGGATGAGTGTGTATAAAGAGAATGCAAAGGAGTAAAGACTCATACTTCTGAAGTTACTGATTTTAACTATTTCTCAAGGGAGCAAAGTACAAAAAATTAATAGTGTTTCATTTCAAATTAGAAATATATAAGGAAAAAATCCTGGGGGGGGGCCTACAGAATTCTGGAGGGCCTGGCCCCTAGGCACCCCCAGTAGTTACGCCAATGTCTGCAGTATCGCCAGGAAGAAATTCCTTGTGAGATCGAGGAGAACGGAGCTACGGAAGTTCTATGGATAGAATCATGTTTTTGTCGTAATCATTGGATTTGGACATCCATGAAACAATTCCACCAGAACTTCCGCTGATGAACTTCAATTACATGGTTCTAAGCAGCCATGGTATCTTGGGCATCTTTAGCGTTTGCATAATTGTTTGTTGATATTTTTATTTATGCAATTTTATGAAACAACCCAGGTAACTAATAACCATTATTATATGCAGTAAATCAACCCTTAATTTGCATTTTAGATGCACTACAAGCTGTATATCAGCATCTTGAAATAGCATTATTGAAGCATTATCATAGCATTGCAGTAAAGCTGCCGTATATTGGGCCAAAAGTGGCATTTATGTTGCATTTAAGGCGACTTAATTATTGCTTGATAGGCTGCCGTAGAAACGCTTTGGAACTGCTTATTGGTTACATGGGAAAATAAAAATGAATAACTGAACAACTTTTTTGTTTGAGTTTTATTTCATGAAGCGTTCCTCAAACCGCCACTCCATATTGTAGAACATTCTCAATAAATTAAAAAATGCATTTGATTAAAAGTCTACGACTTTAAGTTGGGGGTTGTTAGAAAAAGTCTACTAAAGTCTACGATGGGGGAGGGGGAGGTGTTTGAAAGTGTGAAATTTCGGTCTACGTGGTTTATGAACAGTCCCTAAAGCTGAATGAAAAGAGACTCTCTCAATTGTAGATTCGCCCTAATGAAAAAAAAACCCTAGATTTATTCTTGGCGATTCGATCACATCACGTAACACATGTACAACATATAGAAAATTAGTGAGAAACGCGAGAGAAAAATATCTCTCGGTTGTTGTTGATGAGAAGTTTGGGAGAGTGAGAGACTCTTTCGCTTGCTTTGATTGTCAATTGCAAGAATCTCATTTGTCAGTTCTAACGCTGTCAGTACCGTGATGGAGCTCAGCATTGAGCATATATTATTCAGCGCCAACATTTGATTAGAGCGAATCTGCTTTTGAAACAAGCACTTTGTCTGCTAATTTATCGGATGTTGAATACAATTCCTTCAAATAGAATATATCAGCGGATAGAGATAAAACTCCTCTTCCTTACAGAGTGCTTAATTTGTTTGTGTGACCTTTTGTTCAAGAGAAAATGCCCAACAAACATCGGTGTTGAATTAGAGCTTGTTCAAACAGATTTGGAGAAGCTATTCAGCTATTCTAGAAGAAACAGCTGAATAGCTTCTCCAAATTTGCTTGAACAAGCTCTAATTCAACACCGATGTTTGCTGGGTGGTTACGAAAGCGATTGTTTACAAAAAGCAGATTCGCCCTAATCTAATGTTGGCGCTGAATTGGTTTATTTAAGGTGACCGCTTCAGCGGGGCGTGAAACTGCATAAGTCTTTGAGTTATTTGTTAGGGAAAATTTGAGAAATGAAAAATTCTACGCACGTCAGTTTCTAGCTATTTTCAATGCCTTTCATTTTGCGTAAAGAAAGTCCTCGAAATATTTTGTAGATTTCGAGTCTTATCAAATTTCGGTGACCGTACTTCAGGTTTTTCCT
>JASCZW010001020.1:0-98207 GCA_034211315.2 Aedes japonicus | reverse complement strand
AAAGGGCGATACGGTCAAAATTTGGTCAATATCAACTTGACGTATTTCTTTCAATTTTGCATTTCAAAAAACCTGAACACCCCTCATTTTGAAGGTGTGTGTGTGTAGAATGTTGCTCCTATTTTGATTTTGGAATTCACTCTTCAGTTGTCAAAATGCCGTCCAAGCAAGAAGAGCAGCGTATCAAAATTTTGCTCGCGCATCGCGAAAATCCGAGCTACTCGCACGCAAAGTTGGCAAAATCGCTAAAAGTTGCCAAATCAACCGTTACAAAATGTAATTAAAGTGTTTGGGGAACGTTTGTCGACAGCCAGGAAGTCTGGATCGGGGAAATCGAAAACCGGAAGCCGCTGAGACGACAAAGAGAGTTGCCGGTAGTTTCAAGCGAAACCCTAACCTATCTCTCCGAGATGCCGCAAATAAGCTGGGTGTATCGTCTACAACCGTGCATCAGGCAAAAAACAGGCCGGACTATCGACTTACAAAGAAGGTAGTGACTCCAAATCGCGATGATAAACAAAATACGACGGCCAAAGCGCGATCCCGGAGGCTGTACACGACGATGCTGACGAAGTTTGACTGCGTGGTAATGGACGACGAAACCTACGTCAAAGCCGACACAAGCAGTTCCGGGTACAGGAGTTTTATACGGCCAACGAAAGTGAAAGGTGCGATACGTCTCGCCCGAAGCAAAGCGTACCGTACCCGGATTTGGCATCTTGCCATTACGGTAAAAAGGCCATGGAGTGGCACGCCGCCAACAACGTGCAGGTGGTTCCCAAGGACAAGAACCCGTCCCCAGAGCTCCGCCCAATTGAGAAATACTGGGCTATTGTCAGCGGAACCTAAAGAAGACCAAAAAACTGCTAAGGACGAGCAGCAGTTCAAGGCAAACTGGCTTTCTGCGGCGAAGAAGGTGGACAAGGTGGCTGTACAAAATCTAATGGCAGGGGTCAAGCGTAAGGCCCGGCAATTCGGATTTGCAAAAGCGGAAGCCTAACTGAATATTTTTCCTGAATTTTATACTAATTGAACTTGAAAAAGAAATTTAATTTGATTTTTAAATAAACGATTTCACCGATTTACACGCGTTTCCCTTGACCAAATTTTGACCGTATCACTCCTTTAGTCTGAAGCCAAGGCTAAAATTACTCCAGTTAATCGGTTGAATTTAGCCAAATTTAGATCCTTAAAAGCTCGTGGAGATAATTTGTTCAGCTTGACCAGTGAAATCATGGTGTCTAAAAAGATAAGGAAATCGAAAATTACGTCAAAGTAAACAAGTATAAATTGTCTAGTAATGACTCTATTTCGTCGTAATTCACATAAATCGCTGAATTAATGGCATATTTGAGTACATACACCGAATGAAGAAGCTAGGCTAACGTTACATCCCGTTACCCTATTAACCGTTTTTGCAACAACAAAAAACTTCTGAGTTTGATCATTTTCGTCAGATAGCATCAGTTTGTATTTCTTCCGTTGCGTCTAAACAGAAACGGGTAAAGCTGACAGCCTCCATGTCTGAGAAAGATTTGTTTCTCATTCAATAATCTATCATTTAACATAAATTTTTTTGTGGAAATCGTGACCAACATTTGAAAATCGGCTGAAAATTTTGTTACAACAAAATTTCCTTTTAATAAAATTCGCAATAACTTCAGAACGGCTGGGCTTACGACAAAAGTTTTTATGTGCTTTTTTTTATTAAATATAAATACGTAAAGTTTATTTCTGGTAAATTTATTTTAGAAAATACGCGATTTCATTCAAAATTCAAAAAGTGCATGACAAATTTAAAAATTAAAGTATTCACCGTCTTAAACTTTTCACCAGATAGGGTATAACATCAAGTCTTTTTCAAAAATGAAATTTAGAAAATTCGAAGGGTAGGTCATTTGAGAAAATCAATTTTTTTGTTGTTTTAGCATGAATTTACGTTATTTGCAGTGCATTTTTAGCAGTTGCTGTGTATTTTTTGATTTAATGCCGCGTCACATATCTGGTATTGATGCACTGATTTTACAGATGTGATCCAACGGACATCCTGTCTGGGAGCCTTCAATGCTGGTGCAGTCTAGTTGGGCTCTTTCCTCAGTAATAATGATGTGGGATTTTTTCTTGGCTGCAACACCTTTTTTAGCGTTCCCTGACATGATGAGCCGAAGCCACGCCTAATTATAAATCTAGCTAGACAGGTATATATTGGTACACAATGTGTTCAAGATTATTGACATTTGTAGGGAACCGACTTTTGGATTCACTGAGTAGAAGTTTGATTAATACTACGAAAGTGGCACCATTCTTATTTTGTTGTTTCTCATTTCAATGAGTTATAATGAAAATACCACGCATTATAACAATGGTATACAAACAATCTTATAACGGCTTCTTTCTCGATAATGTTTCAATAATAGATAGGACTTGGCGTGATGAAGCTTGCCACCGAAAAGTGAATCTAATAGCTGACCAAGATTGTTAGGCTGCACTTGCTGTCAGACTTTGAAGCGCTTAAACGGCTTAGAGATTAGTATTAGACAAATAAACAAGAAGGCAATGAACACACAAGTAAACGTAAACGACTTTACAACAGAACTATAAAATTTAACTGAATAACGCAGAAGACAAGAACGGACTAAGGCGGACAAAGTGATAGGTCATTCAAAAGAAGTTAGACGAGGTATTCTTCGACGAATTTCAGAGCACATAAGGAAAGGTCCATTAATTATGTCACGCAGTAGGGGGGGGGGAAGGTGGGGTTTGAGGAAAACGTGACGATCCATACCCAAAAATTTGAAAGGTCCATACAAAAAACGTGACAAGGGGGGGGGGGAGGGTGGGTTATAAAAAGTCAATTTTTGCGTGACGTTTTTAATAGACGTTCCCTAAGAACTAGACATCTATTAACCTATTAACGACTGGAAGAAGTTACGAAATGCTTTCTAACATTTCTAGCATAAAAAGACGCAACGTCCTCCCAATTTAAAAAAAAAAACTACTCTCTCATAAGTCCCATCAGTAAACCATTAAAATTGTACTGTTGGGACTACTGAGACATCAAAAATGACTAAAACTGGCAGAATTCAAATATCTCGACGATTTTTGATTGAGAAAACTGCTCAAACAGACTTTCACAGCGCATAAATCACATTCTAAACTACAGAAAACTGAAAAAAACACTGACAAACTAAATAACAAAAAGACGAAACGACACCATACAAAACAGTGGACATGAACTGAGAGAAAGGGGAACCAAACTTGAAAATGTAACACATTTTGAGGCAGTGTCAACAGCGTCTCTATGGACGACATGATCCTTGCACGGCTGGTGAAATGCTTCAAAAGGAGTTAAGTTATATCACTCTAACGCACAAGTAACAGGAACAGCCTAAAAATAGCTTTTTAGTTTTGGTTCGAGAAAACTTCCAACAGTTAGGATGCTATTGGGGCCACTCACAAGTGTAGGTGGTTTATTTCAATGGAATACAATAGTACATTAAAATATGTTCTCCACAAAGAACATGCAACAATAACAGGACAAGGAGAAGGCGTATGAGGAGGATAAGAGAATGTATGAGAGTAGTTGTTGAATTCAGGGCAAACCCTTCCTCAGAAAGAAATTGTTTGATAGCTCTCTCTTAACGAAAAATTCCTAGACCAGACCGAGAATCGAACCCTGATCTAAGAAAACAGTAAATAATATACCTAAAAAATATTCTCGAACGCATTAGGTAGCATCCCGATGTAATGAAATATTCTAGACTTATTCCAATTAGAGTTTAACAATATGTGTGCGCATTAAATCAATATTTGTGTGATTAAGTTACAACTATATCGATTCACTAAGAACCGAAAATTTTGTGTTGAAAGAGGCAAAAAATGGCATTCGGCCTTGTGGTCATATACATGAGAAGAATGAATATGTTTAAAAAATACTTAAACCCCTGATTTTAGGTGGAAAATGTATGATGTTAAAAAGTTAGACGGAATGGGCCATTATTTTTCATAATATTGAAGAAATATGCAGTTCTTGCGAAAGATATCTTATTTTGATGCACATGGGCTTTTTATGAAGATACATATTCCTGTATCCGAAAGCAAATTTCTTTATTACTCTCTTTTGAGATTGTTTTTTATTACAAACATGAGCATTTCTTTGGTGTTTTACTGATCAATGAAAAAACAAAAAACTTCCATTCGGCCAAAGTCTTTATGCCAAACATCCATTCGCCAAACATCCATTAGGTCAAACATCCGTATGCCAAACATCTTTATGCCTACGAAGACGTTTTCGTTCACTTACCTTTTTACCGATAAACGTTCTCCGTGACGTTTGATAACACGGGAAACACTAGTGTAAAAAGTAGATTCCTTTGGTCTTCCGACTTTATTTTTAAAAAAATCTGCATTTTTCAATTGAATTTATAGGATGTAAACAATAAGAGAACTAAAATTCAAACATTTTACCCTAAAGGCCAAAAAGTTATAGCTATTTGCATGTGTTGCAATTCTAACGTGGACAACCTTTAAATCGTAGAAAAATAATTATACATATGAATTTTCGAAAATTTCAAAATCTATTTGAAACCCTTTTTGAAATCAATTTTGTCAGTGACAGTCAATGCATGTTGACTGTAACTGATAATTTTTTTTTCAAATTGGGCAAAAATAAATCATTCAACCGCTGAAAACACAGCTTTGAGGTGTGCCTTTAAACTATGCCAAATTTGAAGTACGTTTCATGTTCCCGAGCATCGAATTAAAAACATTTATTCCTCTGTTAAACAATGAATTTTGTAAGGCTCCTGACCAAAACTTCGGTGTACTGATTTTCTCCGCTCTTCTACTGTTATATCTATGAAAATCACTTCCTCTTTCCATTCGATTCTACAAATATCGAGGCAGCAT
This sequence comes from Aedes japonicus, assembly GCA_034211315.2. Taxonomy (NCBI): domain Eukaryota; kingdom Metazoa; phylum Arthropoda; class Insecta; order Diptera; family Culicidae; genus Aedes; species Aedes japonicus. Next base: position 93,299 of record JASCZW010001020.1, on the reverse strand, counting down.
ATCCTTAACTACTTTAAAAATGAACGCCATCGTGAAATAAAATTACATCTCAAAATCAAACGCATTACTTTCTCACGTTGGCCAAAAAGTAAGATGGAAGTGCAAAAGTTCAGATGAGGCGAGATGATTGATTTGGGAAGCTTGTATTTTACTAGCAAGAGTTAAATCGTTTTTCAATCGACATAAAATTCCATAATTCTTGGCCATTTTCTTTGATACGTTGTAAAAGTCAGAGTTGCAGTTGAACATAAGTTTGTGGATCAGTAGTTTCATCATCAGTTTCAACAGAGAGGTTCTCATTTACTCGGCTTCGTGAAATTACCACGTATTTAAAGGGTGTCCCACATCAAATTGCATCACGGAAAAAACGCTTTAGAAAATTATCCATTGGGTATTTTCTCTTAACAGTTTGGTGTATAGTTTATAGTGTTTTTTGTTGTTGTATTTTTATCGCTGTCAGATTTTCGAATATTGGACCTAAAAAGAAACGAATAACGGCTGCACCTAAAAAGAAACGTCGCGAATTGATTTTGCGCAAGCACCTAGAAAATCATGAACCCTCCTCATCGTGACATCGGAAAACAACTCCGAATAACGTTTGCATTAAAAAAAGTTGACACATGGATCTGCACTGACAAAACTACCCATGCAGCATCAGTCATAGTAACCCACGAGTCAGCAGACAAAATTTGACAGCTGTATCAGTCGAACTCTAACTGTGATGGCAAAACAGTGAAGCAACTCCGTTCAGAACTGTGCGCGTTCAGAGAACGTCACCCCGCCGCGTCGAAAACGGACATCGTGCGGCACTTTGTGGACGCCGGATACGCCCGTTCCGGCATCAACAACATCTTGGCACTATTAGACAACAATCAGAGCATCGAAAGAAAGCCCGGTTCCGGACGGCCGACGACCCTGAGCGACAAGAAGCTCCAAAGGATGCTGAAGTGGAAGACCGAGGGAAAAGTGGCTACATCACTGCGTGCGCTTGGCCGGGAGGTCGGTTCAACCGGCCAAACAGTGAAAAAGTACCTGGCGAACATGAACATACATGTCAGGAAGCGGAAGTCGCGTCCACTGGTTTCGGAGCTGCAGGCAATGACGCAGCGGCAGCGGCTGAATAAGATGGTCAACTCGATTTTCCCGGCGAATCGCGACGGACGACGAGACCTATCTCACCCTGGATGGCAACGACTGGCAGGGCACTTTGTGTTTTACTTCCCCCACGAAGAAAGTGAGCTCCGAGGTAAAGTCACACACCAAGTTCCCCAAAAAGCTGCTGCTGTGGCTGACAATCAGCGAGAAGGGGTTGTCCAAGCCGCTCTTCTTTCGCTTCGAACAGGCCGTGAACGGGGAAATTTATAGTACGAAATGCCTGCCGGAAGTTGCGTCGTTCATCAAGAAATACCATAAGGGCAAAGACGCGGTGTTCTGGCTGGATCTGGCGTCGGCCCACTACTCGAAGTGATCGTTGGAGGAGATGGAGCGGCTGAATATCGATGTGGTATCCAAGTCGGCGAACCCGCCCAACGTCCCCCAGCTGCGTCCCATCGAGAATTTCTGGGCCAACCTGAAGCGTAAGATCTACTCCAATAATTTTGTCGTGAAAACTGAGGAGGAATTGATAAATAAAACGAAGAAAGAACTCAAAAACATGCCTACACGCATGTTTTCGTCCGCCATGGCGAATGTTCCGGTTAACTGCCGGAAGGCCGCTCGCAAGGGCGTAGAATTTTTTTGCAAGTAAGCTTAAATAATTACCTTCCATGGGAAATTTATCAAAAGCAATTATCTGTCTTAGCTTTTCTTTTTATCAGCATCCGAAAAATGTCCATTTTTTTTAATGCAAACGTTAGTGCAGTCAACGGTGAGTCGCGTGGATTAGACGTTGCTGCGAAACTTTGAACATCGAATGGAAGGAGAAATGCAGTCAGAATGGATGTTTTATGAGTTACCAGGATCACAAGCGTGTCGTGGAAGCGTTTAAGCGGAATCTCAATGTTTCGATCAGTGTCTGGTCAAAAAGTTGAATTTGTGCAAGTCTTTCGTTCAGAGAACCAAATGACCAGGAGAGACTGAATAAGTACAAAGTGCTGAAGGCTCCAAATCGTGACGAACGGCAATATTGGATGGGAAAGTCATGGGCCCTGAGACTGTATCACCCAAATGCTGACGAAGTTTCATTGTTTCATTATGAATGATGAAACTGACGTCAAGGCGGACTTCCGGCAGCCTCCTGGGCTACTATTCTCGCCAAGCACAAGTTTGATGTCCCGGAGGAAGTATTTGGCAAGCGATCTGCTCATGTGGTAAACGGAGTTCGCGGTTCGTGACTACCGTGACTGTAAATGGGGAGATCTACCTCAAGGAATGTCTACAGAAGCGTCTGCTTCCTCTGTTGAAGCTACACGAGGGCCCTACGGATCTTCTGACCGGCTCTAGCTTAGTACCACTATTCAAATGTTTTCCGAAATGGTACGAAGCCAACGGGGTCAATTTCGTACCCAAGAACATGAACTTCCCCAACGCACCGGAACAAAGGTCCATCGAAAAACACTGGGCTGTACTACGGACACACGAGAGACGCGACGCGAGACAGGACACAGCACTTATTGTTCTTACAAAACATAAAAAGGGATTTAAATTTACCTTTTTAGTCGACCGGTTTCGGGCTAGATGTTGCCCATCTACAGGACGATGTCCGAACTACGGAAGCACCTCAAGGAGGTCGAATTTGAGAAAGTGAGTTCCCGTACAGAAGCAACTGCAGCCAGATGTTGTACAGAACCTAATGAGTGGAGTTAAGCGTAAGGTGCGAACGTACGGTTATGGTATTGAAATTGAATAAAATAAATATGCCAAAAGCTTACTTATGGGTTATATTTTATTGTTTGATGTGGGACACCCTTTAGTCTTACGCAAATCTTTATTCATGTGCACTATCACTTCGTCTAAACCTTTAGCTGCATTGAATAAAATGGTGTCGGTACTAAAAAGTTTTCTCTGACAAAATCGCAAAACTCGTCGCATGTCATTGATTTGCATAATAAACAATACACTTCCCTGGGGAACTTTTATAACTTAAGGTTAGTACCCACGGGACTAGAAATAGAATCATTGTTCTGTCACACAAATAACTCTCAAGCCATTTGTATTCAAAACCCGGAATTCCAATACGCTTTATTGTTCGTAACAACAAGGGCCTAGAAAGTGTTTCGAAAGCGCGGTTCACAATAAAAAACAATAGCACCAATAGGCGGTTGAATTTAAAAAAAAGAGATGTTTTTTTTTTCATCTATACCGATGACACACCATTGTTTTAGATCTCAACTATTTTTTTCTCGATTTTTAAACCTAAAAATCTAATAATTTTTATTTTTGAAAACTGGCATGAAGTTAACAAAGTGACATGTATGCACAGTGACAGGAAGCTGGCCTGTGAGAATTTGCAACACTTTTTTGACATTTTAAAAGGTTTGAAATCAATGGTTTGTTCGTTAGTTTAAGTAGTCTTTTTTTTGTAGCGTCATGGTGTCATGGTGCAATAGAATGGTGTTGTCTTGCAATTTCATCATTATTTCATAATATTTCGGAACTGACTTTACAATAGTTGCACATGTCAGAATTAAAAAAATAGATGGAATCCCAGCTAACACAAGATTGCCAATGATAACGGATATGAGCATAAAGTGGAGGCGATATGCGTACATTCAACATTAAGTGGACGAATGAACGTATATCGCCTCCACGTTGTACTCATACGCGCTATGGTATGCGATTTTTTGTGAACTGGGATGTGGGTAATGTCAGGTGGACTATAAACGTCATCTACGATCCATCCCGAGCAGGAGACAACAACATATGAATACCTAATGTTGGTCCTGTTAACTGGCCTTGCTAATAAAGAGCTCAGATTAAGAGGTAAAATACCTAAGCAAAATACCCAAGAATTGCAAGCAAAATATTTCTCGAATAGCTAAACTTTTTAATTCGGATACTTTGGAATACATGAGAGGTACTATTTTGGTATAGTCTTACCTCAATTTGGCATTCGCAAAACATTTTGGGAACAATTTTATGGTATTATCCACAGGGGTTTTACGTCTTAATCTTAGCTACTAAATACCAAGGCCAGTTATCAAGTTATTTGTTCCTGCTCAGATGTCAAGGATAACTCGATCATAACGAAAAAAACCATTCATCATGTATTGAAATCTATCATCTACCTGAAGTTTTCATTTGTCTCGCAAATTTGAACAACTTTCTTTTATAAATGTTCCTTGGGCGTAGCTGAACAGAACAAAAATAAAGACAACTTAAATCGGACGATCTGACCTCGAGTTATGGGGTGGTCTTACGTATGCCACTCTGTTTTATATATGTAGATGGTCGTATATGCTAACTACTTTTCTCGACCACCATTTGAGGTTTTTTGAACGGCCTAATTCCCTCTGTCTAATGGCGTTCGGCCCAATTGTCTAATGCCCTTAATCCTGGTAGCCGGATGCAACAAAGACTTATGGCTGGCCCACACATGAGACGTTACGGATTCGTTTGCGTGAATCTGACAGATTTTCCAAAAACGTTCTGTCAAATTTATTTATATATATTTAACAAAACGCAAACGTATCTATTGCGGGTGACCCTTTAGTGCACTTGAAGTGTATTTCACTTGACATGGATGTTACTAGCGTCACGTAACCTTTTTCACGTAAATGGGAAGTGAATCTTTTTCACTCCAATTACCCTAGTAAAAAACATTTCGATTACGAAATGTGAGAAACCAGAGGAATGCTAGAAAACTGTTACTATCCGAGATATTGCACATTCGACCCCTGATGACCCCAAATGCCCCAAACTACCCTACATAAAATATACGCTTACTTTACCATGAAGCATATTGTTAATCCTATGTATCCCACCCTCTTACTCTTCTGCAGCGAAACTCCCAGCAACGCAACCTCCGGACGACCGTATTGACAAACTTCATCAAGAAGATGGCCTTCACCGGATCTCTGAGGAAGACTCTTTTCGGCTTGCTGCTGGTGATGGTCTTCCTAGTGATGTTCCTGTTCTGGAACGAGAACCCGAGCTCGCTGAAACCAGCGGGATCTGCGATGTTGTTCGCCGGGATCTTCCATCGGGATGGCGTTGGCGGAGCTGATGGAAGTGGGGGACTAGGCCGATTGCCCCCACCGAAGGTTAAGTAAGTTTCCACCCGATTGGGAGTCCACTGAAGCAAGCTTAACTTGTGCTTTATTTTACAGTTCTCCGGAAAAATCATGGACATACAAATGCGTAAACAATCGCTGCATCCGGCAGCACTACATTGAACCGAGCGATCCGGAGAGTGCTTTCGGTGGCAGCACGGCCGGAAAGCGGGTGCCGTTTCTGACCTGCACTATGACCTGCGGGCCGATCAACATTTGGCCGCAACCTACGGGGAAGGCTTCGATTGGAAGCAAGGCATCCCGATTCCGCTTGTCGGATGTTCATTTTCACGTGAAGACGGAGTTCAAACCTGTAGAGGATCTGCTATGGGACTCTTTCCGAGTGTTCAAGGATGAGCTACGGGCGCTTCTGGTGGCACATGGAGCCAGTCCGGAAGAGGGAGAAAGTTCTACTGTGACCGAAAGTGGCAATGGCGTTCGGGGGAAAGACTTTCAACTGGATGTTGGAAAGTCGGAAGGTTCAGCATCGAAGATACGATTCTACAAGGTGGTGGCTGACAGTCGGTACGATTTGGATCGAGTTGATGTGCGGATGAATGTGCTGCAATCTCCGGACGTTCACCTAACGATGCAAACTGACGAGAGCTACAACATGTCGGTGGGGCGTAAGTAGCATGTGCCATCGGAATCGAGACCCATTCATCAGTTTTTATTTCAATTTAATTCATAGATACGGCACGTTCCCTGGTTGTTAAAGTTTTCACCAACAGTTTCTTCGGAGCAAAGCATGCTCTCACGACACTGCAACAGTTGATTTGGTTTGACGACGAGGACCGCATACTGAAAGTTCTCAACAAAGCCTTAATTGAAGATGTGCCAAGATTTAAGTAAGTAGTTTTATGAGTGAAAGTCGTAAAAATGAAAAAGCGCTCAACTGTTGCTTCTTTTCCATCAGTTTCCGTGGCCTTATGTTAGACACATCGAGACACTATTTCTCAGTAGAATCGATAAAACGAACCCTGGTGGGGATGTCCCATTCCAAGCTGAATCGGTTCCATTGGCACATAACGGATTCGCAAAGTTTCCCGCTGGTGTCCAAGCACTATCCGCAGTTGGCACAGTATGGGGCCTATTCGGATCGAGAAATCTACACGACGGACGACGTTCGGGAAATTGTGCAGTTTGCCAAGGTGCGAGGAATCCAGGTGATTCCGGAAATTGACGCCCCAGCTCACGCTGGAAATGGCTGGGACTGGGGTCCAAAGCATAATCTCGGAGATTTGAGTCTGTGCATTAACCAGCAGCCGTGGAGTTACTACTGTGGGGAGCCTCCCTGTGGCCAGTTGAATCCGAAAAACAACAACACCTACCTAATCCTGCAAAAACTGTACGAGGAACTGCTAGAACTGGCGGGTCCTTTGGACTACTTCCACCTTGGTGGCGATGAAGTCAATTTGGAATGTTGGCAGCAGCACTTTAATGAATCGGACATGCGTACGCTATGGTGCGATTTTATGCAGCAGGCTTATCACCGTCTCCAGATTGCCAACAAGGGAGTGGCGCCCAAGATGGCTGCCGTTTGGTCCAGCGGATTGACCAACTATCCGTGCCTTTCGAAGAATTCATTTGCGGTGCAGGTGTGGGGTGGCAGCAAGTGGCCGGAAAATTACCAACTCATCAGCGCTGGGTTCAATCTGGTCATTTCGCATGTAGACGCGTGGTACCTAGATTGCGGGTTCGGCAGTTGGCGGTCCACCGGTAAGTAATGGGGCGATTTTCGACTAGAATTTTCCTCCTCTCAATCACATACTTTCCCTCTTTAGCTGAAGGCGCTTGCTCGCCGTATCGCAACTGGCAGACCGTCTATAAACACCGCCCCTGGGACGAGATGAAGCTCACCTCGTTGCAGATGCGTCAGATTCTCGGTGGTGAAGCGTGCCTCTGGACGGAACAGGTCGACGAGTCAACATTGGACTCCCGTCTCTGGCCCCGGGCTGCTGCCTTGGCCGAACGACTATGGACCGACCCGGTGGAGGAAATCTACAGCGAGTCCGTTCCCAAGGACACCTTCAATCGCATGTCCGTCTTCCGGAATCATCTGCTGGAGTTGGGCCTCCGGGCGGAACCGATCTTCCCCAAGTACTGCGTCCAAAATCAGGACGAGTGTGTATGATATTTCATGAACCCGTTCTACTAAGAACAGCGAAAGGTACTTGAGGCGCTCGAAGAATGATGATTATCGTCGTTGTTGCTAGGTTTTCGTAAGGACTGTAAATATTTGTACAACCACGTAGGATAGTATTGCAGAACCAGAACAAACCACTTAATTAAGGTTTCAAACAAAAGCGAGACTGTACCATTCGTACAGGAATGGGGATCACAGTGAAAGTAAAACAAACAAAAAATTGTGAACAAATGAAAAGTGAGACAAACACACATACTGATGGTTGTATACTGAGATGAAAAAAAAAAACTCACAAAACAAAGATAGACAAAACTGAGTTCATGAAAATAGTTGAAGTACGACATATATTTTTAAGAAAAGAATATTATATTTTGAAACTACTCACACATACACACACACAAGCAAACAAAAACACACCTGCATTGCCTGAGATCATTAGCAGTAGACGGTGATACATTGATTAGCCACTATCCACGATTTAGCGTTAAACTGAACAGCAGGGTATTATCATGAGAAATTGCTACATGGCAGTACTTACTACCAGCTCTTGTTTTTAAGTTGATTTTTTGTCCGTGTGGTGCTGTGCGAAATTGCGCAATCTTTTATGAAATGTTTGTGTTTTGTTTTAAGAATCTGATTTCCAATTTTCTGCGGAACCGGACGACGGCGGTGAGTTATTAACTAATAATAGGTAGAGCAATTATTTGAAATTAAAGCTGTGTGTAGCGTAGCATAACGACTGGATTAGGTTGCGTTTTTGTGTTTGTGCGATTTAAAATTAAGAGAGGGGATAAGGAAATCCGCTAATTATATCGTTACCCAAAGCGATTGAATTTATAGACAAAATGACTAGCAGCATTTTATTGAACTTGCGCGTATGAGTTAGGTTTTTGATTAATTATCCAATGTGTATTACACTGGAGCAGATATTTGATTGTTTTGTATGCTCTCTGTCTCCCTGTTAGGCGATACATTAGAAGAAATAGTAAATTAATTATTTGCATAATGAGTATTTGTGTGGAAGTTTTGTCAAGTGAAAGAAAATTCCTTTTCGTTAAAAAAAAACGGCGAGAGCTTGACGGTGGTACAAAGCTAATTGGAGGTCAACTAGTTTTTAAATATTTGTATTCGGACCAGTCTATTATGAACATTAAAACAGACGTGTATGCTTTTGTGGACAGAGATTCAAATGTTAAACTCTCGGCAGATTTAGCATTTCACTATCGGCCAAAATAAACCATTTCTTGCAGGGGGGTAAGTTGAATTTGGTAAGCACTAGCTCATACAGCTTTCGAGCCCGCTTGAAATTGGGATGCCTAATTCCCGATACTTAAAGGAAATTGCCGAATGCGCATACTCCGAGCTGTACTGCGAACTGAACCGAGTTTAATGGCCACAGATTCGGAAGGGCAGTAAAGCCGTTAGCCCCGGCTCATATTCATGAGTCGATAGGTAGGGTCCAGGTGGTGGAATCGTTTTCCTGGCCTCGGTGATTGTCACCGTGTGAGGAAATAGGCCGACGGAAAATAAATAATTAAATTTATAAAAAATGGCCACAGATCTGTATTTGCTTTGGAAGCCTTTAAGGCATTCTGACATTTTCCGGTCCACTGTATCGATTCGACGGCCTGATTACATCTTTCGGGAAACAGACAAACGTCTGCACTGCACAGATGGTAGTTTTGGCCATTATCAAACCCTTAGCGATCATCGTTCTAGGTTTCCATATTTGTTTTAGCCAGAAAAGGAAGAGAATTATTCCTTTTACTTTCACTACGAGGCAATTTGTACATTTATCGCAAAACAGTTTGCGAAATGTTAAGTTTTAGATGTTGTTAAGATATTGTTCAAGCGAACACGAACACCCCACTTGAAAAACACCCAACAATGTCTTTCTAATCTTATGCCTTGTTCAAACTACGGAGTTATAACATGTTATAACGGTTGTCAAATAATCCCAACAAGAAATTTGTCATCAAGATAGGCTTATAACATGTTATAACTGCTCAGTCTGGCCAGCGTTTTAGTTGTTCACAAAGGCAGCCCTTGTGTTTCGTGAAAACACGGCCGTACAAGAGTCTTGCACGCCTTTGGCCATGGAATTCTGCTTCATGTGCCGGTTGGGATGTTTACTGGCTTTGTACGACTTGTATCCTACCGTGGCAAGGATGTTTGGCGCCGTTTGAAAGTTGGTACAACGCCACATCTCGGATCGAAAGGGGCGTACCTACTTTTAGTCAGCCTTTATTTTATGCATAACTCAGACAAAGAAATTTGATGAAAATTGGTTACTCAGGACTATGTTTTTTTTCTGGCTTTGCTTTGCGAGTTTTCCTCCTGCTTTCTAAGTACTTGGTTCATTACTTATGTTTTTTTTTTATATAGCTAGGAATATGGTGATGTTTCGGAAAAGTTGAAAACGTCCAATGGAGTTTTCCGGGAAAATTGGCGACTATTTTTTTTTAAATTTTACTTTCGTTCATGTACACTCAAAAATATCGACACGTTATTCCCACCTGAAATTTCACGTAACTTTCACCTGAACACGTGCTCCTTCAACCTACCCCGCAGTGGGATGTTAGGCAAAAATGTCCTTGGTTCGAGTACCACTGTACACATGCCCTTTTCGCTCAATTTTCCTAAAAACATCTGTTACATTTCCAATCCTGCCGCACACTAGCGGAACTATCAAAACTTTCTCTTCATATCTTTCATTCTAGCCAAAAACATTGTTGTTCACTCTTGGTGCCTCATGGTGATGAGCGAACACCTCCTTCTACATCAAAATCATATTATGTTTATTTTCAACATATTAATATATAAACGTACAAATTTTGGATTTTGCTGGTTGGATTCTAAATTTATTTTATTTATTCTACGAATCTTGGCTATCTTAGTCCTGGATTGAGCTTAACAGGTTCCAGATTTAAGCAGTTAGCTCAGAGATTCATTACTGGAATCGAGAAAATAACCTACCAATAATCGTGACGATTGGCTCATGATGCGAGCTTTAAACCTTTTTTTTCGGTCTCACGTTTTGGAGAGGGAAGTACACCCTCAAATTGACCTACCCGATAAATGTATTGTTGGAATTAAGGAGCCTTGAAATTGATTCAAAAACTGTTATTTTCGTTCGGAACATACTTTATATTTACTTTAAATAATTCTTCACCCTGATCATTTTCGGAATACATTTCTGAGCCAAGTAAGTTCGCGCCGTCATGGCTTGAATGAAGTTTTTGTATTTGTTTTGCCAAAGTAAGTTTTATAGCATTTGTAAACCAATCGGAGTCATACAATCCGTGCTGGTTTGTACACTTTCAATACATAGCCTGTTGGTTTGTGCTTACAATTCAAAACGTGCGACGAAAACATATAGGTGGAACTACACACAGTGACAAAAGTACCTAATATTGAGCACAACCCAGGAACCCAATAAGCATTGAAATATGCACTAATTCTGCATTATACTTGCATTTACGATTCCGCTTGCTGTACATTGGCTGTCTTAATGCAGAGCTATTGTGAAATAGCATACACAAAGCTACCGTAATGTTAGCTGTCTGATATCTGCATTTTTGTTGCTTTAATATTATTAGAAGAACGCACTGAAAATGCTTAATTAAAGCTGTTTGCAAATCGATACGTGTCCGAATTTTCGAAGCGTTTCATCATCCTCGCTCACTCCAGCATCAGGACTATATTAGTCCTCACTCTGGTGATTGAATCATCTTTATCCAATTTCTGCAGTTCCATCTGTTAACATTTGTAAACAACTTTAATTTGATCATTTTCAGTGCGTTCTTCTAATAACATATCAAGCAACAAAAATGCAGATATCAGACAGCTAGCATTACGGTAGCTTTGCGTATGCTATTTTACAACATCTGTGCATTCAGACAGCCAAAGTACAGCAAGCAGAATCTTAACCCATTTTCGCCGTTTTCCACAAAACATTTTTTTTCGACGATATCGTATCAAAATATAAGTCTTGTGGATGCATTAATGAAATTTAGCATTTTTAGAGGTTTTTTTTTTGACGCTTAGGAACACCGTGACAGCATGTTGCGTATACGCAACACTGGCGCATTGCTCGACAAATAGAATGCAACATACATTTTAAGCTCAAATGGTACACACTCAGCCACACCTTAATGGATGGTTAACTAGCTACAAATAACATTTGGCCTTTTGTGAACATATTCCCATTGTGAAACGACAAAAAATATAATTAGTAACTTCTAGTTTATGATTGAAATTGTGTCCATAAGACATGTACCAACTCAAACAAACTAATTTGTTTTGATCGTATTCAACGTACATGCATACACGAATTTTTCGAAACCGCTGTTGCGTATACGCAACAGCGGACGAAAATGGGTTAAATGCAAGTATGATGCAGACTTTAGTACCTATTTCAATGCTTATTGGTTACACGGTAACATTGAATTTTATATTGGACAAATATTAAAACCGTTCCCATACGTTCCATATAGGTTAGAGGATAATACGCGGGATAAAAACACATCGATCACGAAGCAGCGAATTCGAATTCCATCCTATTAAATGCAAAAACTGCAGCGAATTTGAGTTTCCCCTTTCATAACAAAAATAGGGGGTCCAAACAGAAAGCAAACGTTCATCATCATCATCTGTACAGGAGAGGAAAAAAAATATAAGGAGTGTATCGAAAATAAACTATCCACAAACTTTCTTTCAAATTATGTTGAAAACCGATATTTTATTCATACAAAAAAATGATCCTTTATTGTACGAGGTTAAACTTGAATATAATGAAGACCGGATGAAATTTAAGTTCTTTCTTCACGAATTTTCGAACTTTGGATCGAATGCTCTTCAACAAGGTCCGGACAAGTGTTGCATCGCATTTTTTGGACGCTTCAGTCTAAATTTTTTTGAACTCCTGCATGTTCCCAGCTGCCTTACCAGTCTTCTTGAAGACCTTCTTCACGATTGCCCAGTAACGTTCGATGGGTCGAAGCTGAGGGCAATTTGGTGGATTGATATTTTTCTCAACGAAATCTATACCCTTTTCTGCAAGCCAATTGAGAGTGGTTAGAGCATAGTGAGCCGACGCTAAATCCGGCCAAAATAGTAGAGGTGTACTATGCTTCTTATATAAAGGCACCAATTTCTTCTGGAGACACTCAGATCGATAGATTTCCGCATTTATAGTTCCGGTAGTGTGAAAAATGGTTGACTTCAAACCACAGGAACATATTGCTTGCCATGCCAGTACTTTTCGACCGAATTTCTCCACTTGAATCGACCTGTCCGCATCGCTCACATCCTCCCCAACGACGGCAGTAAAGTATTGTGGACCTGGAAGGGTTTTTGAGTCCTCCTTTACATAGGTCTCATCGTCCATCAAAACGCATGCATCCGGACGCTGCAAAAGACGCGAATACAATTTCTGGGCCCTTGTTGCTGCTCGCTTCTTCTGTTCTGCACTTTGTTTCGAGATTTTCTGCTTCTTGTAGATCTTCAGGTGGTTTCGCCTCTTGATACGCTGGATCATTCCGACACTCGTTCCTGCTTTTTTGGCCAAATCACGTATTGATTTCTTCATGATTAGAGATACCACTTTCTGCTCCAGTTTTGGGTTGGAAGAACCGGATTTTCTGCCTCTTCCTGGTAGCTCATCCAAAGAATAGTGTTCCCCAAACTTATTAATGATGGTTTTGACACTCGCACGATAAATTCCAAACCGCTTCGCCAATTTTCGCATAGTAATACCCTTCTCACTTGGCCATGTGTCCAGAACCTTAATTTTCACTTCCTTTTCAATACGCGACATTTTGAAAACGCAGAATTTGAACCGCACAAACCAGTAAACAAAAGAAAGCTGACAGTCAAACGTACAGCATGCAGTTTTCAGAGCATTAAAAACCATCACAAATACATGCGTACAACGCAAATGTATGTGTATAGCTTATATTCGATACACTCCTTAGCCCTTCAGTTAGCAAAATGTCGTCGAAGGAAGAGAAGCAACGCGTCAAAATTTTGCACGTGCATGGCGAAAATCCAAACTACTCTCACGCCAAGTTGGCGAAATGGATGAATGTGCCCAAATCAACTGTTACCATTGTATTAAAAGTGTGCGGTGAACGTTTGTTGATAGCCAGGAAAGCTGGATTGGGGTGAAATCGGAAGACGAGAAAAAGAGTTGCCAGCTGTTTCGAACGGAACCCCAACCTCTCCATCCGAGATGTCGCAATGGAGCTGGTAGTGGCGCCTTCAACCGTGGATAGAGCTAAAAAACGAGCTGGACTGTCGACTTACAAGAAAGTGGTGTCGCGATTTGGAGTCACATTTGGAGTTTGGATAAACAAAACACGTCGGCCAAAGCACGATCGCGAAAGTTGTGCACGTTGATGCAGACGAAGTTTGATTGTGTGGTACAGGACGATGAAACTTACGTAAAGGCAGTCTTTAAACAGCTTTCTGGTTAGGAAATTTATACGGCAACCGGACGGAGAAAGGTGGCAGATATTTTTAAGCACATTAAACTGTCAAAGTTTGCGAAGAAATATCTAGTGTGGCAGGCCATCTGTATCTGTGGATTGAAGAGCAACGTTTACATTGCGACCGGAACCGTCAACCACGAAATTTATCTGAGCGAGTGCCTAAAAAAACTACTGTCTTTCCTGAAGCAACACAATTGTTCCGTTCTATTTTGGCCGGATCTGGCATCTTGCCATTACGGAAAAAAGGTCATGGAGTGGTATGCTGCCAACAACGTTCAAGTGGTGTCCAAGTTCAAGAACATTCCTAACACGCCAGAGCTCCGCCCAATCGAACAATATTGGGCCATCGTCAAGCGGGCGTTAAGAAGACTCAAAAAGCTGTTGTGAGCGAGAAACAGTTCATGGCACACTGGCGTTCTGCGGCGACTAAAATTGACAAGGAGACTGTTCAAAATCTTATGGTAGGTGTTAACCGTAAGACCCAGCAATTCGCATTCGGTAAATAGGAAGCTTAGCTGAATATTTCTTCTGTATTCTGTATTAACTGAACTTTAAAAAGAAACAGAGTTTTACTAATTAATAAAAACTTTGATCGACTTACACACATTACTGTTTGAACAAATTTTGATCGAAACACCCGTTAATTCATAAACAATTGACATTAGAAACAAATTTGTAAAGAAATGTAACGTATCGGAACGCACCCTGTATATACTAGGTAAGTTGTAAATAGTAGGCAAGTTAGTTGTAAGATGTAAATAGTAGTCTTAGATAGATAGGTAGTTAAGTTAAAAATGAATGAAAAAAATCCTAAACAAACAATCCCAACTAAGTGGTAAACCTTTCAAAGGCTTGTTAGGCATAGAAAACTTTTTTGACGTAGACTACGTCTTACGGCAAGGGTAGGGTGTCAAATGAAAATCTAAAATTTTACGACCGTCACGAAAAACCGTACGTTTTGCACGCGAATAACTCAAACAATCTACGATAGATTTACATGATTTCTTCTTCAATCGGTCGGAAATTTTACCGCGCTCCAATTCAATTGTCAAACATTATTCGCAAACAATAGTAAACTATTGAAAAAAACGCAAATATAAGGTGATGTCTTATAATGTCATTTCGCAGAGTAAATTTACCAAATTTCCTACCACAGATTTCAAATCGAAGCAAGGAACGTCTTGCTTCATCTTCTACTTCTTTGTATTAGAGAGAGACTTTAACCAATCATGTTACTCTTCTCTCCATGTACGTCTCGCATGCAACTGAGAACGGCAAACGCACACTTAGGAAAATTTTGCCTCAGTCGTTTGGCAGCATTGAAGCTGTGCGGAAGGAGCGCAGGGAGCTGGTCGCAGGGAGCTGGTCGCTGGGAGCTGGTCGCTGGGAGCCGGTCGCTGGGAGCTGGTCGCAGGGAGCTGCTTCAAGGCTCCACCAAACTGCAGCGCTTTCGAAGTCGCGGCGAAACAATCGCCACGAAGAGGTCAAATGGCGGCATGCACAAAACCGACGCGATTGTGCGCCCTCATAATCTGCCATTTTGCCTCATCGCGACGATCGCTGTTTGGGAGAGCCTTGCTACTTACCACCACCAGCTGCTACGTGACCATCAGCTGCCTCTGCACCAGCTCCGCTGCCGTACAAATGAAGGCTCCACCAAACTGCAGCAATTTTTTGCCACCGCGGTGGAAAAATCGCCGCTGTGAGATTACATGGCAGCTTATGGGAGCGCACAAACCGACGCGATGCGTTTTTTAATCGCGTTGGTTTGTGCGCTCCCATAAGCCGGCATGTAATCTCGCAGCGGCGATTTTTCCACCGCGGTGGCAAAAATTGCTGCAGTTTGGTGGAGCCTTCATTTGTACGGCAGCGGAGCTGGTGCAGAGGCAGCTGGTGGTGGTAAGTAGCAAGGCTCTCCCAAACAGCGATGAGGCAAAATGGCGGATTATGAGGGCGCACAATCGCGTCGGTTTTGTGCAAGCCGCCATCTTACCTCATCGTGGCGATTGTTTCGCCGCGACTTCGAAAACGCTGCTGTTTGGGGGAAAGCGTCCTTGGGGGCGAGCAGCAGTAAGCAGTAGGTGGAAATAATCTGTCCTTTTGAGGACAATAAATTCAAATAAAAGAGTTGTTTATTCAAAATTTCACCCAGCTGGTTAGCGCTATCCATTAATGATAATCTGTCCTTTGGAGGACAACCAATTGAATCAAAAGAGTTGTTTATAAAAGAATTAATCTTTTATTTCGTTGGGTTTGTGCGCCCCAGAACGCTTGCGCAGATTCAGGAAGCGCTTAAAGAGCGAACAAAAGGGAAATCCTCCGAAACGACCATGCACCGATGCCGAGCGAGCTCGTAGTTATCGGGCGAAATTGAAAGCAGTAAGAGGTAATGCGTTGTCAACAACTAGTAGGGACGCTGGAGAAGGTTCGAGGTAGGAAATTGGTATCTTTTTAATTAAAATCAACTTGACAAATTGCATGTCATCATTGGGCTCCCTGTCTTAATAATTTTCAACATATTATTGATTGTAATCTGGTGATGACATGCGCAGCATGCTTTTACTGCATATGAACCTTCACATGATATCGATACAACTAATGCGCTGAAAATGACAAGAAAACCATAGACCATATTTTTGGTACGCATTTCACGTTATATTCCCAATTATGGCCTAATGTATTCATCACATAGTAAAATGTAGAATATAAAAGTTTTCAATGGAAAAGTAAAAGTGAGCGGTTGTGTATTTTTCGAAGGGCTTATTCATACCAACATCTATATGATTATATGAATATAGTGGGAATTTTAATGTTTTGAAATGGAATGGCCGATTGATTAAAAAGAAAGTCATTTAGTTTTTATATAGAAGCTTTATATTTCGTATAGTATACCGAATATAGCTGAATGCCCAATGCGATAATATAAATAAATGCCCGGAGCAATGAAATAAATTAACTTTACTGAAATTCGTTCGAACAAGTATCCTTAATGATATCCATATCCATCGAAAGTTTTCGACTCAATAATGTTTGTTGGTGACTTTTCATGGTCCAGTACAGGAAACGCCTTGTTAAGCATGTCTTAGCAAAGGTATAACTAGTTGAATATCGTTTCTAGCTAAATTATTGTGTGAGTTATAGTTAAAACTGTAATCGTGCGCTACATAATCGACTGAGTCAAAGGACATGTACGCTATATACTTGTATATAACCTTATAACAACTGCAAGATAATTTTTGTTATTTTCTGTTTGATAAAACTTTCTGAACTTTGAACATTTTTAGAGACACTTACACATCTGAAAATGTTGCAATTGATTATAGTGTTTTCATAGCAATCAATAAACCTGTCGGATATCTTCTGATAACGAATTTTATCGTAATTTGAATTCTAGAGTATTTCAATATTTATTATTACCCTTGAAATCCAGAATTTCTAAAATTGCATAAATTGCAAATTTTTGATTCTTTGAAGTTGAATTATGCAAAGGCATACTACAGCTCAGATTGTATACAAATGATCCGAATGGTATGGCATTTAAATGGTGAATGTTGAAAAGGAGACAAGGCATCAGTCAAAATATATGTTTGTATGTGCGTATTATAGAATTTCCTCCGCAGCCTGTCGTTACTGAAATCCCCAAACGATGCAAAACATTGTTGATGGTTCCGGCGATGGTGAGAATTCCGAGATGCTGGCCATTCAGGCACAGTATGACATACGAATAAACATTAAGTAATGTCAAGCGGTTATGATTATAAGAATGACTAAAACTATCATTGATTTAATAATTTTATTTTCCCTAAAAGATCCTCAACTATCTTCTAGTCCTTAAATATAGTCCATCGTTAAACGTGCAACCACAGAGAACAGACATCCAAACTAGAATATATTTCTCAAAAAAACTTGTGTAAGGATTCAAATTAAAATACGTTCAAACACTATTGCCATCTCTCGGGCTGTGGCCACTTGCGATTTTTAATCGAACATGGGTAAGATTTGTTGACCGTGCGGTGAAAGAACTTAACTGCCAAAAAAATTTAGTTGATGAATAAGATTTCAAGCTGGTCAATGGGTGGCGATGCCAGTGCCGCCACGCTATTGCCAGTTCATTACGATTATGAAATGGCCGTTAAATTTCTTACACAGTTTTTGAATTTGACTTGGATGTCTGTTCTCTGTGGTGCAACCGTGACCGTGTCATCATTTAAACCAAAAGGCCCTTTTCAGGGCCACCAAATAATATCTCAAGAGCGTACAATAGAATTTTCTTACATACTGGCTTCAAAACGCTGGTCTAAGGTCCCATAAGAGCCGCACCCGTCATATTGTGACTTAAACTGCTTCTATCGGTAAGGGTAAGCGACCGGCTCGAATAATAGAAACCCTTTTCACACTAATAAGGGAACGTCCATTAATTACGTCACGCAAAAATTGACTTTTTTCAACACCTCCTCCCCCCCCCTTGTCACGTTTTTTGTATGGACAATCAAATTTTTTTGTATGGATCGTCACGTTTTCCCAAACCCCCCCTCCCCCTTACTGCGTGACATAATTAATGGACCTTCCCTAATAGGCACACAGAATTTCCCTGACATTATAATGCATCACTTGGTTTAACGTAGTCTACGTCAACCGGTCGTGTCTTGTATACAACCCCACTGAATTTTTTTTGTTTAAATAGCCATAAGTATAGATGCAAAGCTTGGCTGTATCACTTCCAAAATTAACATTTTCCAGACAACAAATAATGAAAAATAAAGACAAATTTATGATGATGATGATGATGACACTGAACGATGACTGAATTTTCAATCAATATGTCTTAGGAAATATCCCACGAATGCTAAATCTATGCATCCTTGGCTTATTTTCCACCTGTGTTAATGTTTGAAATTTCCCTGCAACTCTCGATGGATCGATTTTATGTATTAATTATTAATCATGTTGGGTCGAATCAGGGCTCGGACCGGCGGTGGCGTCGTCGGTTTTAATTTCAATCGTAAATAGTAGAGGAGACACAATGTGCTACCCCGCTTTTCCGCTTCCGATCCGGTGGATGGAAAACAAACAAAAAATCATTCTCCACTCACGGAGAGTGGGTGGACATCTGAGTCAGGTTAATTACTAGGTACACCCATACTCACGACTAACACCGGCTAATCTTTGATGCTGGCTGTGCGAGGGGCCAATATGAGGGTATCTACCTTAGCTATGAATGACCTATTATGTTGCGATTTTTTGCTAAATAGATAATTGCTGTGAGGAGCATTCCGAGGTTTGCGGTTTGCTTCTCAGACAGTATCAGGTAGTTGTTTCGAACAGATAGAATAAAGTTTTGCTGAGCAGGATGGCGGTGCATTTGGGCTTTGTGTTGATTTGCGTGGCATTTTTTTGGCAGTCAGTGATAGCGCTAATGGCGCCGTTCAACAGTAAGTGCTAATCTCAGTTTTCGCAATCGAATTTATTTTTGCTACAATGGGTCATATCATACAATATAATTTTTACCAACTTTATACAAGACATAATTTTTCTAGCTTTTCATTAGACCATTGTAGAGCTATTTTTCTGCTTTAAGTCAGGGTGTCTCAAAAAATTAAGTTTTTTATAATTACTTTTTTGTTTTTCATTTTGAGAAAAAGTGAGCTTCAAACAAAATATAAAAAACGTTATAGCGCACATTTTTGTTGTGCAATTCTTTTTAATACAACTTATCATTTAAAAGTTACGGGTAATCATTTAAAAGTTACGGGTAATCATTTAAAAGTTACGGGTAAAACAAAAAACATGCGTTTTTACTTTTCGACCTTATGATTATTTAGGCGAGAATTGGTAAAAAATCATCAAATTTTTATTTAAATGGGTTTCAAGGAACAATTTTCTGTATAATATGTGGGGCACATGAACGGGCACTGCTTGAAATCGGACATGTTTTTCGTTAAAATTTCCCATAACTTTTGAACAATAAGATATACCCAAAAACATAGTTCAGCAAAAACATGCATCATATTAACACTCTATGAGAAGTTATTTTTTCATAACAATCGAAACTAAAAAGTTAGAATGAAAAAAACTGATTTTTAGGGACACTCCAATTGAAACCAGCAAAATAGCTCTGAACTACAGCAGTTTGCGTTTTAGTCTTGTGTGTATTGTTTTGTTTGTGATTTTTAGTCTCAAAAATCGTGAAGTTATAATCAACCTATCCTATAAATCATATGTTAAAAGGAGTCCCTCCAGTTTCACCTTAAGCAAAAATAACAAAAGAATCGTTCTTTTGTCAAAATCAGTTCGAAAAATAAACATGTTTTACATCGTGGCGTCGGGAAAAAAAAATGCTTGTCTCTAATTTCCCGAGTACCTTACACTACCACGATCGCAACCTGATCATACCATCTTTCTCGTTGCAAACCTCTGCGTCTTGTTGCGGTCTGATTCGAGACTACACACTCAGATTATTTTACAAAAATCTGTAAAATTTTACCGAATTCTTAACAGCTGAACGTTCGGTAATCCGATTTTAAGGATTTCGGTAAAATTTTACCGAAATCCGGTAAAATTTTTACAGATATCTGTAAAATTTCACCGAAATCCGTAAAATCGGATTACCGAACATTCAACTGTTTGAGAAATCGGTAAAACATTACAGATTTCTATAAAAAAATCTAAGTGTGTAGAGAAAAATATGATGCATGTTTTTGCTAACTAAGTATCTAGGTATATCTTATCAAAAGTTAGGGTAAAATTTAACGAAAAACATGTCCGAGAAGAAAAATAGCTCTACCATGGTCGAATGAAGAGCTAGTAAAATAGTGTCTTGAACAAAGTTGCTTGAAATTATATTACCTACAAACTTGTCTTACCTTCTATTGTGTTTCATTCAAAAGTTTGTAACAGTTCAAATTTCGAACAACAAAATTATCACCACAAGATGGACAACTTGTTTAAATACAACTTTGTAGAAAACATCATGATTCGGAAGCGTAACCCTTAGGAGTTATTAATTTCGCTTTTTTGATCACTGCGTCTTCATTGATAAACAATGGCTGTAAAACCAAAACTTGACAATTTCAAAAATATGTAGCTCAAAAACAAAAACAGCTTTAATTTGGAATACAAGTTTAAGATATCGGTTCAGTGTTTCCAAAGATATGAATTTGAAACTATAAGAACTAGACAATTCAGCTTGAAACTATAAGAATTAGGAAATTCAGCAGAAAAGCGGTTCAAAATTTCAGCAATTTGTGATTATGTTTATATTTTTCTTCAAAGTCATAGCTTAAAACTTCCATTTGGTCAATAAATGGAGCTGCTATTCTGTAGTTTCAAGGACACGAATAATTTCCAACAATAAATATATATTTTTGTACCACCTTAACATGCACAGAGACATGGCAAAAAAAATGGTCTACTATTTTTTGTGATGCCTAATAACAGACGACACGATAAGCATCTTCTTAAAAAGCTAAATTTTATTAACAGTTAAATTATTTAATGAGAAATTAATAAAAACCTTTTTAATCGCTACATATTACCACGAAACATGGGGCTTAAACATTAAATGAGGAAAATTCGAGGCATCAACGTGAATTTTACAATGTTCGTTGCACGTTTCCCAAATATTTTGATGTTATTTTCTCATCCTGAAGATGAATTCAAAGAGATTTGATATGTTATCGAAAGATACTGTTTCG
The DNA here is from genome assembly GCA_034211315.2 of Aedes japonicus. Classification (NCBI taxonomy): domain Eukaryota; kingdom Metazoa; phylum Arthropoda; class Insecta; order Diptera; family Culicidae; genus Aedes; species Aedes japonicus. The sequence continues at coordinate 71,758 of JASCZW010001020.1, read as the reverse complement.
TAGGGTTTCAAAGAGAGGGGGCTCGTTTTACTCTACTAAAACCCATAATGCGGCATCACAAATTACTTGAAAACTCAAAAACAAGTGCAATGGTGATAAGATCGAGAGTCCACTACCACATTCGTATTCCAGACACCCCTGGGGCAGTATAAGAATTGTCTAGCCTTATGTGGAGAAATTCAGGTTTTTCTTCTTATTTAGTGAGTAGATTTAAATTTTTCTGTAGTATTTATCTGTAGTATAACAAATCTTATTTCAGTTCAGTCTCAATTCAGCATAAATACGAGTAGAAAAAGATAAAAATGAAACAAGGTAACGATAAAAAAAAACCAAGCAGACTTTAATTAACTCTGCACCCAATACATCAACCACCTTCGGCAACAGGGATTCATTTGCTTTCAGCAACATAAGAGCCTTATTAGTTTTGCTACTACTTGGCTGGCCATCCCATTTATCACTACGAAAACTACGGTTATCTTATCCCCAACCCAATCGCCCAGCCACATCGGGATATTATGAAATGAAATCCATTTTTCCATGCCAACCAGCGGTATTTAACCGCACCACTAGCTTCCGCTGCTTCCTAAATCACACCACTAAGCTGCTGTTTCAAACATTATGGTTCTTCATTGTGACGAACAACTTTCCTGGTTCGCGACGAAGAACAAACTAAACGCGTTGGATCTTCTTCTTCATGAAGATCATCGCATGTTAAGAAGAGTGACAAGACCGAAGAACACTCAGGCCGATCAAACCACTCTGCTATTCACGATGTGAGTGAGTCAGAGCCGAACAGCACGAAGGACGAAGCTTCCCGTTTTGCTTTGCCACTCATATTCTTCTCAGCCGGGCTACTCACAGCAGTATACTTTTACGTTGGTATGCTCTTCATTAGTGAGGAATGGTTGTATATCGATGCTGCGAAGATCTTCGCACACGATGAATGAATAAGGGGAAAACGATGCGAATATCAGCAAGCCTGGTTTTGTCAACATCATCATCGTTTAATATTGCGATTCCGGCAATGCTTTATTGTCCAATTTTGAATATGTTTCGTTGTCCATCATGATGCAGTACTTATTCTTGGCGAAAACTGTGTCATACAGTTTCCACGTGGGCCACCTGTGTAGGACTTATTTTTGGCTTCGATCGTTCTTTGGCTTGTTGAACATTGGACTTTGGAGCATTTTGGTCGCATTGTGAACTGAGGCCTCTTATGCGTCAAAAAAAAGCTAGTCCAATTTTGTTGTCCAAAACGGGGTTTGACGCTCCTCTTTTTGGTCCACTTTGTGCTGGTCCGCAACCGAATACTCTTCTCCAAAAATTTGGATTCCAAAGAGCGCAGCTTTTACAGAAACGTTTTCTAGTTTCGCCAACTTTCTTAGTGATGATTCTGGAATAAGACTTGTTCGCGACAAAATATGGACACCCTTAAGTACGTATATCTCTGGAAATACTTCATTAACGCGTGAAATATTTCGCAGACTGATGAAAGTTCGTTGTATAGAATCAATTTTTGTTGATACTACAAGCTTTAAGATCGAAGATGGCGTCAAAAGAAGAGCAAGTGCGAAAAGCAATCAAATCCGGATCTGTCAGTAAGAAAACTTCCAATGTGCAGACTTCTTCAGTGTCTCGTACTAATAACTCGACTAATGACTCGACTCGCAAGTTGTATCGCGAATATTTGACGAAGTTTTCCTGCTTTATAATGGATGATGAAACTTATGTGCTGGAAGACTTTAAGCAGCTTCCCGGAATGTTTTATAAAGTTTCCCGAAAAAAAATTGAAATCGCAGGCAATATGCAGCTGTGGTCGAGCACGCTAAAGCTTCATCACTACCGGAACGGTAAACAAGGAAATATACTGTGGAGATGCCTTAAAAAGCGATTGTTACCATTTCTACGCAGCCATGACACTCCCTCGCTTTTCTGGCCTAATTTGGCGTTTTGTCACTACGCCAAAGATGTTTTGGAATGGTAGAAAACGAATGGAGTTCATTTTTCTTTAAAATAAAGACCACGCGTTTCGTAGTAGCTCCTCCGTTACTGAACAGAATTTGTGTAATTGTACAGAGAACCACATAGATGGAGCTTGGGAGTAGCTTTACATCTTCAATGTACAAGTAAAAGTTCACTAGTTTATTCTATTTATAGATCAGTACTGGCGCAGGCCACGTCCTCACGGTCTTTGGGGAGGCGGGAAGGATGATTAGTTTGACAATCGTTGGTTAGAGACCGTGTTTACCTCTGCGTCTCCACGATTGTCAAGGAAAGGATAGTTTTGTGTTAGTGAGGAAGGTTATAGTTAGATCATGGATTCACTGTGGTAAGTGATGCGATCAATGAAAGCGCAGTAGGCTTGCCTTTTATTTTATATCTAGTGGTGATAGAAAGAGGCAAGTGACAAATGGCAAGGACGGGCCTGGGATTGAACATCCGACCATCTGCTCAGTAAGCAGAACGGGTAACCACAAAACTACCCAGCCACGTCAAGTGAATGGAGTCCATGTTGTACCGAAAGAGGCGAATCCACCTTACTACCCGTAGTTGCGTCCTATCGAGTGGTATTGGGTTCTCGTGAAGAGAAAGCTCTCTCAATATAAACAACAAGCTACAGCTATAGAAATTTTACAACAAATCTTGGACAGAAGCAGCTAAATCGGTTGCAGAGAGTTTCTTCATGCAGCCTAATCAAGTAGCTGTAATTAATTTTCAGATGACTAATAATGCACAATCAAATGAAAAAAATCATCTTGGATTAAACTAACAGCAAATTTGTTTTATTCCAAATTTAATCTGTCCAAATTTTGTCGCGAACAAGCCTGCTTTACTTGTGCACCATGGCACGGCGTTATTTTTCAACTGAAATGTTTCCCATCTCTCGAAATGCGCGTGATCACGCAGGAAAACTTTGCTATAGGTTGTGTTCGTTTTGACATTTGGGTGTAATCAATGAGAAGGAGTCGATAGACTACCCGAAAATATGTATATTCAAATGGCAGCGTTAGAAAAGTTTGCTCTTATTTTCTGTGACAGTCTATAGTGGACATTTTTTGGGCGTCCAACTTTCGACTTTCCAACTCTTGACGTATATTTTAGGGTCTAATTTAAATCCGAAAAGCACACAAATTATGATGTTGCATTACTAAGTAGGCCAAGCTTTAAGAAACCATGCATTAGCGTTTGTTTTGATAATTTGATCAAAAAATTTCAGTGACCGAATACTATAAGCTTCCCAAATTGTACAAATATGACGATTACGATCGCTGTCTGCAGGAATTTGACGTCAAATCCGTGTACTGCCTCATTGACACGGTCATCAAACCGAACATAACAGCGGAAATTTGGCCCTTGATTGAGGTAAGTTTCATACTATAATAAGCTTTAGTTAGTATCCTATTCGCTGACGGCGGTTGTTTTGGGGTTGTGATATGTGGAAACCATCGTCTTAGTTCTTTTGGTTGTTGTTTTTCGCAGAAATTTTCCAACGATACCAAACGCAGCTTCCGGCATGATCGTATCCAACGGGGCCTGTGCATGAATTGGTGCGAAAAGATTATGGACAAGTTCGACTACGAAACTCAGATGAAGTACTACTTGAAACCGTTCAACGACTCCAGTGAAATTACGTTCGATCCGAATACTTTTCGGGAAGCGCTGGACTGGCGGATCAAGCTCAAACGGTTGGCTAATCAGTGCGTGAATTTCGAGCTGAAACGCCAGTACTCGATCATGGGCTACTCGGCGGTGGAGTATTGCGTGAGTAATCAGGAGCGTGATCCGTTAGGTAGGGGGTTCAATATATCAACGGGTATCTGTTGTTCAATAATTCATGGCTTGCTTTTGCAGATTACTTGGACATTATTTTCTTGTTAGTAGGAGGATCAATAATCCTAGCCGTGATATTGTCATCATTGTTTGACTACAAGCTGAAACGAAAGCACTCATCGAGCATGAAGAGCAGCGAGTATTACCGATCACCCATTCAAAGGGGATGTAAGTAGGCGTCGAATTCGGTTTGCATTGCTTAGTTACAACATTATTTCAGTATCGCAAAAGTTGGTCCTGTTCTCGCTTCCCCGAAACTGGCAGATCCTCATGGCCAAACGACGAACAACTCTGTCGAAAGATCTCCGCTTTATTCAGAGTGCACGTTTTCTCATCATGTATCTGGTAATAGCCGGCCATTGCATGCTGTTTAACTGCATTTTCCCGCTGCTCAATCCGGAGTATGTGGAATTCGTAAGTATGACTTGGAAATAAGAATAATAGAAAGTTGAATTGAATAACAGCTACAATTCTAACGTCTTTTAAATCGCGCCCGGTCTGCTGTCTGCGTGGGGTTGGTAATTGATCATCTCAATCTAGAATTATCGGCGGACCATAACGATGCTGATATTCAACGGCATAACTGTGATTCAAACCTATTTCACCATTAGCGGATTCCTGCTGGCAGTGCAATTTGCAGACTACTGCGATCGAAATAAATCATTCACGGTGAAGGATTTCTTTTCCAGTATCGTGTATCGATATATGAGGTAATTGAATATTCACCTGGAACTTTCAACGCATTGGTATTCAAATGAAGTTAGCGAAACATTTTAACAGCAAGAATGTTCCATGTTCTCGGATAATTTACGACAACTCAGCTTTGTTCTAAAATTCACAGATTAATACCACTCTACCTCTTCATGATTCTACTGGACGCAACGTGGCTGTTCAAACTGCAGGACGGTCCGGTGTGGAAGAGAATTTCCGAAACGGAGAGGACCTTCTGCCGGAACAACTGGTGGGCCAATTTACTCTTTGTGAACAACTACTTCACCGTTGACGAACCGGTTTGTTGCAACCTCAGACTAAAATCAAAATGAAAATTCAAGAAGTCTTCAATTCTGTTTCCAGTGCCTCCAGCAGAGCTGGTATCTCGCCACCGATTTCCAACTATTCATCCTTGGCCTTCTCCTGTTGGTTTTCGTTCGACGTTTTCCCAAACTGCTGCGGCCCACCATCACCGTGGCCATCGTTCTGTCCTACGTCTCGCCCGCTCTCGTGACGTATTTAAACCACTTCGAGGGGGTGGTAATGATACGACCAGAGTAAATTGCCACTTTTCGATTATACACGCACACACGCACACTTGCTTATATGTCATTTCCATGTTTGTTATTGTCCTCCACAGAGCGCTTAAATACGTCCTCTGGTACGACGAGAGCTACCGCAAAATGTACATCCCGACGCACACGAATTATGGCAGCTATTTGGCGGGATTGATTGCCGGTTTGACGTATCATAAACTGAAGCGAAGCGATTTCAATGTGCGACAACATAAAGTGAGTTTATCGAATTTCCTATATATGAGGCACTGTCGGCCAACTGGAGCCAAATGGGGATGAGTTAGGCTACATGTTTACAATTTTTTGATCCGTCACTGTAACGTAACGCACAATGCATTATCACTCATGCGTTGTATCCGCTTTTAGCCGTTCCTGGTGGTGTGGTACTTGGCCCTTCCGATGGCCATTATGCTGCTACTGTCCGCATTCATGTTTTACGCGTACGACTTTGAGAAACCGGCCGTCTGGATAGCGCTTTATGCTGCCCTGTCCAAGAATCTCTGGGGCTTGATTTTCGGTGTGCTGTTCGTGGGGCTGGCATTTGGAGTGGGGTGTAAGTGTGGTCGGCCACGTGTGCATACATATTCATTTTCCGGTTTTATTCCTCGGCTAAAGGGTTCTTAAAGCGGCTGCTCAGTAATCCCGTGTTCAGGCCGCTCGGGAAAATCACCTACGCAGTTTATCTGTGCCATTTGTTCGTGATACGGGCGACGCTGGGGAACATCCGGCAACCCATCTACGTCAGTGACGTTAGGATTGTAAGTAAACGTGGGACATTTGACTTTCAATGATACATACGATTCATTTGATGTTTCAGCTGGTATCGACTTCTTCGACGTTGGTTCTTTCCTACATAATGGGATTGCTGTTGTGTTTGGGAATTGAGATTCCTTTTTCGAATCTACAGAAGCAGCTTTTCGAGAAGAAACCAGGTTGGTAGCCTATGTTTAATTTTGGTTGTAGGAAAACGTGCATTTCTTCTATCGAAATCTCATTTCAGAAGCGTATTATGAGGAAAATGTTGATCTAGCAAAGAATGGTGTCCAGACTGTCGCGGAGGGTAACGGAGCTTCTTAGTAGGATGATGTTAGATTGAGCTGAAAAGTGTCTTAGTTGTTGAACGTGAAAGTAGTTTTATGTTTTGAATTCTTATCTATTTTGTTAAAATAGTTGTTAAATTTTCAAACTTTTATTCTGAAATTTAAACTGGTATTTTTCCATTATGTTGATGAAGATTCCAAAGTTCACTCAAGTCTCCTACCACATGGTTATCACCTAATTATCGGGTCTATTGCATCCATTGCACAGTGGGAAAAATGGGACCCAAAATCACAACTAATTAAAGGCCGCTGGATAAGTGCCCTGTAAAACAGCTTATCTTATATAAAAAAATGCAAGGAATCGAATGGTGATAGTTTCATCTTGTGCAGACCCTGGGAAGTGGCTCATTTTGCCCGATTTTCCCCTAATTTCGAAAGAAAATTAAATAATCACACATTTATCATATTTGCTCTGATAATTTTGCATCCATTTATGCTGTACTATTGTGGAAATGTCTGGAGAATGTAATGAAGGGGATGTCGTTTTTTGCAAACCTCGGGAAGTAACTTATTTTGCCCGATTTTTTCCTTATTTTTGAAGGAAAATTGAATAATCCTGCGTTTATCATATTATCATTATAATATTGAACCCATTTGTGCCTTAGTATTGTGAAAATATCTGGAGAATGAAACGGAGGCAATATCGTCTTGTAAAAACGTCAGGAACTGTCCATTTTGCATGATTTTCACCACATATTTGAAAAACTAGATATAACAAGTGGTTCTCGAAAGTTTCACAAATTATAATGTATAAAAATACAATGCTCTTTTGTGGAACTGTCTGGGAATTAAATGACATCGGTATTTGTCCATTTTACCGCTTTCCTCTGCATACTGGAAGAACCAATATTTAATTTGGTTTTTTAAGTAGCCGCGAATTAGAATAAAAATTAAATGCACTGCAATAATCTAAAAATTTCTAGCAAATTGAATGGAGGGATTGTCGTCTTTTGCAGACCTCGAGAAATGGATCATTTAACCCGACTTTCCTCTAATTTTGAAATTAAAATTTAATAATCATACAGTTTACATATTAGCTCTAATAATGTGGAATACATCTATGCTGCAGTATTGTGAAAATGTCTGCAGAATCTAATGAAGGAGATATCATCGTTTGCAGATCTCTTTTGGCTAGACCGCGAGCTGCCAGTCACCCTGTATTGATAATGCGGTTTTTGTAATAGCCACGCATTAAAATGAAATAAAACGCACTGCAATATTGTTGAGATGTCTGGAAAATGTAATTCAGGGGATGCCACTTTCCATTTTCCCCAATTTTTCCCTAATTTTGGAAGAAAAAATGAATAGTCATATGGTAATCATACCTGCTTAAAAAATATTTAACTCATTTGTGCTGTACTATGTATAGTGAAAACATCTTTTGGACCTTTACAAAAGTAAAGTAGATCTATTTTCATGATGCAAATATTCAGTTTTCTCCGACTTTATTCACACTATCTGCATCACTAGCACCAAATTTAGAGTCTTCATCTTCATCACTATTAATCGCTGACGTCTCTTCAACTTTTTCCGGATATGCATAGAATCGTGCCATTTCGCGCATAAAATCTGCTTCTGAATCTCGTGCTTTATGAGGTTTTGATCTATATTCAAGGTCGGACAATTTGGGATCTGACCATGCTAATGAGACTCGCATCTTATCAGTTAAGTTGTCTTCCGGAGAAGTTTTTCGAGCTAGATGAGGCCTGGAGTACTTATACCGTTTATGGCTACGCGCTCTTGATTGCTCGTCGATGAAATTCAATGGATACGGCTGTGGTTTTTTTATTTATATAATTATTCAATATATTATTAAATTACTGAATGATTGCATTTACTTACCAAGCTATCAACATACTCAGCCAGATGCCAGTATTTATGAACGCACGGAGGCAACCGTCTTAGGAAAGGAAACTCTTTCTTTATTAAGTTCTCCAAAGTAGAATAAAGCTCCCTGATCTTCTCTGCATCAAGCTTTTTTGACGATAGTGCCAAGCTACTGATCAGTCGCAAAGTTTTAATTAAATCTACGCAAATTCTAAGAATGCTTTCAAAACTTTCTGGGTCTGCTAGCAATCGTCGAGCCATGTTTCCATTATTGCTGGTCCCACTTCCTCCGATTTTCGGTCGATTGATGTTGATCTTGAAAGCATTCTCCAGACGATCAGCAAAATCTCGAGCTTTTCCCTTTACGGCAGGGTTTGCTTGAGCTGGATGCCCCTCGGTATGTTTTTGAGCCGATACTCTGATTAACCATTCGACTATGTTATGCCTTGAGTGGAAGTAAGAAGGGCCTGTCCGAGGATTTGATCCGAAGCAAATGGGACAAGCATGTGTATTACGATTATTCACAACAGCGTTTGTAGCTTTTCCATCGATCATTGCGTATATCGCAGATACTTTTATGCAAAGCTCCAATCCGCCAAAGGACATGGTAATGGGATCTTTATTGATTGCAGCAATCTCAGAAAAGAAGACCTCAAATGCTTCTTTAGTTATAATGTCCTTTTCCTTTACCCAGCTCATTGATTTTGGACGACAAAATGTGTCCGATTGTGGGTTTGGGTTGATCCACAACTGACAGCAATCCGTTTCGTTCAATTCTACAATCAGCATCAACGACATGTAGTGCTATGCAAGAAGAGAACCAGCCTTGGTTGTAGTGTGAAAGTCCGGTGACAGAATCTAAACCCCCAGAAATGTGAAGCACACATGAAACAGGCCGTTTGATTCCAGCTATGTGAGCTGCAAGTTTATCATGAACTTCTACCAACTCTAATATTATGGACACGCCTGTTTGCACCACGTCACGTAAGGCTACGGCCGTGGCCAGATATCCTTTATATGTATTTGAGACAGAAAATTGAGGTATGATACTGTTTCGGTATTCCATTACCTTTCGCCATGGTTGAAGTGCAGTAACTCCTGAGGTATTTTTAACATACTTTCTTACACCTTCATCCTTACTTTTGCTGCTTTAATATTTTAGCAGAGACTAAAGGGTGTATTCGATAAAAATGGCACACAGAAAATCTTCTGTAACTTTTGAATCGTATGAGTAAAAAACCTAGAAATTTGAGTAGATCTTATCCATAGTGTATTATTTACATCTGCCAAGTTTCATAGTTATACATTCAGTAGTTCCAGTCATGTCGTCGAAACAAGAAATTGTCCGTGAGAAAATTTTGTGCACTCACAATCAAAATCCAGGGGCGTCCCACCGGTGGATTGCTAAAGGCTTGGAATTGCAAATACAACTGTGTCTCGTGTAATAAGAACCCTCAAGAAGCGTCTGAGTGTCCAAAGGAAGGAAGGGAGTGGTCGTAAAAGTGGTCCAATGGACAGTAAAATGGCCAGGAAAGTCGTACAACAATTCAAGAACCGTCCAAACATGTCAATTCGAGATGTCGCTAAAAAGTCTAAGGTGTCAGTCGGTTTTGTGCAGAAAACCATGAAGCGTGGTGAGTTACATGTTTACAAAGTGCAAAAAGCCCCAAATCGGAATGAAAAACAAAACATCACTGCGAAAACCCGCGCCCGGAAACTTTACACGAAGCTGCTCACCAAATCCGGTTGCATCGTGATGGATGACGAAACATACGTCAAGGCCAACTTCCGTCAACTTCCTGGGCAAGAATATTTCGTTGCCAAGTCGAAGTTCGATGTTCCGGAGGATGTTTGAAAGAAGAAACTATCGAAATTTGCAAAGAATTTTCTAATCTGGCAGGCGATTTGCGGATGTGGTGAAATAAGTGCTCCCTTCATCACTTCCGGAACAATAAACGGTGCGATTTACACGGAAGAGTGCCTTAAGAAGCGTCTCTTGCCATTCATTAAGAAGCACAAAGGATCAACTCTGTTTTGACCTGATCTAGCATCCTGCCACTACGCTCGAAACGTATTGGAGTGGTACCGAGCCAACGGAGTCAATTTTATGCCAAAGGATATGAACCCACCAAATTCACCGGAACTTCGTCCTATTGAAAAATTCTGGGCAATTATGAAAACGGAACTTCACAAACATCCCAAAACTATAAAAACAGAGCTAGAATTGAAGAAAATTTGGGTAAAAACAACAAAAACACTGGGAAAATCGGTTGTACAAAATTTGATGGGTGGAGTGAAAAGGAAGGTGCGGGCATTCGGGATGGGAGACGAAATTGAATAAAACAAATGTTGTAAATCAAAACTCATTAATAGTTCTTCATTCCCTGAAAATTTCAAGAAAATCCGATAATCAGTTTAATTTTCATGAGTATATATGTGTGTGCCATTTTTATCGAATATACCCTTTATGCAGAGAGTATGCAGAGAAAAGCTGGTAAATTGGACAATAACTTATGTCTACACAAGCCGACATCCCCTCCATTCAATTCCCCAGACAATTCCACAATAGTGCATTGCATTTTTATACATTCTAATTAGGTGAAATTTTGAAAACCACATGACATCCTCTTTATTCAGTTTTCCAGACATTTTCATAATACTGCCGTGCATTTGATTTTATTGTAGCGCATTTCAAAAACCGCATTATATATACTGATTCTTCCAGTATGCAGGGAAAAGCGGATAAAATGGACAATAACTGATGTCTAGACAAGTCGAAATCCCCCCCATTCAATTCCTTAGACAGTTTCACAATAGTGCATTGCATTTTTATACATTCTAATTCGCGGAAATTTCGAAAACCACATGACATATCTAGTATTTTAAATATGTGGTGAATATCGGGCAAAATGGACAGTTCATGAGGTTTTTACAAGACGATATTGCTTTCATTTGATTCTCCAGACATTTCCACAATAGTACAGCACAAATGGATGCAATATTATCAGAGCTAATTTGATAAATGTGTGATTATTCAATTTTTCTTCCGAAATTAGGGGAAAATCAGGCAAAATGAGCCACTTCCCGGGGTCTGTCCAAGATGAAACCATCACCATTCGATTCCTTGCATTTTTTACATAAGATAAGTTGTTTTACAGGGCCCATTGGGTCCCATTTTTCCCACTGTGCATTGTATCTGATTGCTTGTGTATGCAGTGGAGGAAGTTCAAGAAGCACCAATATATATCAGCGTCATACAATTTCACTTTCAATTGAAAATCGTCGTGGAACGCTGAATTTAACATTCATCCCTTTCAATTGAAACACATTATCTCTTGCCAGTTCTTCGTCAGTTTTAGCGAAAAATCTTCAAACAAACATTTTCGCCTAAGGTTTAAAATTCATTTCTGAGGTATCCATTATGTTTAAGACTAGAAACAGTGCCACCGGATAGATTAATTGTAGCACCAAAATCAATAATCAACATTTTTTTTAAATGATAAATGTAATTGTTGATATTTAAGCTGCTTTCACGTGATTCCTGTTGTGTTCACAGCTCCAGCGCAAAATGAACACACACTTGCCAGCTCGGGTAGTTTTTTGTCGAACCAAGTTGCAGCAATGCGTGCATCGCCGCATGACAATACTTCTAGCAACACTGGCCTGCATGTTTCGTTGTGTTTGCCAAGCACTGTTCGGGTTTGGGGATGAAATCAAGTCAATTTCAACAAAGTTGATTCACGGTCGTTTGAAGCAAGCCTGAATTTCAATTGAAACGCTTTTGACTGTGGCTACTGTAGATCGCAAAGTGAGAAAAAAAAACAGTGCAGCAAGCCGTGCTTTAAAAATGACGTGTTTTGCTTTTGCTGCGTTATTTTCGCGAAATAAATTAAAAAATATTCCTTTTTTCAACTAAAGTAAATGGTGAAATTATAGTTTTCCGAGTGCTTTGCGTAGGATGTTGTGAAAGAAATCCCTCTCTTAGTGTGTTATGGTCGTGTTTCTTTTGATGGATTGTGGGTCGGTAGTTTTTTCCTCATTTTTTGTTTTGAGTGCTCCACTCCCGCATTCAGACGAGCGTTCCAGCATTAGATAAGGAACATTGGTGAGGTAGTTTTATATTATCAAAAACATACCTTAAATATATACACGCCAGCAGCGTTGCCAAGTATATTTTTACAAAGTCAGGAAGTATATGAAATAAACATCAGGATTATCATTTTGTGTATAAAAAACTGATGTTATTAAAAATACCGTTTATTAAAAACCAAAAAGCTTACATAACATATATTTATCTCTTTCAGTTTCATTAATTGTATAGTTGTATTTTGATTCTCTTTTTGCGGAAACTTAACTTAACTAGCTGTTTGAGACCTGCAAGAGAGTGATATAAAAAACTTAAAAAGTAAAGCGCGAAGTTTAAGATGTCTTGTATCGTTTTGGTAGAAGAGGGGGTCAGAATAGATTTTTTATTGAATGATTTTATTCCATTCCAGAGTAGCAAAATAGAAAAAGCTTTGGCAGAACTCCCTTACTTTGATAAACTAATCATTTCTAAACTAATCAATTATTTCGATTGATAAAAATTACGAAAATCAGGAAAAAATTGACGCTTGTCAGGATTTCAGGCAAAATGCTAAAAAATCTGGCAAATCCTGAAAAATCAGGAACATTGGCATCGCTGCACGCCAGGATCAAGAATGTCCATTTTTGATTCTGGAAGTTTGAAAACTCTTTTCATATCCATTTGATGTGTGAAGATGTTCATGCGGGACTTATTGTACATGAAAATGACCTCGGAATGTACGTGTATGAACAGACATTCTTGAAATGGGTCGTTGGATTTTCAATAGAGCTATGACCTTCAATCTCCATGGCTAAAAATGTCTGCACATAGTGATTACCTACATATAAATTACTGAAGAAATGCAGACAAGTTTCTTGCATAGAAGCACTGGTGGTCAGTGGAAAATTGATTGCAAACACAAACAACCCAATTTGTAATTTACAGAAAACTACCGAAAATTGTTAAATCCATATACCGATCGAAACTGTAAATCGCTGTAGTTCCGCTACACTGTTAAAACAAATTACGAATGTATTGAAAATTAAAGCTTTTGCAAAAAACACTGCATTCCATGCAGTTAAACTCGACCTTATCCCGCCATTTCAAAGTTGAATGTTGGCCAATCCTGTTGAGTTTTATGGTGCAGCAAAAAGGAAGTGCCGAAAATGGAAAAAAATATTGTACAAAATTGGAGTCCATGATGAAGGCACTAGGAATCTTTACCGTATGTAAAGTTAAAATGTATTTTATGTATGTAATAAAAACCAATGAAATGCAATGAATGCATAAAAAAAAATATCTTATAAGTTATCATTAGTGTAAAACCGATAAAAAAGAAACTCGCTTATAAACGGATTTGTAAAATTTGGTGATCAACTGTAACTTTTTAACATTTTTTTCGATGAAAAAAAGATAATGCGCGTTACCGATGATTCGTTTTGACAACTCAGTTGTGAAGTTAAATTTACGGATCCTACTGTAAATCATGAGCATGAGCACGATTGACCGCCCGAAGTTGCTACTATTGCCAGATCAGCTGTTATTACACAGATAACCAAAAGATGATGCTTGGGACTAACATACATCCTCAAAGTGTAAAAACTGGTGATCCCAAACTAAGGCAATACCGACGCCCGAATGCAGGTCAAGTAGGAAATGGGTAGGAATATGTTGACGTGATACTCGTTTTATTGGAATCCGAGAACACCTCTGCACTTCCACGAGAAATCACTGGGATGTTGGATAAAATGGTTGGGTTTGCAGCGGGATCCGTTTTGGTAAACGGTGTGCTGAATTCAACTGACGTTGGCAGCGAATAAGATATTTAACTATGTTCCCGATTTATTCTTTGTACAGAGATACACGTTGAAGCTTTTCAAATTTTGGCACCGATTTAAACCAACAGCAAGGATGCTGTTGGGTGCACTCACAAGTAGGTGATTAATAGAAAAATACCTTATGCTACTTAGCAGTAACAGTTAAAATATGCAGCTGTAACTCAACAATGAGTCGATCAATGTATACTGAAATGTGAAGGTCATAATATGATGGAAATAACACGATGTAGCAAGGAAACACTAAACGATGCACATGCAATAATGAAGTACAGCTATTATTCTCTGCCGCGGTTGAACTCTGAACTCTGAAACGATGAAAACTCAAACACGATAAAATGAAACTCAGCAAAACAGCAAAGAAAACCCAAGGAAAAACCAATGCTAAACAAATCTCATAGGAGTATGACCACTGTTCACCAAAAAAAACGGAAACCTTTTAAATCAACTATAAAAAAATTAACAAAAAGACAGGAAACTCGAATTCTCCGACAACTCCTTTTCCACGCAGGGCCCATAAACTCCTCTTGTCCGTGAAACAGAAAATGAATCAATTCCCTGGATGAAGAAAAAAAATCCTCTTTGCAGAATCCGTCGTATATGATCCTTTCTAAAGAAACGTAAACAACCATCCCATCTTCTCAAATACACAACTTGAGTTAGATAGACTACAACGATGCACAAATGCGTAACTGAAAATAGCATTAAAAAAATACTGTGAAGGGATGCTACAATACAATATGACAACAATAAATAGATCTGCAATGTCTGCATGTTGAAGATTTTGTTTCTGTCGCAACTGCAGACGGACTTGCATTATCACAGCCACGAGAGAAAAAAAAAAACAATTCAAAACCACTAAACTACACTACCCACCACCACTATCTAGAAACCCATGGATGATCCGAAACCATACACCGTATAAAGAACACCAAATAGGGAGGATGGTATAAAATGCACCGTTTAAGCAATATCGTGAATTTCTAGGTAATTGAAGCTGAAATATAGGAATAAGTTATTGAGTATGGTGCATTACGATGTTTTCGTTGTAGATCAAATGTGATTTTAATTCTAAACGATGATTTTTCATGATATTTTAAACCTTTTCCAAAATGATGCCAAGACGACTTCAGGGTAAAACGCCCGTTTTATTGCTCAATATGCACCCTAAAATTGGGTTAAGACGCACCACAACACTGCACTATGGTACGAATGAACAAATTTCGCGACAAAAATCGATAACTCAAAAACCATTAACTTTAGACAGATGATGTCTTCTGGAGATTTAATTTAAAAAAATAAGATCTATCCTTTGATTTGGGTGGTGACTAGGTTTGTCCTTTTATACTGATAATAAAATTTTCAACTTTTTATTCATATGATTTAGAGGGTTTTTTCGCTTGTACAGAATTGTAGATATTTTAATTTAATGAAACTTTGCATATGTAAATACATAAATATAATTAGAAAAATGTACATAAAATAATGTAAATAAATGGAGGTAAACAAATGTGAATGTATTAACACAGACAAACATACATAACACTTGCAGTTTCTTTCATCAATTACGCATTGAACATCCACTTCAAATGTTTCTTAGTTGGTAATATCGCGTATACTCGATTTTCTTACGTTTAACGTTAACACACTACCGCCATCTATTCAGCTTAATCATCCATCACAGTGTGCTGAGCAGAACGCGCAGGTGTGTTAGTGACGATGATTTGTAGTGTCAAATGTTCGATATGTTATGTCTGTTTGTATATATTTTTTGATATATTTTTTTTATTCTTAAAAAAAAGTTAAAGGTTCTCGAGTTATCGATTTTTGTCGCGAAATTTGTCCATTCGTACCATAGTGTACTGGTATATAATGCACCACATTAATGGGATAGCATGCACCGCTTGTAAAAATTAAAAACACAGCTATAAAAAGTTACTCATTAGAGGTGTAAAGTTGCAACATATCGCCACGTCCTCTTAGCTCTGTTTGGTTGTCAAGCAGCCAATGGCTATAGAATAAAGACGTTGCGCAAAACGTTGTGATATGTTGCCAACTCCTCATTATATACACGCTTAGAAAAAAGTTCCCAAAGGAGCAGTTAAATGTGGGTAGCACGTTGGGTTTATTTGTGTTTATCTACCATTGGGTTCAAATTACTTACTTTTGAGTATAATTTTACCAGAAGTAAGTTTTGTATACCCTACATTGGCTTCATACATTTAACAGCTCCACTGAGTATTTTTTTTTAGCGTGTAGACGTGTACATAACGACACAGTGCGTTCTGCCCCAGTTTTAGTTTCGCATGCTTTTGTCTAAATATTCTGAAAATACTTGAAGTTTTGACACTATCTTGATGTTTTGTTGTGTGCGATATATGTGAAGTGGATTTATTATAAACCATGGATATTAACGCTTCTTAAAATCTTATTTGAATAACATTATTATTTACATGTGAGTAACAGTCGGAACAATTTCTTCAATTTTGATTATATTTGGTGTATATAGGTTGTCTACCAGCCAAGTACGCAACCCTTAGTTGGTGGTCCCTATCATCTCTTGAACCGTGTTAGCAACTAAGAAGGTTTCTATTATATTGGGCAACAACAAAAATGTGTGCTAGATGCAGATGATAGAACATAAATTGTTCCCCGTGGCCTAGAACTATCGAATTCATCGAAAAAAGTACATAAATTGTACTTTAATTTATCAGTAAGTCAACGTTCTGCACTCAATTATCGCCAGATACTTTCAATAGAAGCATCTTCCGAAAGTGATGGAAAGTCTTCTAAATACAGAGGAAAATAATGAATTTCAACCTAGCGGTAAAACCTCCCGTCGTTCAATTGCAAGCCACAGCAAGTTTAAACATTGAAATTTGTTTGCAATCGTTCATATAACTGACCTGATTTCAGCGATATCAATAATCTTGAAATACTCTTGCGAATTAGGGCAGTCAATAATTCTGAAATCCCCAACTCAACGAAGAGGGTAAATGAGTTGTCCAACTTCCCCCGTTCCTACTGCCTCTGGTCACCTCCTCACAACATACATCGATATGAAACTGAAATCCGGTAATTTTTTTACAGATATCTGTAAAATTTCACCGAAATCCGTAAAATCGGATTACCGAACGTTCAACTGTTGAGAATTTGGTAAAACTTTACAAATTTCTGTAAAAAAAATCTAAATGTGTAGAGCAGTGATTTCTACATCATGCTATGTGGGAGATGACATCCGCACTCCTGCAGCTCAGAGCTAAGGTCCTGTATTTTCACCTTCAAATTTTACTCTATGAAGCTGAAACTAATTGGGTCTAAAACACATAAAGGATACTTAGCTGAATTCTTCTTGATAACGTATAGAATCCAAAAAGTCCAAATCGACAGCTAGCAACAAGACGCACCCATTACCTCCAGCTATCTGCTACTGAACGTCGGCTAAACACAAAACTAACTTGAAGGAGTTGAACAAAATAAAATTTCACTTGTAAAAACTTTATTTCACATGAAAAATACAACGGTGCAAAAATGCCAGCAGAAAAAGTTTTGCGTCTCGCTTTGATTACAACCCACTACGATTTCCTTTTTCATATTCGGTAAAAAAAATATATTACTGTAAAAATAACTAATTGTGCATAGGGAACGTATACGAATTTCGCGATTTGGTTCTTTCATTTTAACTAAAATTATTGAAATAAAGTTTTTTTTTAAATAAAAGATGAATCAAACTGAGACTGAAATTGTAACATTAGGAAAATAACAACTAATAACACGTAACATGTTCATTTAAAAAAAATAAAAAAAATAAGGGGAAAATAAAATAGGAGTTTAATTTTCTTATATTATTTCAAAAGTGATCAAGTTAAGTGTAAATTTAAGTTTTCCTAGTTTTATGATAACAATCGTTCTACTAATGGGCTTAAAAAGTGTTAAAAAAAATCTTAGACTCTACTAGAAACAGCTAATCTTTTGACAGATAGGCTTATTTCGTTTGTGATTTACACACTTATTCAGGATCGAGTGTTCAAATTGACGAAACTTTAATCTTGAAATTGAAAAGAAAAATAAAAATTAACCGATTTCAAACCACTTAGTTCAAGAATTTATTCTCAACTATGTACTCATTCACGAAGTTAGTAAACCAGCAAAAATTGAATGGTTTTCCTGGATTGAAAGTTATAGTGATGGCTTATTTTTTATTTACCGAGCAACAACTTGAAACATGTTCAGATTGAATACTACAAAGTTCATAAATTTCGACAATCGTAGCCTCCTACTCCTACTAGAATCGACTGCCATCGTTTACGTGAGGTAAAGTTGCTTACCTTTGTTTTTTAAGTTATGGAGTTTTCATTTTTCCCGATTAGTTACCACCCATTTTGGAAACAAGGGGATTTCCCCCCTTGCCTATCCTGCATGGGGTAGTATGACAAAGGGTTATGTGCCTGATCGGATACTACCGTTCAAATGCCCTCGGCTCGTTTTCAATCTTACATCTTTCAATTTTCAAAGCCTGCCGTTCTTTATACGGATCTATCAATACACTTTCTCTTCGTGTCTATTCGTTCTAGCAATAAAATTACTGTCCCACTCCTAGCGCTTCGCATGGTGATGAGAAATTATCTGCTGCTGCAAAACTTCATCAAAGATCGTTACTTCCGCGCTGGGAAGAATACAAAAAATAACAATCAAAGTGTATTAATTAGACTTCAAGAATGCTATAAAACCACGATAAAACCAGCAATGTTCCTTGTGTCCCTTGGTAGATTTTAACGTTATTGTATATTGTATATTGTGTATTGTAATTGTATGGTTATTTTTATCCGGGAAGCTTTAGTAACCACTGCACTATGGTCCAGATCACGAATTTACGAGGAAACATGCTCCCAGCGCCTAAACTTGAAACTTTAGAGCAAAGTAATGTTCTACAACATGGTTTGTATTACTAAGGCCCATTTTGTGATATTAATTAAAATTAGGGTGGTTCCCATTTTCACGGAAATACAAAACCTAACTTTTTTTATTTGCAGAAATAGACGTTTACACTCTATTTGCAGAAATAGACGTTTTCACTCAAAATTGTAGCGCAAAAAATTTCATGGAATTTTCTTATATAAATTTTTATTTAGCTTAAAAATTGACTGATTTAGAGCAATTTTCCCTCATCAACTTAGGGTGTACCATGAAAAAATCTTTTTTTTTTTTTGACCTAACTTTTTTATTTCAATTCAAAGTTGACGAGGGAAAAGTTGCTCTAAATCGGTCGATAAATCGATGTCTATCCACAAACTGTTAACAAATGGGGAGTTGGCTTCAATCGGGTGCCCTGATGGTCCCTTTCATTCCTATGAATTTGTATCTATTATATATGATCTCCATTCGGTTGAGCCTGAAATGCAAGAAATGTTGTAAAGTTTTAGAGTGTAGCGTTCTGTGGTTCGCGCTTAAGCACGTTTTCGTTCATTTTCAGCGATAGCAGCAATTCACCAAAATCTTGATTTGAGGTATCCTGAAAAAGGAGGTATCCTGAAAAAAATCTATTGAAATTTTACAGACCTATCATTTATACATTTTAATTTACTGTTGCCATGGCATACTATTTGCTACTTCATGCAGATTTTCTAACAGCAGTCCGCTTTTATTTTTGCTCACCTAATAGTTATTGCTACCAAATAGAGAAAAGGAAGATTTGGCAAAATTGGCAAAAAAAAACAATAAGTAATGTTTAAATCACCTATGAAGTAAAATCAATAAAACGATATAACCAAATACATTGATATGGTGAGTTATGATGAAACAAGCACAATGATTGAACTGTAAAATCAAACAGGTGCCAAATGTCATACAACGCTGCATGAATGCAATCAGCTCATAATTGGTAAAAAGTCCATTTGGAAACCAGAAATGAAAAATACATTCAGTAACAAGTGCGAAAGCCTACCACAGATTCCGTAATTTTCAGAAGCATACCACAGATGTGATTTTCTGCGTCATGAAATGTAGCTATTTGCCTCTTCCGCTGTGATGTTAGATGATTGAAACTCTAAAATGGCTCCGGTAATTTCCAACGTGATATAATATAATAAAGTTGACCACCTGGCAGTCTAGCATAAAAGCATAGAAAATTTAAATAAACAGAAATGCGAAATAAATTTCATATGAGTATGATTACTGCCAAATTACATAAAAACAAGATTTTTTTTGAAGTATTTGTCGTATATAATCCTCTATAAAAACAACGTACAAAACCTTCCTATCTTTTCCAATACATAACGTGAATTAGGTGGGCTAAAACTTATATCGATGCAAATGCGAAGCTGAAAATAGCATAAAGAATATAGTGAAGGGATGTTATAATATAAAATGATAATAACAGTTATATTTGTTACGTACACACTCAGATTTTTTTTACAGAAATCTGTTAAATTTTACCCAATTCTCAACAGCTGAACGTTCGGTAATCCGATTTAACGGATTTCAGTAAATCCTAGAGGGTTTGAGCTGTTTAGTGGAATACTTGTAACTATAAATTAGAAGAAAAAATAGTAATCTCCATTTAATTCCAACTACCTTTGCTTATCTTCGAGTAGAATTTTACCGAAATCCGGTAAATTTTTTACAGATATCTGTAAAATTTCACCGAAATCCGTTAAATTGGATTACCGAACGTTCAGCTGTTGAGAATTCGGTAAAATTTTACAGATTTCTGTAAAAAAATCTAAGTGTGTACGCATGTATGCTGATCCTGCTACAATTGTAGATGGACATGCATTATCATAGCCACTTGAGAATTCCATGGAGGATCTGACATTATATACCGTATAAAGAATAGTTCAATTTTTCGAGGTAGGATAAGATTTCAGCATGCTACCTTACCGGGGTCACGCTTCCTACATTGCCTTGGTGCGACTGCCACCTAATAAATAGTTGCGTTTCATACTCACCCGCTGTATGCCAGGACAGGCCCTGTTTGAGCCGCACCTCCTTGGTGGACAGACGCTTGACACGCACCTTCCCAATCTAGCTGAAGTCAGAAGTCCAACAGTACCCTGGCTGAACTACCAGCTAAGAACGCAACCCTTAGCTGGCGGTCTTTGTCATCTCTTGATCCGTTGAAGCATGAGGTAGGAACTTGTGAGGACCAGAGCTATGTTGCGGAGACGCATGCTTCAACCCAGTTGTCTACTCACCATTTTGCAGCCCCGTTAATGGTTGCTTTACAGTACTTTTATTAAAACTTCAAATTTACAGCATTAGATGGTTACATTTCTCCAGTTCGAACGAAACCTCGAACTTGTTTCTCAATGGAGCCCATCAGCGCCCTCACAGTGAAAACGGACTCGAAATCAGCGCGTTTATTCCATTTTGGCCGCATTTGCTGGATGTCAATGACTGCCCCGCCGCATCGTCAGATTCGCTGCTTTGAAATTGCCCAGTACTTTTTCGATTGGTTGACATTCCGGACAATTCGGAGGATTCATTAGCATGGAGACAAAATCGATCTTGTTGGCAGTATACCAGTCCAGGGCCACCTTAAAGTAGTGCCAATGATCGACAATACATGCTTTTTCAGGCGACAAACTGTTGTTTTCGGCATATTCAGCACTTAAGCCAACTTGGAACCGGAACACTCCGGATTTTCCAGGTGTTAGTGCACAACATATTTTCTTTTTTTGAGTTCCATTTGATGTTATTTCTGAACACGATCGACTACTTTGATCAAACTTGCACCAGTTGTTCTCTGTAGAAGTTTCTGCAAACCACTGTAAAAGATTTTCCATTCCCGAAACTAGAGGCGTGCCAGCGGCACGCGAGGGGCGTAAGTATTTATTTTTAGTAAGTCTTTATACTCTGTAGAGGCTGAGAGGTATCTGATAAGCCAACAAAGCAAATCCACAGGAAAGGTCTACTGCAAGCCAAAGCTATTGTAAACAACGAAATCGCGTGCAATCTTTCATACAACAGACCTTGTTTTAGCGATATCTGGCTTGAATTTACATGAAATATCTCTTGAATTTATGCCAAATCTCGGATTCCATATATGTGCATTAGATAACGCAGAATATTAAATGTTTCTTTGTAAGTGACCGTTGATTCGGTTACTTTTAACGATTTTACTTCATACGATTAGTTTAAATTTTTGCCATGTGCGAGCAAAATTTTGTATGCTGTGCTCCTCTTGCTTGGATGCTTTTCTGATAAATAAAGAGCACACACAGATAAAAAGAAACATGGATTTTTTTGCGTTATCTATTGCACATTAAGAGATTTGGCCGAAAATAATGAAATTTCATGTAAACTCAAGCCAAATAACGCCTGAATCTAGCCTGTTGTATGAAAGATTGCATATATTGTTGTATGGCGCATGAAAGATTGCAAACAATTTCCTTGTTTACGCCTCCGTTGGCTTTGAATTGAACAAGGGGGAATTTACGCGCTTGTTAAAATTAATTATTTTTTTCTGCGCATGTTAAAATCTAGAATAGAGACACCTACACAATGAAGTGTGCTTCGATGTGAAGAATGCATGATTAAACCTTATCGACCAAATTTTAATCGTAGCACCCTTTATTTTTCTGGAGGGCTACACTGCCAAACCCTTAAAACCCTAAGAGGAAAACACACTCATCGCGCATCTGGCGATGACTTGCGACCAATAGAGGCATACCTAATACTAGACGCTACGCCAACCGTACAGCCGGGAATCACAAAATGTTAATCAATTTGTATGGAGTGCTCCGGTGGTAACTTCGTTAGTGATTATAGGTTAGCATGCCATCTTTACCGCCTTTCCCCATTGTTATTGTCTGGATGGTACTCGAAGCTCAACCACCGATCAGAGCAAACCAAAACAATAAATAAACGTGTACATACATGCTGTCGGTGTGCTTTGCTCTCAGAAGCGGGTCTCAATCATGTACAATATTGGCACTCACTGTTTGGATATGTAAATCCATGTGTAGAGGACTACATTGCGGACTCACGAACGGTAGTAATGCAAAAGGCTTCGACGCCAAAGCGGTCCGACCAAGGTCAAACAAATTGTATCAATTATCCTACGTGCGAGAGAATATCGGAAATAATTACAGAAACCATCCGCAAACAAATTAAGTGCCGATTCCGGCGCCAGGGTTGAAGGTTTCGGTTTGATTATCAAGAAATGTTTACTCAATTTAACATTGTATATTTACAGGGCAATGAAATATCGCACTAAAAACGCTAATCGAATACGTATTATTCGAAATTATGCCAAATGAGTGACTTTAAAAATTAATGAATTAAATCGGTGGGTATAATTAACAAAGCTTATAATCATAACTACGACAAAAACTCGATAATTTAAGTCCACCATCCACACCCATCCATCAGCTACTGCATTCCGACATGGTGAGCACCCCCGCCAGCCAGCCGGCTTAGCATGCGTCGCGATGGCAGCGAAGATCATTCATAAGAATGGACGCGTATGTGCTTTCTTTAACAGCTCTTTTTGTTCAGGTCTAGGTATGTGCGTGGTGGTAGGAAGATCTTGAGTCCAGACCAGATATCGAAGACGAGAGATGTAGCGGTAGCGGTCCGAACGTGGCGGCGCAGTTCTAGCCCGTGCGCCATGTGGAAAGCAACTGGGGTCATCTTCGGTTACATCGCGTTGTTGTGGTCTGTGATTATTCCCTTCGTCGGCGGTGAACCTGGCAACGTTCCGCGGGATGCAGCAGGTGATTAGTGTTTGGGATTCATTCCATCGTAATTTGAAACTGATTTAGCATTTCCTCTTGCCCTGAAGAGCTCAGTTACAGTTCATTGCCGAAACTGCATCAGTTTGATGACTATGGCAGATGTTTGAAACAAGGAAGTACTTACTGTATGGTGCGGAGCCTAGTGAAGCCTCAACTCTCCAACGGTTTATGGCAGCAAATGCAGGTTAGATGACATTGGTGCTATACTTTGAAAACCAGGAGACAAAAAAACCTTCCCGATAACAGAATTTCAGTGACGACGTACGCTACTACCGGCACAATCTACTGGATCGTGGCATTTGCATTGACGAGTGTTTGCAATCAATCGGCGGGCTGAGCAAAAATCAACGCGATGAACTGCGCGTGGAATCATTTCAAGTGGATTTCAACGTAAGTACCTATGTACATTGAGTGTACGCTAATGATGGGGTAAAATCGCTGCTATAGGATAGAGTGGGATGTGCTGGTTAATTTGGGAATCTGTTCCGCTGAGGAAGATCACGTTGGTAGCGAGTGTTGTTAACGGTTTGTTTTTATTGTTACTGCTGACTCTTGACCTTATAGAGAGGAGCCGAGTTGGTTCAGTGGGGCACATCGGCGTGAGGGTTCATACTTGGTGGGATTTCGGTTTAAGTGTGATTCAGATAGTGCAATACACTGTCGTTGTACCTGGAGAAATTGGAACACATTATAAAAAAAACCTATTAAGCAATGATTGTTATGATAGAAATGCAATCAAACTAAGCATAATCAAAAACTCTTGACAGATAATTTACTAGAAATAAGCATGAGCAAGATTGATCACCCGAAGTTGGTACTTTATTATTGCCAGATAAACTGTCATTTCACAGATAGCCAACAGATGAGGCTTGGGCCTAACATACATCCTCAATGTGAACAAACTGGTGATCTCAATTCAAGGTAATATCGGCACCGGTCCTTCCCGAATCTAAGTGAAATAAGGAAAGCATAGGAATGTGTTGACGTGATACTCACTTTGTTGGAAGCCAAGGAATCCTCCACACTTCCACGAGAAATTACTGGAATGTTGGATAAAAGCGTTAGGTTAGCAGCATGGTTCGTTTTGGTAAACGATACGCAAAATTCTTGTTTATCTTTATTTTCAAACGTGATCCATATAGTTGGTTCTAAGGAGATGCACAAAAATAAAAATTTGTGGTAAATTAAAAAAAAAGGCTGGCAGGTGATCAAGATAAACATAATTCAAATTTATAGTAAGATATCTACTACCATCCATTGTAGCACGGAAACTAAGACCGTCAGCAATGTGCTCTCCTCTCTGTGAGATTTGACGAAGCTTTAAAAACTACTGATTATCCCAATCGTCTAGCATGAGGATGTTCCAATGGGCGGGGAGAAGAGCCCACCCTATATTCACAAACTGTTAGCAATGGGGAGTTGGCATTCCCACTCTCCCCATCCAGAATGCTTCAATCGGGTGTCCTGATGGTCCCTCCCATTCCCATGAATTATTGATATAGTAGTGCATATTAGGCTGATGCAAAATTCGAAATATTTGCTCCCCTAAGCTTAATCGACGCCAATTAGGGTCCTGATAGTCCCCAAACAATTTTAACACATTTGGTTTTAATTTGGCTTTGCACACGCTATTCAAAGTTTGTATGGGAATTAGTATGAAGAATCTCAAACTTACATTTCCAGATCCCTAACATCTTAATATTATGTGCTTAAACCAAATCTTATATACATTCATATAGTTTAAGTTGTCAACTATCAAAATGGCGAAGATACCTGACATGTAAATTTTATATAAAAATAGTTATTCAACAAATATAATAATAAGAAGTAAAAATATGTAATGCATATAAGAAATAAAAATATATAATATATAAAATATATATAATAATATAAATAAAACAAAATACATAAAATATACGAATATAAAATATAAAAAACATATAAATAATAAAAAAACAAAAATAAGAATAAAACATCATACCTAAAGTGTGTATTTTATGTTTTATTGAATAACTATTTTTGTATAAAATTTACATGTCAGGTATCTTCGGCATTTTGATAGTTGACAACTTACACTATATGAATGTATATAAGATTTGGTTTAAGGACATAATATCAAGATGTTAGGGATCTGGAAATGTAAGTTTGAGATTCTTCATACTAATTCCCATACAAACTTTGAATAGCGTGTGCAAAGCCAAATTAAAACCAAATGTGTTAAAAATTTTTGGGGACTATCAGGACCCAAATTGGCGTCGATTAAGCTTAGGGGAGCAAATATTTCAAATTTTGCATCAGCCTAGTGCATATATTTATGGAAATGGAAAATACTACAATCATTCGTATCTATTCTATATGATCTCCATTCGGTTAATCCTGAAATGCAAGAAATGTTGTAAAGTGTTAAAGTGTAGAGTTCTGTGGTTCGGTACTTGAGCACGATTTCGTCCGTTTTCAGCAACAGCAGAAATTCACCAGAATCTTGATTTGAGGTATCCAACATTTATAAATTTTAATTTACTGTTACGATTGGTGCCTGATGTTGACTTTATAATGGCAATCCGCTTTTATTTTTGCTGGCCTAATAGTTATTGCTCCTGAGTTAGGAAAACAGGGACGATTTAATTAAAAGGGACTCAAAAACAAACTAAAAAAAATAATAAGTAATGTGACGAATTTCAGACCAACTCGTCTTCGGAGATGGCAGAACCCTTTCAGAATCCAATGAAACTTTGTGGGTGTGTTGACTATGTCTTTTCCAGCAACTATGCATTCTTAAATTTACAAATTTACCAATTTACCGTTTTTTTAAATCAATATAACTCAAAAACGATAAGACTTACAAAAAAGTGATGTATGAGTTAATTAGTTAAGATATCATTTTGAACTCACTTGTTATCAATTAACAAATTAAGTTATCAACATAGACCAATTTTATTATCATCTGTCATCAGCTTTTAAAGACAATTTTTGACGAACCTTATTGAATTCTACCAGCATGCTGACGAATGCGAAATATTACCAGCAAATGATGGATATGATGGATGAGAAGCTTAATTCTCACCAGAAACGCTATTTCAGTTATTGGTGTATGAATTTGATATCATGTTGATAACATATTTTGAAATTATCCCAAGGAATTTGTTCATATCACAATTTTTTTTTTATCAAAAACAACTCATGATAATAAAATAAGCTTATATAGTGATATCCATTGAATATTTATTAGCAATCTCTTGTGTTATTTTGGCTGTTTATTCAGCCTAAATGATAACATATTCAGTGATCAAACAATGATAATCTGATACTTTAACTTGTCATCAATTTGGTATAAACCTTTGCTGGGGAAGGGTTTTATTTTATTTATATTATATACTAGCTGATCCCGATGCGAGCGTTGCTACGTCTGCAACCTAACATAGAACTGACGCTTTAATTTTTTTATTTTTGAATGTTTTTTTCACTAGGAAGGAGTTCAAACCTCTATCAGAACATTCTCTTTAACCAGATACAGTTATACAGTTTGTGGCTTAGTTACCTGGATAATTCTCAGGTTTTGTTGAAATTTGTGTTTGAAATCACCATAGAAACATTTCTCTCCTTCAAAAACCTCCATATGCCAAATTTGGTTCCATTTGGTGGATTAATTCTCGACTTATAGACAAATTTGTGTTTTATTTGTATGGAAGATCCCCCCCCCCCCTTCCACTTTCAGAAGGCGGAGGAGTCTTAAATCACCATAGAATCATTTTTCTTCTTCAAAAACCACCATATGCCAAATTTGTTACCATTTGTTTGATTAGCTCTCGAGTTGCAATAAATTGTGTTTCATTTGTATTGGAACCCCCCTTTCAGAAGGCGGAGGGGTCTCAAACCATCATAGAAACATTTCTCTCCTTCAAAATCCTCGATCTGTCAAATTTGGTTCCATTTACTTAATTAGTTCTCGAGTTATGCAGTAATTTGCGTTTAAATTCTATGGGAACACAAACCCCCCCTTCCCAATTCAGAGGGATAAGGGGTCTCAAACCACCATAGGAATATGCCTCTCCTTCAAAAAAATCCACATGCCTAACTTGATTCCATTTGCTTTATTAGTGCTCGAGCTATGCAGAAATTTGTGTTTTATTTGTTTGAGAGCCACCCCTCCTCCCCTTCAGAAAGCGGAAGAGTCACAAATCACCATAGAAACATTTCTCTCCTTGGAAAACCTCCATATGCCAAATTTGGTTCCATTTGCTGAGTTAGTTCTCGACTTATGCAAAAATTTGTGTTTCATTTGTGTGGCAGATCCCCCCCCCTCCACTTTCAGAAGACGGAGGGGTCTCAAATCACCATAGAAACATATCTCGCCTTCAAAAATCTCCATATGTCAAATTTGGTTCCATTTTCTTGATTAGTTCTCGAGTTATGTATGAATTTGTTCATTAATTGTTATGTTATGTATTCTCCGTGCGTGGAGTAACGATTATGATGTAGAAGGAGATGTTCGCTCATCACCA
This sequence comes from Aedes japonicus, assembly GCA_034211315.2. NCBI lineage: Eukaryota > Metazoa > Arthropoda > Insecta > Diptera > Culicidae > Aedes > Aedes japonicus. The sequence goes on along the minus strand of JASCZW010001020.1, from coordinate 43,574 downwards.
TGAGGCACCAAGAGTGACCATTAATGTTTTTGACTAGTTTAAAAGATACGAAGAGAAAGTTTTTGATAGTTTCGTCAGTGTGCGGCAGGCTTGGAAATAGAACAGATGTTTAGGAAATTGAGCGAAAAGAGCATGTGTACAGTGGTATTTGAACCAAAGACGTCCATTTTTGCCTAACATCCCACTGCGGGGTAGGTCAAAGCACGGACTAAGTCCGCCACTTCAACAGGCAAAAATGTCCGGTTTGGAAGACGCTCGTAGACGCTCGTTGTAGATCAAATGTGATTCAAATTCAAAACGATGATTTTTCATGCTTTTTGAAAAGTTTTTCCAATTTGATCCCGAAACAACTCCGGGATAAAACGAATGTTTAATTGACCAATATTAATCCCCAAATTGGGATTAGACGCACCACAACACTGGGATATTATGCACCACAATATTGGGATAGCATGCACCGCTTGTAAAAAGTAAAAACACGGCTATAAAACGTTAATCATTAGAGTTGTAAAGTGAGGTGGTTGCAGCATATCGCCACATCCTCTTAGCTCTGTTTGGTAGTCAAGCAGCCAATGGAAGAATAAAGACGTTGCACGAAACGTTGTGGTATGTTGCCAACTCCTGATTATGTACACGCTTAACGTACCCAAAGCAGCACATAAGTGTAGAAAATAGTTGAGTATAGTTGTGTTTCCAATTGGGTTCCATGGGGTTCCAATCACTTACTTTTGGTTAGCACTTTACCAAAAGTATGTTATTTTTACCTAACGTTGGCTACATACACATATCCGCTCCACTTGGTACTTTTTTCTTAGCGTGTAGACGTATACATAACGCCACGATGCGTTTTGCCCCAGCTTTGCATGGTTTTGTCTAAATAAAGGGGTAATACGGTCAAAATTTGGTCAAGGGAAAACGCGTGTAAATCGGTGAAATCGTTTATTTAAAAAAAAACAAATTAAATTTCTTTTTCAAGTTCAATTAGTATAAAATTCAGGAAAAATATTCAGTTAGGCTTCCGCTTTTCCAAATCCGAATTGCCGGGCCTTACGCTTGACCCCTGCCATCAGATTTTGTACAGCCACCTTGTCCACCTTCTTCGCCGCAGAAAGCCAGTTTGCCTTGAACTGCTGCTCGTCCTTAGCAGTTTTTTGGTCTTCTTTGGGTTCCGCTTGACAATAACCCAGTATTTCTCAATTGGGTGGAGCTCTGGCGTGTTGGGAGGGTTCTTGTCCTTGGGAACCACCTGCACGTTGTTGGCGGCGTACCACTCCATGGCAAGATGCCAAATCCGGCCAAAACAGTACGGAACAACCGTGTTTCTTCAGGAAAGGCAGCAGACGTTTATTCAAACACTCTTTCACGTAAATTTCTTGGTTGACAGTCCCGGAAGCTATGAAAATGCTGCTTTTCAAGCCACAGGTTCAGATGGCTTTCCAAACCAGATATTTCTTTGCGAACTTTGATAGTTTCGTGTGCTTGAAAATATCTGCTACCTTTCCCCTTCCTTTTGCCGTATAAAACTTCTGTCCCGGAAGCTGCTTGTAGTCGGCTTTGACGTAGGTCTCGTCGTCCATTACCACGCAGTCAAAATTCGTTAGCATCGTCGTGTACAGCCTCCGGGATCGCGCTTTGGCCGTCGTATTTTGTTTATCATCGCGATTTGGAGTCACTACCTTCTTGTTAGTCGATAGTCAGGCTCGTTTTTTGGCTCAATGCACGGTTGTAGACGATACACCCAGCTTATTTGCGGCATTTCGGAGAGATAGGTTAGGGTTTCGCTTGAAACTACTGGCAACTCTCTTTGTCGTCTCAGCGGCTTCCGGTTTTCGATTTCCCCCCGATCCAGAATTCCTGGCTGTCGACAAACGTTCCCCAAACACTTTAATTACATTTGTAACGGTTGATTTGGCAACTTTTAGCGATTTTGCCAACTTTGCGTGCGAGTAGCTCGGATTTTCGCGATGCACGAGCAAAATTTTGATACGCTGCTCTTCTTGCTTGGACGGCATTTTGACAACTGAAGAGTGAATTCCAAAATCAAAATAGGAGCAACATTCTACACACACACACACACACCTTCAAAATGAGGGGTGTTCAGGGTTTTTAAATGCAAAATTGAAAGAAATACGTCAAGTTGATATTGACCAAATTTTGACCGTATCGCCCTTTATTCTGAAAATACGTGGAATTATAGCGAAGTTTTCATACTATCTTGAAGTTTTGTTGTGTACAATATATGTGATGTGAATTTATTATAAACCATGGATATTAACGCATGGTAAAAACTTATTTTGATGATACTATTATTTAGACGTGTGGTACAGCCGCGACAATTTCTTTAATTTTGATCATAATTTGGTGTATTTAGTGCCTTATTGTACTACAAAATTATGAGTTATGCTGTTTTATTTGAAAATTGATACAGTATCATTTCATTAGAGCTATAGCTTTTAAGGATTTGATCATATTTGTTGAGTGGGCTATTCTACCCCGTACCGAAATAATGATAATGTTATTCAATGACAATTATACTTTTGGAGACAATTATACTCATCAGAGATTTCTTCGCAGGACGCCGGGAAGTAATCCGGTGGCAACGGCACGCACGGAAAAAACTCCGTGCCCAGATTGAAAACAAGCAAAACTACACCGTGAACTGAATCACGTAATCATAAACGAAATAACGTTTAAAGGCAAAATTCTGAAATCGTGAACTACACACTTATAAATTGTGAATTTTACATGAGACGTAATTCATGCTTGTAAAAAGTCGGGGAACGTAAAGAGAGATTTCGTGTAAAACTATGTCTCTTGAAACTGATACATACGCAATTCGACGAAATATGTGTTTTATTGCAGTTATTCTCTCATCTCTTTCGACTCATTCTTATGTGTTAAAGGACGCTTGCATGTGTTGATCTCAGAGGACATAAATTTACATGACATTTTGGTAGTGTGTAGTTCAAGGTCCGTTTTCATTTTCGGGAACGCTTTTTCTCTGTACGCCGCTTGATTGTCCCTTCTCTTTATCCCTGTAATCCCTTTTGAATCTTAAAGAACGAGTCTTTCCTAATGCTTCTTGCTATCATCGAGTCTCTTCTCGAATAGAAAATTACCATTAGCTTCATGATCATTATTATATATTTTTCATTCATGTTGCAATCACCATTATACGAATCATCCGTATATAATGCTGGTGTAATGAAAGAAATCATTCAAACTTTGAACAACCATAAATAGCGTATTCTATGCATGATAATGATTTCATAAACAAGAAATTAACAGTGCCGTATAGTATATCCCATTCATTGTATGATATAACCAAGAAAAGATATGAACTATGGTCTCGATAAACAAAAAAGCAGGAAACTGTTTTAGCAATTCGTAATTTTCAGTTTATTATCAGAAAATGTATGACTCATGTTATAATACTGATCATTATAATATGTATTTGTAAGGGAGCGGTTTTATCAGTCTACGCGAAGGGTATGTTGCAATTTAATTAAGTAGATTTTAGTTTCTAACTGAATGTTAAAGCACGTGTGAACAGTATTGTTGACTTTAATAATATACCTTTGATTGTCGATTTTTACGGTTTTTGGGTCCGCTGATCTCTTATTATAGTATTTCTAGTAAATCCTAGTTTACTTAAAGTTCCATAAATCACGATATTTATTGTTGGATTACCTTTGCTTTGGTTTGGATTTACTTTTGCTGGTATTTTTTAATTATTCTTTTCAATTTCTATACATTCTTCACAACGAAAAGCTTTTAACAAAAAAAATGTCAACTTCAAAGGTGTGTTTTTATTTACTTGGATTGGAAAAAAACGGGAAAAGTATTATTCATTATTGTATTATGATTGTAGAAGTTATCATCATGATTAAAATTCTCTTATAATATTACTATACTGTAACGATATCTATTATCTTTTTATATCGTATTAATTATTAAACTATGTTAACGTATATCGTAATGGTTGAATAAAATATTTTATGATATAACCAGAATTGAACGATACCACCTAAAAAAACTGCAGAAAAAAATATTCAAATTATTTACTGTATAATACACCGGAAATTTTGTTCGAGAAAACGTGATATTTTGAACGGTAACGATACTTAAAACCCTACTAATGTTATGGTAAGATGTTGATTTACCATAACAAATATCATCGATGTGATACACTTTATCTTCAGTTTATAATTGTTGGAAGATAACTTGAGTAATTATGAAACAATAAATGGTATTATACCTTTAAAATACTTGTTTATTCGGGTTGGCGTCATGGAACGTGGTCTTCTTCCCCGGTGATCCGCTGTAAATTTTCCGGTTGAGCGAAAATTGTAACACAGTCTTGAAATGGTCGAATTTTTTTTCAAGTTGTATTTATCACAAAACTTTTCTGTGAGGTTATTAACACTTATTCACTCAAAAGCAAGTGAAATCAGAAAGTTGCATATGTTTTGGCCAATGCTAAATGACAATTGTGAAGAAAACTCTAGCGGCGTGCTCTCAGTGAATACTTGATTAATTATCGAAAATAAGCTATCCATGTACATTTGCGTTGTACGCGTGATTTTGTGATGGTTTTAATATGTTCATCATAGCATGCTGTGCGTTTGACTGTCATATTTTATTAGTTAATTCGTTTGCACGGATTAAATTCTTCGTTTTCAAAATGCCGCGCATTAAAAAAGACGTGAAAATTAAGGTTTTGGACACATGGCTCCGTGAAAAGGGTGTAACTATACGAAACGCTTTGGAATTCGTCACGCGGGTGTAAAATCCATCATAAACAAGTTTGGGGAACACTATTCTTTGAATGAACTGCCAGGAAGAGGCAGGAAATCCGAATCATCCAACCTTAAACTGGATCAGACAGTGATAGCGCTAATTCGGAAGAACAAATCAATGTCGATACGTAATTTGGCCAATGAAGTGGGAAACCAGCGTCGGAATGATTCAACGTATCAAGAAACGGAACAACCTGAGACCTACAAGAAGCAGAAAATCGTCAAAGGGCAGCAGAAGCAACACGCAGCAACAAGTGCCCGGAAATTGTATTTGCGAGTTTTGCAGCAACCGGATGTATGTATGTATTTTGATGGACAACGAGACCTTTGTCAAAGAGTAGTCAAAACCCCTCCCAGGTCCACAATATTACACTACCGCCATAAGGGAGGATGTAAGCGATGCAGATAGGTCGATTAAAGTGGCGAAGTTTGTTCTGGTATGGTAAGCAATATGTTCTGCGGTATATAAAGTCTATCATTTTGTACACTACTGGAACAATCAATACGGAATTCTGTCGATGTGAGTGTATGCAGAAGAGGTTGCTGCCTTAATATCAAAAGCATAGTACTCCTCCACCGTTTTGCCCAAGTTTAGCGTCCGTGCGTTACACCAAAACAACTCTCAATTGGCTCACGGAAAAGGGTATGGATTTCGTTGGGAAAGATATCAATCCACCAAATTGCCCTCAGCTTTGACCCATCGAACGCTAGTTAGAGATTGTAAAGAGAGTCTTCAAAAAGACTTGAAAAGCAGCTGAAAATACGCAGGAGTTTTAAAAAATTGGGATGAGGCGTCCAAAAAATGTGAAAAGTGTTGGACCGAAAATTCACAAATTTGTGATACTAATTTCATCCGGTTTTCTTAATGTTCGAGTTCAATCCCGTAGAATAAAGATGCATCCATTTGTTTGAATAAAACATAATTTTTCATATGATTTGAAAGAAAAATATGTGGATAGCTCATTGTTGATACAGCCCTTATTCCAGCAATCAAATCGAACTTTGCTAGACTCCTGCGCCGTTACTTCTAGTGTGTTGCTACATTTTGTTAACGGAATTTCAATGTTTAGTTCCACTTTTAATTATTGTAAGATAAAAGTTGCATACGTTACGTCCAGCACTATAAATATTAGTACCGATTTAAACCAACAATAAGGATGACATTAGGTCAATTAACCAAGTGTGATAGTGATTTTGTATTGGGAAGACAAGGTTTTCTTTATTGGCGCTTTAGAGTCGATTTGGACTCATTTATGTCAATAGAACACAAAGTTCACATGCTGTGATGATTTTTGTCTCTTCGAAAGACAACGTAGTTTTTAATAATGCTTTTAAGTAGATTTGGACCAATTTATATGCTACCGGAGCCTCTCACAATGAGTGATGGTGAATATTTTTTTGACAGACAAGGTTTTAAGTACCCCTTAAGAACCAATTTGAACCTATTAAAACCAACAGTACGGATGCTTTTGAGGCCACTAGATAAGTGTGATGGTGGTTTACTTCATTTTGAGAACAAGATTTTTAACAACGCTCTATAGCCGCTTTGAACCGACTTAGATCAACACTAAGGTTGCGGTTGGAACCACTTACTTACTGTGATGTGATTTGGTAAATAAGGTAATTTAATAACACTGAAAACCTGACTTGGACCGATTTAAACCAACAGTAAGGATGCTGCTGAGGCCGCTCACTCAGTGTGTTGGTGATTTTTCATGTGGAACACAAGGTAATTTTAAATATTAAATATCTTTAATGAAATACGTGTGGTTCTTATGGATATGATGAAAATCGGAAGTGGTTACCACAATAGGTGGAACCTTTTCTTTCCCTATATTAATTCGGGAATGTATTGATGAACTTTGTCTGACTGATGGATTATTCTCATTATCGGTGAAAATATCAAATTAATAGCTCAAATCAATATCGTTAGAAGGGGAATTTAGAGAAAATGGGCAGGTAATGTTTAGCACTGAAAAGTACTGCTTAATTTTGTTATAGCTTTAGGTAGCAAGAATACTCCCTTCACCAAAAAGAAAATTGAACCGCTCCGTAAGAGCTCGATGCAGACTGAGAAAAGTGCGGGTCTGAAGTCCTTCAAAGTAGGTGTTGTTCCAAATCGCAACGTTGTTGATTTTCCCATATGTTTCTTTAACTACACTAGTTTTCCTTTGATTACTTTTTGCTGTGCACATTCTTTCCATCCTTTGACCTACATATGTATTATGAATGGTGTGCCACAAGTTGAGGATAAGGCTCCTGCTTCATCAGTTTGTGAACAATTATGTAAGCTTATCTATTGGTTGTTGTAAGTCTGCAGTCGTAGACTTTTATCTTATTAATTTATATCAAAATTATTAATCATACTCTCTAAGTACCGATTCAAAAGGAAATATTTCTCCGACCTACCGGATCACGAGCGCCTGTATGGAGATGCCATCACTCTGTGCATAAATCAAAACCTGAAATCATCGTACGACTTGGAAGCGTTTTCCGACATCGAATACTGCCAGGGAAGCGGTTCCAGCAACGATAGTCTTAGCATTTACGACGGACTTTGCATCGCGCTTATCGGGTTCGTGTTCGGTATGGCAATACTGAGTACCTTCTTCGATTACTACCTAAAAAGTCAATCGGACCTACCGGACCACTTTGGTGTGCTTCCGGAGATGATGGAAAATCGATTCGCCACCATATTCAGCATTCCTCGCAACTTCAAAAGCCTTTCATGCCCCCCGAAGTCACCACTCGGCCGAGATTTCATGTTTCTGGAAGGGCTGCGCTTTATTACGATGGTAACCATTATCCATTTGCATACGACGGTCATGCTGATGAACGTACCGACTGAGCATCCTGAGCTGTTTGAGGAAGTAAGTGAAATCCTATAGCGAAATCAATCAAAGAAGTAACATGATATCCATGATTTTCAGACTCTTCGAAATCCCGTGATGGCATCGCTTTCGCTCTTCACCCCAAATCTGGTTCAATCCTTCTTTACCATCGGAGGCATCCTGTTGTCCGTGAATTTACTAGATTCAATGACCAAGCAATCCGTCTTCCGATGGTCACTTCTTTGGGAAAAACTGACAAATCGATTGAAACGAATACTACCGTTGTACCTGTTCATCATTATGATTACTGCTACCATTTTCCGTCATCTCCGGATAGGTCCACTGTACGATAGGATAATAGCCGTAGAATCCAAAAACTGCCAAGTAAATTGGTGGGTAAATCTCCTGTTCCTAAACAACTACCTGAAAACAGACGAAACTTGCGTACAACCAAGTTGGTATCTCAGCGCCGATTTCCAGTTTTACCTAGTTGGAATGGTAGCCTTGATGACCATGCAAAGGTAAGAGTTAATGATATTCAATTTCGTCACACTAGATTACCTTTCACTTTATATCAAGATTTCCGCGTTCTGCAAAGTACTGGATTGTTTTCATGGTGTCGCTCAGCCTGCTCGGACCAGGTTTGGCGATGTGGGTCCACGCACTACCACCACTGATGGCCACCGGAACGAGGTAAGATGGATTTTTTTAGCGGGGGTGGTTTTCTATAAATCTTGTTGTGATTAACAATGGTCAACTATCGGAGTGGGGAGGGGAGTGGGGCCGTTGTGATTAACATCCATGCCACTAACGCCAATGTCACGAGTTCAAATCACAAAAAATATCCAACACGTGTTTATGTGACTACGACAGGAGATGAACCAGCATTAGGCTGAAATTCTCGATGATAAGCAAAACTAAAACAAACAATTGTCAACAAACAATTTGTCAACTTGTAAATCCAAACAACATATACTCAAATATGAGTGACTGCATTTTCGACGAAAATGAGTCAAAAACGACTTAGTTAGAGCAATCGCACTGGTCCGGTACTAAACCTATTTTAGCAGTGCATACCATTACCTCACATCACACCGGTCGATGTTAATAGCGCTATCAAGCATCGGGAAGCATCGGGTGTTCAAATTTTGTTAGACCGTGTTAGACGATTGCTATTTACTGAAAAGTGTCGGTCGGTGAATTGCCATTATTACAAAAATAAACATTTATTTAAAAAATTTAATTGCAATCCATCTGTCGCCATTTTCGCTGCAGAGCCGACATGATTTTCGCAATGGCTCCGTTGATCGCATTCCATGCACTTTCGTCACGATCCATTCTATAGACGACGTTAACTGGACTGGTATCTGCCCCACTGATGGCAAACATCTTGCTCCGCAATGGTTCAAATCGTGGGCACTCAAAGACCACGTGCTCTTGGACATCTGCGTACTCCAGACAAAACGGTGACGCTGCGTGTCCGAATCGATGCAAATATTGCCTGAAGCAACCATGGCCAGACAGAAACTGCATAAGGTAAAAGTTAATATCACTGTGATTCCTCTTCATCCAGATTGACAAACCCTGCATGAGCAGGACGCCATCGACCGTTCACCCTCGTGTCCTAATCTAGTTGCCATTAAGTCATCGACTCCGCTCTTACCAGCTTTCGAACTCCTCTGATATTTCTCCGCTGATAACATTCACTGTCTTTCGCGAGAGTAATGGCAATCGAGATCATTCCTGCAATGACGCATGCTGTTCCGATGAAATAGTTCAAACTCACGACTCGCACGGCCATGAGCCTGAACGTACTGTTCAACTTTGTCCGGTTTCGCTCGGTTTCCAGCGCTGGACCTCCGAATCTTACTATCGATGATGACACACTAGTCAGTAGACTCTGCTTACTACTTCTAGCTCTATAGCTATCTGCAGCTTCGTCCCCTGCATCCAGTTTTCAATTATGGCGCATTTTTACCTTTCACTGATAATACCCTAGCAGCACGCTTGTTGCAAACCAGTAAAAGTTACTTCAATGTGACTACATTAGGTGAAAATCAAGTTGCTGCGACTAATTATGACGGTTGCGGAACTCCCGCCGTGATGCGGAACTGATGCCGTGATGAAAGTAACTCTTCAAAATTCTGCACAGGTAATCAGGGACTCTCATTCTGAGCAGCGTCTCGACAAAAGCCTCCCAGCTGCCACTATTGAAGGCGTTCTTAACGTCGATCGACTCTCCGCTTCTCGATAACCCGTGCTCGCTCTCGGTAAATTTCGTCAGCCTATTGAAGATGATCCTTTCCAGGAGTTTTCCAAGCTTATCCAACAGGTATATTGGCCTATGTGAAACTGGATCCCCCGGAGGCTTTCCTGGCTTCGGCAGCAACACTAATTTCTGTATTTCCACCTGTCCTGGAAATGGCCTTCCTCTAGACATTTATGTAGCACATTCCTGAACATTTCCGGGAATGCCTGAATCGCAACTTTCAAACCTTGTTCACCTTAAGCCCTATAACCGCTGCCACGAGCTTCTCGTTCGAGACTTGCATGCCCTCGACGGTACTTCTTATTTCCTCGTGCGCTCGTGCGTCGGGAAGAGTCCATCTACGATAACCTTTAGTTTTGCTGGAAATAGCACGGAAGCCATTGTTGGCATAACCATACGATCGCGTCGCCCCAGGGGTTAACATTAGCGGGTCGGCACAGCTCCCTGTAGCAGTTCGTCTTACTCAGTCTTATCTCTCGTTTCAATTCTGTCCAGGTCGCTCGGATCAACACCCTGTGCACCTCTCTGCCTGCTGTGGACATAGCTCTCTGGGCACGTCTTCTGGCTCTGAGACAACAAGCGCGTAGCATGCTGACTTGCCCATTCCGCTGGTTCCTCGGCATGGTTGCGTCACATGTATCTGTGTGTGTGTGTGTTTGTGTGTGTGTGTGTATGTGTGTGTGTGTGTGTGCGTGTGTGTGCGTGTGATGGAGAGAGAGAGAGAGAGAGAGAGAGAGAGAGAGAGAGAGAGAAAGAGAGAGACGTAGGTGGTTAATTGTTATGGTATCGTACAGTCTGTGATTTTTTTTGGTTTAGTCGTCTTCTATTTTATCGTACAAATACACTTTTTAAATTTCTAATACACGAACTGAGTGGGTTTACGTACCCACTGCTTGACTTATGTACTGGAATGGCCATCAGAGCTGCATTTCTCAATCCGGGGCTGTGTACGTTGAATTGTACACACGAGAGAGGATCCAACTAATCGATATTGTGTTTTAATATATCAAAAATCAATAATTTTGCAGCTTCAAGCGTCTACGCGAGAGCAAAGTCCACTACTTGACAACGTGATCGAAAGTCTGGCAAGTTAGCAGCGCCATTCCATGACAGGTGACGGAGAGCAAAGCGAATGAACAGCTTCTGCACGCGTTCGATACGGATAACTTGTGAGGTATGGTAAGGGGCTCAGACAGGGGCAGCATTTTCCAAAACACTACGAACCAGTGCACAGAACAGTGCCTTCGCCAGTACGTCAAGAAATTCGAACGCGGTTCGACGGAGAAAACCGAGAACAGCAAAAACCTCTGCAGTAACGGTTGAAATATGCTCGTTGAAACGTCACCTGGAATCCATTATCACAACCAATTCTCAAATAGGTTGAACTCGCTCCAGCGTTGTTCCTGTAATAGTGTATTCGTGTCTAATGGGAGATAAGCACCGGAAAAAGTTATCACTTTATACTTTTTAATGTTCACGCTCATCCCATTTTCATCGCACCAACGAAGAAGCAAATCAGTGTCTTCAGTGTCCAGCAAAGATTTTATTCTACTGAAAATTTAGAGGTCGTCGGCGTACAGCAGTTGAGCAGATGAGAATCGATTGAGAGGAGTTCCCGGAACGAAAACTTCCCTGCCAGTCACGTATGACAATGTCCAATCGGCTATCCAATCAAGAAAACTCATGTGATGAATCTTCTCCATGGGATATTGGTGAGGTACGGCGTCGAACGCTTTCGAAAAACCGATGTTTATGGAGTCCAACTGATTCCGCTGCTTGATCTCCCGAAACAGCACATTGGAAAAACATTATGAATTGGACGTTGTAAAGCGATGTGGTATAAATCTATGCTGATAATAAGCCTGATATTCAGAAATATTAGGTTTTGAAGCAGACAGTACGATTTTGTGCACCATGGATTTAAGGAGTTTACCCAAAGAATCGAGATTCCACGATAATTGTCAATGCTTCGTGAACTCCCAGTTTTTGCATTGGAATCATTTCGACGGTTTTTCAGAATCCGAGAAACGTCCTCCTTTAGCTCAGTCAGCAAAGGCGCAGCTACAAAGCAACACCATGCAGGAGGTGTAGCCGGGCTCGATTCCTGGTCTTGTCTAGAGATTTTTCGTTAAGGAAAATTTCTCGACTGCCTGGTCATATAGGGTATGATTGTACTTGCCACACAGTCATACTAATGCAAAAATACCCTGGAAAGCTCTTAATTATTAACTGTGGAAGTGCATTTAGAACACAAAGTTGAGAGCAAGCAATAAGCTAATTGCGAAAGTAATTAGCTTGAAATGCTAACAAAGAAGACGAAGGAAACAGTTTTACCCTTCTTACATCAATAGAAGGTTATTAAGATCACTCATATTTATGATTTTTGTGCTAACGTAAGAACAGCATTACACTCAACGGAAACGCGACGCGAGTACGGACACAACACTTATAGTTCTTACAAACGAAAAAGGACTTCAAAATTTACCTTTTTATCCGACCGGTCTTGAGCATGATGCAGCTCATCGACGGGGAGATGTCCAACTGATGACACAAAAGTAAAATTGCTTCGTACTTAGCACAGTACACGTCGAAGAGGTGGGAGGGGGGGTTGTTGGGTTGGATCTATTTGATTTGCCGTTTCGTCAAGTGGAAAAGAGACGAAGCTATAGGAGCTTCGTCCTCGTTCATCAGCGGCTGCTCAGCGGTGGCGATGTACATGGATTCCCAGGCATTCAGGTGGGAAACCTTTCTCACGCACTTTTAATTTTCGCATGATCCCAATCTATTATGTGATCTGATCCGGTAGAGTGCGCTGCTACACTTGACTCATTGGGCCTTTCGTTATCAACGGCGTTTCTATGTTCCCTCAAGCGGACTTTAAATTTTCGGCATTTTTTACACGGGATTTCATAAATACCCGACATTTCGTCCTTCGGAACCTTATCTTTGAGGGCACATAGAATGTCTTTCAGCGTGTTGTTGCTTTTGTAGACCGCCTGAAAACCATGATCCTTCATAATGTTCTGAATGGCGTTAGTAACCTCAGGGTAGAACGGTAAACTAATCCTTTGGTTCTCGGATTTTCTGGCTCAAGTGTAGTCGCGTCTTGTCGATGTTTTTTGCGTTCGGGTTTTCGGATGATTTTGTTGACAAATTCTTTATCATACCCATTCAGTTCAGCGGCCTCGTGGATTTTCGCCCTTTCAGCTTCGAACTCTTCCTTCTCCATTGGTATGCTAAAGAGCCGGTGTGCCATTGAGTGAAAAGCAGCTTGTTTTTGGGAACCGTAATGGTTCGAATCAGAAGTGATGTAGCGGTCGGTGGATGTCGGTTTTCGGTAAATGCCAAACTTCAGGGTATCGTCGTCTTTTCTGGTAATTGACAAGTCGAGAAATGGAAGTTTTCCATCAGTCTCTCGTTCGACCGTGAACTTAATCGACCTATGTTGGGAATTCAGCAGATCAATTATTTGCGGCAGGTAGCGCTCCTTCACTATCGCAAAAATGTCGTCGACGTAACGCCACCAGACCCGGGGGAGAGTTTTTCTTTTTCGAGTTCTACTTCCAAATCACTCATGAAAACGTCAGCCAAGAGTGGTGACAACTTGCTGCCCATGCTGAGTCCGAACGTTTGCTTGTAGCACTTACCTCGGAACATGAAGTAGTTTTGGTTCATGCATACTTCAGCTACGGTAAGATATGCTTCGATGACGTGTGGTGGAGCTCGACTTCTTTCCAAATGCTTACGCAGACTGCAAAGTGCATCACCCACCGGCACGTTTGGAAACAGCGCAGTGACGTCGAAAGACACGAGAATTTCGCCCCGCCGCATTTCGGTACCTTTTAGTTTGTCGACCAGCTCTACGGAATTTTTAACACTTTTTCCGTGCTTCACTGGGTACTTCTTCATTTCATCCACCAACCAGGCAGCCATTTTCTCAGTTGGAGTGCAAATATTGGATGAAATGGGTCGCATTGCCAACGGGTTTTTGTGAATTTTCGGCAAGCAGAAAGTGACGCCACCTTTGAGTTCGGAACGTGAAATTTTCTTTCGAGTCTGTCTTCCCCCATCAAACGTGCAATTTTCTGCCGGGTGCGGTTTGTTTCCTCGATCATTGCATTAAGAGGGTCTTTTGGCTTGCCGTTCTTATACTTGATCTCCTCGTACGGACCGGAGTTGATCATATCTAGTACTCTAGAATCATAATCCTGCCGATTCATGACCACTACAGCGTTTCCCTTGTCTGCCCGGGAATAGACGACGTCACGCGCTTTCAGTTGTCGGATCGCATTCACAATTTCTGGATTCGGATCACTAGGGTTGGCCTGCTTTTCCGCTATGCCCAAAATACACCTCTCAACATCGCGACGGAGGGCCGACTTTGATGGGTAATCTTTGTACTGTATGGCGCCTTCAATGTTATTTACGATGTCAGCAAGTGGCGCGCACTGTGGGGGAACGGTAAAATTCAAACCCTTGTTGAGCAAATCATGCTCAGCTGGCGTTAACCGCGCGGACGACAAATTCACCACAAAGTTATCAATCACTTTCGGAGAACATTTTGCCACCCTAGGTGCCTGTTCGTGCGCAAGCGAAATCAGTTTTTTGCGATGCTTTTTCTTCGTACTTCTCACACGTTTCGACAGATTGCAGTCAACCAAACCCAACAATGACTGCCAGCACTGTTTCTGCTCTTCTACGCATCTATACACAATACAATCAGCTGTTGTGTGATATTCCACTTGCTTCAACAGCTGTAAATGGAGTGAATACAGCTGTTCTTCCACAACCGACAATAGCTTGTGTTTACACTTTATTTCTTCGGCCAACCAAATTTTACGCGCACTTTTGGCCGCTTTTTCACTGGCCTCGTTGCTGGTGGATGGTTTAATGTGAATGAATTTTGGGATTAGGCCTCTTCTCTTGCACTGTGTTAGGAACTTTATTTCAACAGCAATTTTCTTTTCTTCGTCATCAGTCGGCCATAAAGGCGAAATCACTTCGAGGTTGTAGCCTTGATTTCACTCATATTTATGATTTTTGTGCTAACGTAAGAACAGCATTACACTCAACGGAAACGCGACGCGAGTACGGACACAACACTTATAGTTCTTACAAACGAAAAAGGACTTCAAAATTTACCTTTTTATCCGACCGGTTTCGAGCATGATGCAGCTCATCGACGGGAGGCCCAATGAGTCAAGTGTAGCAGCACACTCTACCGGATCAGATCACATAATAGATTGGGATCATGCGAAAATTAAAAAGTGCGTGAAAGGTTTCCCACCTGAATGCCTGGGAATCCATGTACATCGCCACCGCTGAGCAGCCGCTGATGAACGAGGACGAAGCTCCTATAGCTTCGTCTCTTTTCCACTTGACGAAACGGCAAATCAAATAGATCCAACCCAACAACCCCCCCCCTCCCACCTCTTCGACGTGTACTGTGCTAAGTACGAAGCAATTTTACTTTTGTGTCATCAGTTGGACATCTCCCCGTCGATGAGCTGCATCATGCTCGAAACCGGTCGGATAAAAAGGTAAATTTTGAAGTCCTTTTTCGTTTGTAAGAACTATAAGTGTTATTAAGATCGCTTGAAAACTCGACTTTTATCCGAGGCCCACAGGGCCAGTGTCATTACCATTCGACTCAGCTCGACGAACTGAGCACATGTCTGTATATATATATATATATATATATATATATATATATATATATATATATATATATATATATATATGTGTGTGTGTGTGTGTGTGTGTGTGTGTGTGTGTGTGTGTGTGTGTGTGTGTGTGTGTGTGTGTGTGTGTGTGTGTGTGTGTGTGTGTGTGTGTGTGTGTGTGTTACAAATAATGTCACATCGGTTTATCAGCCATCTGTAAACCGATTTCAGTTCTGTTGACGGCAAATGGAAGCATCGATGAACACTACGTTCAGGATTGACAAATAGTTCATTTTATAAACTGTATGTATGACATATCGAATATTCCTGGATCTTCCTGGAATTTTTGATGAAAATATGTATCCACATTTGAGTTCGTACTTCTGGTGAAGTGTAAGAAGGGTTCAGTCTCACCATCGGTGGATTAATGCGGGTTTTCACTTAGTGACCAATTGAAGAGCAGCGTCAGTGGTCCGACTATAGACCTAGCACAGCTTTTCAGAAGAAAAGGCGTATGGCCATCAACATGGACGGTGAATATCGTGGGTAGGAACATTCTGGAAGCATTCCGGTTGAGCTAGTGCCGATGTTGAGTTAAAAACACTATGAAAGAAGCTCGCAAAAAAAGTTGCAGTCGCTCCAGATGTACTGGCCGTTGTACCACCGTAACTGACTGTGTTTGGGATCTGGCTATTCGACTTTTGTGCCCTCACATACATTCAAAATATCAAGGGATTATTGTTTAAGTTCTATTACAGGTTAACCAGATATCTTCGGTAGCTAGACTCAAAAAACGTGTTATAGGAAGATTTCACAAGATAAAGTAGATTCCTGTTTTCGACAGATTTCAGAGCGAAGAACGTTTACGTACTTTCCTTAACCTATTTCGCTAGTTACTTAACTTTAAAGTCCACCAGGAATTTCTGATAACATCTCGATTAACACCACGGCAACGAGGGACTCTCGATTGCAATATTCCGAACAGTTAGAACAGGAGAACATTGGCATCGACGGAATTGCCTTCCATGATGTCCAATTGTGGTTCAGTAGGAATGGGAACGAAACAGTTTACGTCGATTTGCAGAACTAATGGATGATGCTTATCAATGGGAAGAAGTGGTAGAACTGTTAGCGAAGTTTACATGATATCTGTAGAACCTGTAAACACCAGATCTGCGGTTGCGGTTGGGAATGGAGTTGAGTTGAACCAGACCACAAGCCGAGATGGAATTGATAAGAGCAACTTCTTGCTCGCTGGATGCATTTCTGGGCAGGTATCCGTTGACGTCATCATCAGAACTCAACTGCTGATGAGGGATATTGTAATCACCATGCAGCAGGATGATATCGTTTTAGGAAGACGGGTCTAAAACATGGAGCAGCGGCGTGGGTGGTATACAGCATTGGGCTAGAATTTGGGCGTAAATAAATGCCAAAAAAGTACAACGATCGGTTGGCAAGCTTCACGCACATTTCAACTTGCTCAAGTTCATTACAGTCTGTCAAGTATAGCTCGCAGTTGACTGCGACAATTACACCGCCACGTCTCGATAAGTTGCTAGTGGATTCACTGCAATCGCAACGAAATATAGAGTAATCAGACGACAGTTCGGAGTTACAGATGTCGGGCCGGAGCCTAGTTTTGGTAAGAACTACAACGTCGTAATCACAGGAGAATAACCGAAGCACGTTGTCTGTTGGCCAATGACGGGATAGCCTCGATTGTGACGGGGGGAAAAAAGCTTCCGTAGTACATTCGTCAATGCTGAGGTCCCGGTGGCTGATTGCAGTGTGGAGAGTGATCGGCGATTGGAGCAGTGCTGTGAGCGGAGAACGGATCAAAGATGGAACTGATCGAATGTGAATCGTACTTGCCTGGTATAGTTGGTTGGAAGACCACTTCACCAGCAAAACACACAGGGCCGTGGCGGCTGTTGATCGCTGGCAGGAATGGCACGACTGAGGTGAGTGGCTCGGTGGTATCCATAATACCAACATATTTGCCTCCCATAAGAGTAGTCGACAGCGAAGAAAAACGGGTTGAAATTTTAGAGGATGCTAGACGTGTTCGCGCGGGTTTCTATTTGTGGTGTTCAATACTGACGAGTTGCATGGCGCACAGTTCAAGATTGGTGGCAAGTGTAGCTGCGCTTTCTATGATTTAGGAAAAGTCAAGAAAATTCAAACGTCTAGATGCTTATTTCAGAAAGTTATACCTTTATTAAAATCCATTCCAGGTCATATAGACCCGACGCCTAAAAAAGGTTATTGATCAATAACGCCACCGGCCACTTCCTTGCAATCAGATGGGAATAGGGAAGGAAAGTTAGTGTGATCTTTGCTGTGTAGGGACCGTGTCTAACTCTGCATCCCCACAAAGGTCACAGGAAGGAGGGTTTTCTACGTTAGTACGGTAGCGCTCAATAGATCAGGATTCACCTTGATAAGCCATGTGGACATGTATAAAATTCATAATAATATTAAATTATATTTGACATGGGAACAGTATGGATAACATTTACCTGTTTTGCTTCGCGTTTTTGAGAGCACTTTCGATCTCTCAATCGTCTGAAAATCCTTTGCGGGGTCCGATTGGTTAGCGTTCTGCTTAAACCAAGGTATCCGGGTTATTTTAATGATGCCCATCAAGACCCGCGATGCTTGCCTCATATGACATTGCACGCGATAACAGGATAGGGAACAGTACAAAAGAACATGAAAGAAGAGAAAAGAGAGAAGGCACTAGTAATTGGCAACATGCAAGGCACATGTAAGATATTCATGGGATATTCTGCACTGCTCAAAATGGCTAGACGGAGCATATGTGACATCATTTCCGAGTTTCCACGCATTTACCCAATCCCATCACATTTAATTATAGAAGCCAAGCACCATTTGACAACGTGCAACATTTGGAAATGTCAGGGCCACCCTCCTTCCAGCTTGGGATCAATTACATTCGTATCCTTAATTAACCAGTATTGCGGTGGATAACCACCTGGTACCTTATAGCAATATGCTTAGAGGCGGACCGGAAGTTTCGATGAGCTACATCCTCCTATTTTTCAGGCCTTGATGCTGCAGACTAAGTCGTACTGTACTTTTGGAAATATTCAGAAACAAGCCTTCCTGATCGACTTGTCAATTTTAGGATTCAACGAAATTTTCTCAAGATTCTTGCATACCGCCGCGGTGTTGTTAATATCTTTCGCCTTTGACCAGCTCTATCAACAATTGAACCAAACTCAAGGGTAAGTCGCTAAGAACACTGTGCCAGTCACGATGTCTTACACACTAGACGAATATGTTTCATCACTGCGGCACTTCGATTTTCAATCCATCTCCCATGTGTGGCACACTGAGGAACACTTTTGACAGTTGAGCTTGTAGAAATAAAAAAACAGCAACATTGCCAATATGCTTTTCTTTGTTGCCAGGCTCGGCAGAATATAACAATTTGGGCTGTTAACATATTAAAAAAACTTTCTTGAGCCTATTAGAAGAACGATTGTGATTAGAAAACAAGGAATATTTAAATTAACACTTCATTTGACCACTTAAAAAAAAACATTGAAACACTTTTTTTCAAATTATCACTAGACAACGCGAGCAAATTCTTTCAAAATACACCAGAGAATGAGAGTTATTGCTTTATCTTGTATTACAACAACAAAAAGTTCGAAAAGCACCGCTCTGCTGTGAGGTTATACAATTATTGTGTTGTATGCTTTTTCTTGCCACTTCTGAGAGTGCTACTCATCAGATTTCTTTGGCAATGACAAAAACACTTTCAACTAGTTACATACAAATTTGCCTGAAAGCAGATTAAAAGAGAATTGAGAGTATACTTTATTATTACCAGTGTTGTAAGTTTATACTCATGAGTGTCCAGATCGAAGAGTAAAACGCCAGCTCATTTTCTTCATAACCTACCCTTTCCTAGTTACAACACTGAGTTAAACATTCTGAATGAAATTCTACCGGTTCTCGCACGTAAGAAAGTGATCATGACATTGTACCATGGATCGTCAGCCCCTGAGTAGACAATCCCTTACCCGTCAAGGTCTCCAGAGGCAATTACAGTTTAACAAATCAGTGCAATTATAATTTCTGCATCGTGTGGGTCGGGTAGGCTTCCATATGAGTGCGTGAATAGAGCCAGAACTGGTTTAGTTTCTCACTTCCAAAGGAACGGCGATGCACATTCGATAATATGCATACTTGATATAGTTGGTTATTGCGATAATCGATAATCGTTGTCCCCATAATTATGTAAT
Organism: Aedes japonicus; assembly: GCA_034211315.2. Classification (NCBI taxonomy): domain Eukaryota; kingdom Metazoa; phylum Arthropoda; class Insecta; order Diptera; family Culicidae; genus Aedes; species Aedes japonicus. Next base: position 23,735 of record JASCZW010001020.1, on the reverse strand, counting down.
GTGATTTCGTGCGTCTGCGATAGTTTTCTCATTTTTTTGTTCTCAGGCCCGTTCTACTATTGTTCACCGATGACGAATGGTTCGCTCGTCTGTACAAACCCTTTCACACCAGCAGTGCTGGGTATTTCTACGGGGTGCTGGCTGGAATGGTGTATCATCGAGTGAAATCCGCAGGGGATGAGTTCGTCAACCGAAAGGTACTGCATCACTTATCACAGAACAGGTCCAAAATGCTTAAATATATTCAACATAATTTTAGGTTTTCAAGGCAGTGCAAATCCTATCGATCACGGTGGTCATCGCTTGCTACACACCAGCCTACCTCATTTACGACATCGACTGGGCATCGTATTGCTGGATGCCATTCTACGGATCCATCGCCAAAAATTGCTGGGGATTTCTGTGCGCCGTAACATTCATTGAGCTGGCCTTCAACAAGCAAAGTAATTACACATCGATCTCATACATTCCGGATGATTACATTTTGTAATTTCTCATACCTGTCCTTAGATCGCTTGAGATCTCTGCTGGAGCACAGATCCCTTCTGCCCTTGGGCAAGCTGACGTACAGCGTATATCACAGTCACTACCTGATACTGATGGCAATTTCTAGTGCCGTACGTGCTCCGATAGTTAATGACGTGTTTACACCGGTAAGCCTTAGCGAGAATAAATTAAAAATTTCCCATACAATTGCGCTCAGCAAGCGAACGGCTGACGAACGAGTTCTTAATTTATCAATTATATAATAATTCCTACCATATATTTCATCCTATTCGACTGTAATAACTATATTTCCCTTGTAGATTACATTCACGGTGCTGGCTATGATATTATCATATGGACTCGGACTGGTGGTCTTTCTGTTCGTGGAGCAACCGGCGGCAAATTTGCTGACCGGCAAGAATGACTATATAGACTTTATCGGCGAACAGGTGATGCAAGGTGCGCGGAGGTGCTTCAAAAGAATTAATAAAAAGTGCTTTTGATGAAAACTATATGCTAAGTTAATCATTTGTATCCATTAATCCGACTGAGCTTTGTGTTACTTTGTAATGTCGTGGGAAGATAGTCTTGGAATACAATCTAGCTTGTCGCAAAATGGTGCATGCAAGCGACATGAAATATGATACAAAATGTCAAGATTTAAATCTTTATTTAAATGGACCTGCTCGGCGACGCTTTTTTCCCCTGGATGTTAGATCGATACAAGAATTTAAAGTAGGATAACTATATAAATTTGATATCTTGACAGTGTAATTTAGTCAACTGATTTTCCACATATATTACATATTCTCAGAATAAGAGAAGTACTTGTTTCATGTCATTTTATTACTGTCCAGGTAATATTTATAGTAATCGAAACGCTTTTCCCACGACATTTATTCAACATCAAACTGTAGGAAAACTGTAACAATGTATATGTACGCAACATCTAAATAGGAAAATCAGGCAAACTTGCACAGTTAGTCAATAAGCTCTTAAGAGGTGAGTAAATATAAGCTGTTGATTGATACTTTTTCAACGCTTCTATGTAGTTGTTATTCTACAGTTTAGTTTATCGTTACAGTTTATAAGTTTCCACATTCAGTAAAAAAGCGTCGAATCAAGTGGAAATGCGCAAACGCATTTTGTACGAACGCCAGCAAAATCCGAATTTATCGGTACGCGATCCTGCCAAGAAACTCAAAAGTGTCGTTGTTCGCGGGTATTGTGGGTGAAGTGAAGGTAGTATGTATTGTTTAGCAACCGTGTAAAGTTAGAGGTCAAAAGCGAGTTTATTTTTCTTATTGATTCGGTTTCCTGCAACCAAGTGTCAATACCAAGTGAAAATTTAATTTTAATTCGGTGTGCATGCTTAGTTTGTAAATTAATCAGTGCAAGAAGAGTGTACTAGACACAGATAGCATGTTATTACCAGAAGGTTTCCGACACGCCGGTGACGGCTGGGTTGATATGGACGAGTGCCGACGGCGGCAGCTGCGGGTCCAGGAGGACTTGGCCATCTAGGATATCAAGGAGAGCTGGTTTGCAAAGCAACAAATAATTTATTTCTACCATATTTTGAAGACAATATCTCAAAAACATATTTATGTAGTGACAAATGAACAAACATATTTATGTCTTGAATATAAAGTGATAGTAACAAAAGTGTCGAAATGATTTATTTGACATTTTTTCAAATTCTGTTCTGTTAAGCATTATAAATTAAAAGTTCTTTATTCAATACCTTAGCTCAACTTAATGGTTGTAGTTTGATTTAATATTCGCTTGCTTTTTCATTATTGTGTAATGACGCGAGGGAGGTTGGAAGGATTGTTACCATCACTTTGAATTTCAATTTACGAGAACTTAATAATGCAACAAGAGGTAGGTTGGGTTTTCGGTAAGTGAACGGTTGGAATTGACTTACTGTAGCTGCTTTTTACATGGTCAAGTAATTTTATTTTTATAGTGTAAAATTCCATGTAAATTATTCAAGTTGAAATTTGTATATATAGCAATTGGGTCTTTCATTATGTCTTTCTATATGAGAAAAGTGAGACCTTGTAAACACCAGCACAGTATATGCAGTTAAGTTCTTGGTTCATTCATATTGGATCAGTCTATAAAAGCAAATGAATGCTATACAAATAACATGCAGTAGAAGATGCGTTGGAAAGTAGTATTCCTTGATTTTATGATGCAACATAGAGACTGATATGCTTTTATGGTACGTTATTTGAATTGCTATTTTTTTGGTGAGATCCTTCCTTATTTTATTGCCCACAACTATTTTATTAGGAACAGTAGAAATTTGCAATATCCCAGTACATTTATTGGCGCAAATAAAAACAAAAATAAATGTGTTTATTGAATCTAAAGTTCAGTATAGCCGTGAAATTTTCTTTTTGTCTTAACTTTGTTTTTATAAATCATTTATGCTAAAACTCTGTTCCACTGTTCCTTTAACAACTATATAACGGGGATTCCCTAGGGGGGTAGCCTAAGGCAGTCGAAGGATTTGTTGACTGGACAAGGGTTCGTGGAGTCGCCAGTCCCTTGTCATGCGTAGTCTTCCGAAGGTCCTCACTGAGATCGGCTGACCCTGCTACAAGAAGCCATCACGTAGGCTATTCTCTCAGAACAACCTGCTGAGAATAGTCCTGCAGCCATAGGTAATCCTTGCACTGATGGTGGGTTCTTATCACACATCACATCACATCATCACAGTTTATAAGTTTCCAATCTTTTCTTGACTCATCCTATGGTCAACTTTATTTAGAAGTCAATATAAATATCACACTTCGTGCACTTAAAACCCAGACGGGGAAAAATCGCCTATATCTTGGAGATGGAACGACATACGAAAAAAATTAAACAATAATTTAAAAATTAAAAGTTAAACTAACAGAGATAAAATTTTTTATTTCAATTTAAGGGAACAAAAATCAATCACCATGAAATCTTATCCCCATGTCAGCCAATATATTGCGAGACACCCTTGAAGTGTTAACATCTGTTCAACTAGGCAGCAACTTAGCATGTGGATCTTATATTTCGGTGGAAGAAATTAAGGATTTTTGTCAGTAACTAACACATTTCTAACAGTAACAGATCTTCAGTAACACTAGTAACAGTTACAGTTCATGAATGATATTCACAGAGAAGAGTGTTTAAAAATAAATCGTAGTAGGTGAATGTGCCAAACCGACTCAGTTATATGACGGATTTTGTAGAGCACAGTCATCAGTGTCTAACGTTGAGACATTGATCAAGGCTAGAAACCTCGATTAGGTCGCTACATGGACCTACACACGAAGTGATACAGGGAACATATATCGTGGTTGAAAACAGTGAGGGTTTGCGGAAATTGTGTACAAGAAAGGCAAACAGTCTAAACAATGCCATCTTTTTTCAATCAGAGCTATGTCACGCTCCTAAAAACGGACATCCTACAGTCAAACGTGGACAGTTGACTGCTGCCAGGCATGAGTTGGATTATGGAGTTTTGGTTACGGAGTTACGGCCAAATACGGCATTCCAAGAACCACTTTACTAAGACGGATTACAGCCCGAATGTGGTCACGAGTTAGAGGCCTAAGGACACCGTTTTCAATGTTTGGCAGGAAAATAAATTGGGAGTCGAGAAATTTGCCGTAATGAAAAATTCTTAAGCAGACCTGGAATCAAACCAAGTCAACTCCAGCATGGTGTTGCTGAGGGAAGACCCAGCACAGAAACTTCTATAACTAAGCCACGCCTCTAAAAACAATAGATTTAAAAAAAAATCGTTCCAAGTTCCTCCAACAAAAAAAAACACAAACAAAAAATCGCTGTTCTAAAATTAAGGACATTTTTCCATTATAAACTTTAAGTTCATCGTCTTGTTTGTGATAATAGCCTTTGTTTTCGCTCCACAGAAAACTAGCGAGCAGTGCCACTTGAACAAAGGTTAAAAATTGTACTCGAAAAAAAATGCAGCCGACAAAACTTTGGTGATCATTCATTTTGAGTTGGATACTTTTGAAACTCTCAGGGAATGATTAAACACATAAACACATAGCTATGTTTCTGTAAAGTTGGTTTCTTCAATCCCCTCTCCTAGTCTAAATGCTCGCACCTTGGACTCAATGCTACCCATCAAATCCTGTGCAATACTTGCGCCATTTTTCATCCACTCTAGCTTAAAATCCTTGTCGTTTTTGTAGACCTTTCCGGTTTTCCAGTGCTTGTCCTTCAAAATCGGCCCGTATTTTCCTATTGGGCGAAATTCTGATGAGTTTGGAGGATTAGCCGGCTTGGTTTAATTTTTTTTAAGGCCGTGCGTTTTGTAATTGCTACTCCGTTACTGAAGAGAACTCTACGGTTTTTTATTTCATTAGGGCGAATCTACAATTGAGAGATTCTCTCCGGGCTCGCTCTCTTTTATTCATTACAGCGCCATTATAAAACTTTCGAGGGATTCTTTAGTACAGATCGAAACACAACAGTGCTGGCTAGCATACTCTACAAAAAGTTGAATGAAATACGTAAAGGTGATTGGTTTATGATTGAAAGAGAGCGAGCCCAGAGAGAAACTCTCAATTGTAGATTCGCCCTAATGAAAAAAAAACCCTAGAACTAGTGTTTACATTTTCCATGTATATACAAGTACAAGTTCACAAGCTCATTCTATTTATAGATCAATAGCGGCGCCGGCCGCCACATCCTCATGGTCTCCGGGAGAGGGTAGGATAATTAGTTTGACAATCATTGGTTAGAGACCATACCATGTTCACCTCTGTGTCTCCGCAACTGTCAAGGAAAGGATAGTTTTTGTGTTAGTTAGGCAGGTTATTTTTGGATCATGGATTCACTGTGGCGAGTGATGCGATCAATGAAAGCGTAGTAGTGGACTGCTTTTTATTTTAAATCTTGTGGTGATAGAAAGAAGCAAGGGACAAAACAAGGAAAGGGACGGGCCTGGGATTGAACTCCCGACCATTTGCTCAGTAAGCAGAACGGGTAACCGCTGAATCCCCGTACTCGTACCACTCCTTCCCCGGTGTCGCGTAATAGCACGATGCGAAAATTCGACAAAAAGAGAGTGTCACCTTCGTGCAGGCGCTTCTGGAGGTATTCTTCTTTATACATTTGGCATTGGCGTAACTACTGGGGGTGCCTAGGGGGCCAGGTCCCCTCCAGAATTCTGTAGGCCCCCCCCAGGATTTTTCCTTAATATATTTCTAATTTGAAATAAAACACTGTTCATAATCTCTACGAAATTGTACGTTTTTTTCCAGTGTTAGTTGTTTTTGCTCTTTGCTGCCTTCAGGCCAGTATCGAATCAAAAAATAGAGAGGTTACGGAATTTTGACAATTGATCTGCATGGAACGAAATGTCACCTTCACTTACGGAATCAAGCGGAACACTTTTCCGAAAGTAAAATTGACAGCTCCCATTAGTTTGGGTGGAAACCTTACAAATTCCAATTTTATTTTTCTTTCTTTAGGTCGGTATCGTGTTTGAAAGAATGTTTTTTTTCTATCCCAAACCCATGTTAAATTCCGTTTACTAAAACGGAAAACTTATGAATAGAAAAAAAAAATCTGCAGCAGTATCCACTTGAAAAGAACGAAAAATAAAATTGGAATTTATGAGGTTCCCACGCAAACTAATGGGAGCTGTAACTTTTACTTTCGAAAAAATGTTCCGCTTGATTATTCCGTAAGTGAAGGTGACATTTCGTTCCATTCAGATCAATTGTCAAAATTCCGCTTGGTAATATTGAACAAAATTCCGTTCCCTCTTTACTTTTTAGGTCGATACTAGCCTTTTTCAGGTGGATACTGCTGCAGAAATTTCTTTTCAATTCTTTACTTTTCCGTTTCAGAAAACGGAAATTAACATGAGTTTGTGATGGAAAAAGAAATTTCTTTCGAACATGATACTGACCTTTCAGAAATAGTTTGAACGAGAAACTATTTCTGTAGGAGTAAAGTGCGTATACCCGCTTAGGACCGTCTAGGATGTAAAGTTGGTATATCGATATAAGCCATAGTTAACGACAATTAGATCCATGAAAATTCCTATATATCAACATTATTAAATCCACTTTGCTCGAGAGTTTGTTGCGTCAGTTAAAAGCTAGTTTTTGTTAATTTTATGTCGTGGTGTTTTTTAACGAACGACATGATAAGCGGATATAAACCAGCCCATAAATGGTTAAATGTAGTTTATAACTCAATAATTTATTGATTTAGGATGATAAATATACTCAACTGCCTCAAATCATAACTAGATATTATCTAGACCGTAGCCAGGGTTTAAATTAGGGGGGTCTGGCAATCAGAAGCCGCCATCTTGGATTTCAAAACTGTGTTGATCATCGATTCCCGGTCTATATACACTATCCAAATTCCAAACCATTGCCTATCCGTTTTTAGTTTTACACTATTTCGTGGAACAGGCCATGTCCCAAAGGCCACTTACCGGAATGAATAATTTTCCAAAACGCATCTCTGTACTCGTTTTTTCGGAAAATGCTTTACTGAAATCATTTGTCAGGGGCCTTTTCCCAGAGGTAATTTCCCGGGAACAATTACCCAGAAGACAGTTTCCGGAATGACTAATTTTTCAGAGCGGATATCAGGCCTTGTTTTTTTCGGGAAATTGATTGTTTTCCGGTTACTATTTTTCTGATGCTACGCCATTTCCAGGAATCATTTTCCCAGGAGTCATTTCCTGGATTGACCAATTTTCCAGAGTAGATATGTGTTCGTCTTGTTTTAGGGAAGTAATTACTTTTCTGAAACAATTTCTTAGAGCCCATTCAAAAGACGCCATTTTCGTGAGTTGATCGTTGTCCTAATTTTTTTTTCGGGAAATTATTGTTTTCCCGTATTTTCTAGATGCTATTTCTAAAAGTTCATTTTCCAGAGATAATTTCCAAGAGCTAATATCGCAGAGGTAATTTCCCGGATTGACATTTTTTTACGGGAGATGATTACGTTTCCGAATCCATTTCACAAAGGTTAAATTTGATTGCATAGCCAGGGAGGCAGTCGCTCCCACCTGCCCTCTCCCTGGCTACGCCTATGAACCTAGATATCGTTCGGGGTACAAGAGTTTACCAGATCAAAATCGAAAATAGAGCGCAGAGGGTCCACTCAGAAATGCACTAGTAGGCATCTGCCCATAACTAGTATATCGTGGTGTTTTTTGTAAAAAGTTGATTTAATAATTCCATTTACTTTTTTTTTGTTCACTGAGTAGGTATTTGAAAAATTATTCCCTTCTCAGTTTCAATTCTATTAATATTTAAACTTCAAGACTCCTAACTCAAATAATAGCGACACTAAAATTTAGACCCTGTTAAGTTGAAACATAAGATTTGAAAGACTTTTCAATGTACATGTTTTAATTTTATTATTCAAGAAGGTTTTACAATAATGAGTTTTGTTAAAAGGCGCATTTTAAATTCACGATATTATTTTCTCTTGTACGAAAAAATTAGTAGAGTATAGATTCCCTAGATTGATTAGAAGTTTCGAAACTAACGAATGTGAAAAGGAAAATATGGAGATAGGAGTTTATTTATTAGCGAAAATATTTTCGAAAATGTAGTTTTAGAAGTAAGGTGAACATATCATCAGGTAAATTTCTGTAATCATAAAATGTGTTGGGGTTGACTGCTGTACCACTAGTAGTCGACAAAGACTGCATTTTGGGCCTGTGTGTCATTTCCAAAAGGTAATTGTAATAATTGAACCATTCACAACACAGTATTGATGAAATGCATAAAGTAATTTAAGAGTCATTACTGGAGGAAACTTCAGCACTGTCAACATAGACAGTATTCTGAACGTCGTTTCCAGGAAGTGTTCTTAATAATTATATAACAGTCCACTTAAACATCTTTAATTAGAAATTGATTCAAAGGTGTTGGGTGCAATATTGCAGAGAAGGGTACTATAACATGGGAAATTCTACATCTTTAATAAAATACGAAGACAAAATATCTAAAACTTCAAATGGTGCTCACGCGGTTGACATATGCTAGTGTAACTGTGGTATTCGTCCTAGTAATAGGGAATGTTGCGAAATGGTCCAGCCTTGACAAACAAGCTGTCGTGCAGCTCCACCCAAGGAAAAAAGACTCAGTAAATACTCTGCTCACAACGCTACCAATGAAATTAATTAAACATCATTGCTCATGATATTTAATGGATTTAAATTTCCTGAATTTGGTGATCAGAAAATTTATCAAAATTTTAAAATTTTGTAACTAGAAATTAGAAGAAAAATTAGTATTTTCTATATAATTCCAACTAGCTTTGCTTATCTTGACAGATATGCGTATTTCGTCAACAATGTGCAGACTTCTTCAGTGTCTCGTACTAATAACTCGACTTTTTTAAAAAAATTAGTAATTTCCTCGTCTTTTTTGTAAATGTTAATCATTAATTTAAGGGGAGATCTTGCCGCTTATGAGGCTTACTTTTATTGAAAATATTGTGAACCTGTTGAAACTTTTATTTATCTATACTTTTCTACAAATATTTAAAAACATTTTTTAATTAAGTGATACTGCAATGCAGGACTCGTCGAATTTTTTTTTTAATTTTCTAAGAATTGTAACAGCTTGTGTGTTCCCAGTGTGAGACAGAGTTTCGATTATTTTTTTTAAAACGCTTGTCAATATTTCCTTGGAAATTTATCAAAATTCCCTTCACATTTATTATGACAGTTGTCTAAGATTTATTCTTAAAGTTTCTTTAAAGAATTTGATTTAAAATCAAATGCTTCTATTTTGGCGTTACTGGTGTTGGCTTTTTTAGGTTATTGATGGCGAAAATATTAAATGCATCTACAGCTTTTCATACAAAATTGTCATATATGGCTTTTTCTATGTCAGCACACAAAAGATGGATTGAGCAGAAATTTTAAATTTTTAGTAGCTCAGAAGTAACCTGATTTTTAAACTGTCTGGAGTTTATATATTTTGAAACACAGTTTTCAAAAGTACCTCCGATCCACCTTCTTAGAAAATTTTAAAAACATATATTTTCTTTTACAAAATACAAAAATTTCATAAGAATGAATAATTTTTCCAAAGAATTAATTCATGTAGAACTTTTTAGTTTTTAATTATTTAAAAACAAAATTTTTGCCAAACCTTATAACATGGCCTTTTGAATACTGTACATGAAAATTCATAAATTTAACACAATTAGAAACGGTAGATGCATTTGTTAATTTAGCCTATTCTGTAGTTGTTTATCAAAGTCTATCAAAGTCAATCCAATTCTTAAGTTTAACCTCAAATTACCCATGTCGGTTTTTGATGAAATAATCCTCGGAATTCTCGTGTTGTGGAGGAATCAGTATCAACCGACAAAATTTTGAAGATATTTAAAACGCGTAATCCAAACCAATCAAAACTTTGACATTTAAAATGTTCATTGACTCAATGTTCTTTTTTGTAGTTTTAAGATTTTTTAGAATAAAAACTGTACTCTATGTAGATTCAGGTCTATTCTCCGACTCGGATGAGTTGAGATGCCTCAAGAGAATCGAATAAGGTGACTAAATTCTCCATTTGATGCACACGGAATAATATGAGGTATATATTAACCACAAGATTCTTTTAAGGCATGTCGACTCACCGAGGCGCAGAATGGATCTTATTATTCGATTGAACCTGTTCTGATTCTTCCATAAACATTACATATCCTAATCAATTACGCTACTTTCATCGCTCTTTTCAATATTCATATACACGAAAAAAAAATCATCGGGCAGGCCCCCTCCAGGCCCCCTCCAGACTAATTGCCCAGCTCCGCCAATGACATTTGGCCGTTGATAGTGCCGGTCGTAATGTACGGCTTGCTGAATTTGCCGCACGAGATCCATACAAAATCCATGCCGCACGAGAAAACGTGACAGTCCATACAAAAAACTTTTAAGGTCCATACAAAAAACGTGACAAGGCGGGGGGTTATAAAAAGTCACTTTTTGCGTGACATAATTAATGGACGTTACCTAGGAAGCCACCTAGAGAGAGGAAGATGAGAAGAAAGGGGAAGTTATTGTCATGAAAACAAGCTCGGAGGATTATCTCGAGGTCCTGCGGACCGTTCGACTTGCTCCAAAACTGAAGGAGCTTGGTGCTGAAGTTCATAAAATCAGGCACACCCAAACGGAGGCCATGATATTCGAGCTGAAAAAGGACTCGAAGAACGAGAGCTCATCTTACAAGGGAAGGTCCAATAATTATGTCACGCATCAAGGGGGAAGGGGGATTTGGGAAAACATGACAATCCATACAAAAAAAAATGAAAGTCAATACAAAACTGGTGACAAGAGGGGGTTATAAAAAGTCGCTTTTTACGTGAGAAAATTAATGGATGTTCCACAAAGAGATGATACAAAAGATTTTGGGCGACAAGCTTAAGGTGAAAACCCTCCAATGCAAAAAGCTAGATAAAATTACCACTGTGGAAGAGATCAAATCACTCCAGTACATATCGTGGGGATGACCGAGTCTCGATCGTCACATTCTGCAGTCCTGGACTGGCTCGAAACATGAACTGGAGATTGAGCTAAGGATATAGCCATAGCAATTATCAGGCGATCCGGTACCGCATCGGTAACGGGATACAGATGAAGCCACGAGGAAGATAGCTGAATGAGCGAAGGTGGTAAACGGAGAGCGAGAACGTGAACGTCGAGGCGCTTCGTTTCGAGCAAAGTCCGTTGGATCTGAGTACGGATGAGCTGACAGCAGTAATTGCACGAGCGTGCGATGCAACCATGTCTTTCCTATCCGGCAAAGATCCTCTACCAGAGAGGTTTCATGGTGGAATGGGAAACTAGCAGCATTAAGAAAAAAAAGCAAGGAGGTTGTTCCAATGCATGGGATTTATACAAAAAGACTTACAATAAAGAAATTAAGCGGGCTAAACACAACGATTGGAAACGATCATGTGAAAACATAGAAAGTACTATAGTTGTTGCGAGATTGCAGAAAGCTCTTTCTAAAGACCATTCAAATGGTTTGGGTAGTCTCAAAAAAGAGAATGGATGTTTCACTAAAGATTCATCTGAAACAATGGAATTGATGATGAAAGCTCATTTCCCAGATACGATTACGATTTCGGGGGTAAATATTGAGGATTCAGAAGGTACAAGACCAGCACAAGATTGGTCTATAAATGCCTACAGTAAAGCCAGTGAAATTTTCACCCTATCCAAAGTCGGATGGGGCTTCGGTTCTTTTAAGCCATTCAAAGCTGCTGGAATGGACGGTATTTTTCCCACTCTTTTTCAGCAAGGAAAAGAAAATTTAGGCGTGTGACTTAATGAATTATTCAGAGCCAGTTTCACCTTAGGTTATATTCCAAAAACCTGGAGGGAGATACGGGCCATTCTTATTCCAAAGGCTGGGAAAAGAGATCAAACATCCCCAAAAGCTTTTCGACCGATAAGTTTGTCATCAATTATTCTGTAAACAATGGAAAAGATAATGGATGTCTACGTTAAATCAAAATTTTTGAAGAATTTTCCTCTGAGCAAATCCCAATTTGCATACCAAAGCGGAAAGTCTACTATTACGGTACTGAGTTGCCTAATTACAAAAATCGAAAATTCATTTAAAGCCAAGGAGATATCTTTATGTGCATTTTTAGACATAGAAGGGGCATCTGACAATGCATTTCATAGCTCCATGTGCACAGCCATGGAGACTAGACGCTTTGACAAAGAGATAATAAGTTGGATAGAGGCGATGCTTAAAAATCGAGTCATGTTTGCAGACTTCGGTGGATCGCGATTGGTAGTCAGACCACAAAAGGGATGCCAACAAGGTAGAGTTCTGTCGCCCTTGCTTTGGTCGCTAGAAGTTGATGACCTTTTGAAAAAGTTATCCGATCTTGGATTTGAAGTAGTTGGATATGCCGATGATGTTTGTATCATCGTGCGTGGAAAGCAAGAAAATATAATTTGCTGCCGAATGCAATCTGCGTTGAATTTTACTTCGAAGTGGTGCAAAAAAGAGGGTCTGGGTATTATTCCCTTAAAAACGGTAAATTCACAAAGCGAAGAACGGTATCGTTGCCTAGACTGACTATAACTGGGGTTTCAATTAATTTTTCGACTGAAGTAAAATACCTCGGTGTTACTTTAGACTGAAAACTCAATTGGAACTCACACTTAGAGAGTGTTATTAACAAAGAAATAAATGCCTTTTGGGTCTGCAAAAGAACATTTGGCATAAAAGGGGTCTACGTCCAAAAATGAATCAATGGATTTGCACCAGCATAGTTAGGTCAATTACCTACACAGAAAAAAATAATTAATTTTAACAAGCGTGTAAAATATCCTCTCGTTTAAATCCAAGCTAAAGGAGACGTAAACATCGAAATTGTTTCCAACTTTTCATGTTCCATACAACAATATTGGCAATCTTTCATACAACAGGCTGGATTCAGGCGTTATCTGGCTCAAATTTACATGAAATATCCCATTATTTTCCGGCAAATCTAGCATTCCCTTTATGTGCAGGGTTGCAATTTCTCTGGGGAGAATCACCCGGGTGCACTTTTTTAGCTCTCTTTGGTGAACCTCACTCAGTCTCTACGGAGATTTTTTCCTGACACCACAGTAGAGATTGTTCGACACAGCACGGGAGAGCGAGAGAATTGGCAGTTCGCTGCCTGAGCGTTCATACACTCACTGCAGTGTGAACGACGAAGAGTGAAAAGAGCGAAAAAGACTACACCGCACTAACGTGAGTACGAGTGAGTGAAACCTTGATTCAAAAATTAAGAAAAATCGCTGGAAAACGGGAACAAGAAAGTACAGTCTGAATTTTTTTTTCGTGTCTCCCAGTTCCTTTTTTGTACTTTCAGAATATCATAGATGGACATTACGAATTATGGGCCGCAGATAGTCTAGTCGGTAAAAGCACGGAACTACCAATCCAGAAGAGGCGGGTTCGATTCACAGTCCAGTCGACTTAAATAAATATCGACTTCCCTGGGCATAAAACTATCATTGTGCTTGCCACAAAATATACAAATTCATGCATAGGTGGTGATTTTCTTCGAAAGCTTAATAACTGTGCAAGTGCATCTAGAACATTAGGTTGTGAGAGCCTGACAATCAGCTAATTGCGATAAGCAATATGCTTGGATACGCCGAAAAGAAGACGAAGAACATTAAGAAATCAGTAAAATTGTAAAAATGTTCAAATTCAACTGTTGCGGTATAAAACTAGCAATAAATTTTTCACCAGGGTGACTCTCCCCGGTGAAATAATTCTGCTCTCTTCGGTGCTCCTCAGAGATCACTCACACGCTCCGGCCTGTTCGTGTGGTGAGGGTGCAAATGACAGACACTTTGGTGTCACTCAACTTGTGGTGTCTAGCAGAGAGTGGAAACAAAACAAAAATCTCTCGGGTGAGTTTGCGTTTGCCAATCTTCGGAGTACCTTTTCACTAAGCACCCTGCTAGCACCGAGGAGAATTGCAACTCTGTTTATGTGCATTAGATAACGCAGAAAATTCAATGTTTCGTTTTATCTGTGTACGCCTCTTAAGTATGGTGGCCAAAAACAAAAGAAGTAACTGCTCAGAAAAAAACTGGGTAAGCTGCAAAGACTAGCATGTCTTTCAATAACCGGGGCAATGCATAGCACATCATCGATGGCGCTAAATGCCCTCTTAAATTTACTACCACTTCATCAATTTATAGAGTTGCAAGCAGGGAAAAGTTTTCAACTAATGATACGAGCTGACGGGATTCAAAAAGGAAAATTGGTGGGCCATTTAGAGATCCTTAAAAACTTCCATTTGAATCCAGCGACAAACTCGATAGTAGACTGGATGCCGATGAAAGCAAACTATGAAATTCCTTTTAAACTGGTCGCAACAAGTCGCTACTTATGGGAACAAGGTGCTACAAAAATGAACAAGAAAACAGGATGTGGGGTTTTTGGTCCGGGGATAAAACAATTTACTCCTATGGGACAATATCCAACAGTATTTCAAGCGGTAATTTATGCAATTATGGAATGTGTTCACATCTGCCTTAAGAGAAAGTATAGATTTGCAAATATTTGTATTTGTTCAGATAGCTTAGCAGCTTTAAATGAAGTTAAAGCATATACATGTCAGTCAATGTTAGTTTGGGAGTGCATCCTATTATTGAAGCAATTGGCCAGTGGGAATGAAGTTAAGGGGGGATATACAGTTAAACCGAGAAAAAAAACTCATTTTTGAAAAAAAAAATTGAAGGGGAGGTTTTAACTCAAATCAATTGAAACTTTTTTACAATTATATGTGTATCCATGTGGTATATAAAAATATTATTTTCATTTTTTTTTTCAATAAAATGGCGGCCGTTAGAGTGCGTTGAAAAAGTCGTTGCATTTTGCTTGTGCCGGCTCTCCTGGTCGCAATTTCGATCTGAAATCTGCTAACTCAAGAAAATTACATTAATTACATTTAAAGTTAGTACATGAATTAAAAAAAAGTTAAGAAAAAAAAATGCACTTTTTGAGTAACTTTTTTGAAAACGGAGGGGGCGCCCCCGCCGTAGTGGTTAACATCCATACCTCTCACGCCAAAGTCACGAGTTAGAATCCTCACCCCGGACAAGTTCCGAAAATATCCAAAAAGGTATTTGATGAGTGACTACGACTGGAGATGAACCTGCCCAGAGCTGAAAATCTCGATAATAAAGGAACAGAACAACAATACAATATAAAGTGAAAAAACCACCCTTGTGAAGGCCCAACCCCGCTGCTAAATCAGTTCAACAATCCTTATGATGTTCTGTTTGACTGTCGTAATCTATTTTTAAGTATATTTTTAGGATTATGTTTTGGTTTTGAGTATTATTTAACTCACCTTTTCCTTTTTCAAACTGGTAATACAGGAAACAATTTGTAAATATCGTTTATGCCCTAGTGCCTAATATGTACTTTACTGAGTAAGAAACTTTATCGCAATTTTAGTGTGTTTTTGTATTCTTACCTTCTGGCTCTCGCAACTTTTTTTTTTTTTGGCTCTCGCAACTTAAGCCTAGTTATTTTCTTCATAACTAGTTTTACTTCGAAAACTGTTCTCATTACTACTAACTACTACGTTTAAGTAGATTTAAGATTAGTTTTTAAGTTAATTTTAAGGAATTCACTCTTAACCGTTTCATGTATTTTCTCACGATTGTTTACGTTTGGATTTGTGTCCGCCTTGACCTATTGTCAAACGGCAATTCCTCGTACCATCGGCGGGTGTGCACGGAGAAAAAAGTATAAATCAATCAATAATATCTCATCTAAATTCAACTACATTTTTGCATTGATTTTTCGATAACCCATGTGCATGATTGGAATAATCACACATTTCAAATTGATTTAACTAATGTATGCTTGAATCAACTTCAGTAATATATGGTTGATTCAACTATACAATGGTTATGTCGAAAACAAATATTGTTGACATTTTGACAGTTGGCTTACAGTGCCAACAAATGCAACCATGATTATAGTTGAACCAACTAAATAACAATAGTTGGTATTAATATGCTTGGGGTCAGTTCAATTATTTTCCGGATGAGATTTTTGGTTCCGAAGTCGTTCAAATTAAAATGCAATTAGATTCTTAACATAATTTGGGATTGATTTATGACCGATTTTGTTCTATATAATTATTGTTCTATTGATAGGATTTTCATTTTTTCAATCGTTTTGTAATTAACCTGTAGTAAACGTTATCATGAACCAGCGCTACTTGTTAAGGTCTGCACTTCGTTCAGTCAGCTACTAATGGCGAGGGCAAGGAAGTCTCTATTTCTTCACGCTCTATGAACTTAAGGAACATCGTAGCCATTCTGAAAAAAAAAAACAAAACTTCTTGGTGCAATGATCGAATTATTGCAAAAAATACTCACTTACAGCGGGTGTTATTAATTGGAATGATTGCAACAATTCAACTTATTGCTCATCTACCACCAGCTCTGTAAGAAATTCCTCCGAATATTTATCCTCCTCGGACGCCATGATAAACTTGAAAACGAATTGAAACTATCAGGTTGCTGTTTTTATGTTTTTGTATAGTTGCTTCAAGCATACATATTGGTTGGAATTATAACATTTTTGTTTTGATATAACCCTACGACAGATGTTAATAAATGATGGTTATTTTAACTATACAGTATGGTTGATTGAATTCAAAAATTGCTTTAAGCTGAAAATATTTTGTGGTTGAAACAAAAATGTGTTTATTACAGGCATCAACTATCGAGATTGTTATTTCAATCCCTCGGATTTTCTTTCCGTGTGGTTTGTCAGTGGCGTAGTTTGTCAGCGGGTTCAGTAGTTGCATTTCAATGGGGCGCAACCAACAAACAGAATTAACTAGAAATTAATTTTAAGTTTTTTTTTTATGTTTGAGGAAGCATTTTCAAGAAGTGAAGTTTAAGTTGATCGAACAAATATGATCTGGTACCACCTTGTAATAGAATATGATTGGGGAAAAACATCCACAAAACTTTTTCAATATCGGACATGTTTGGAATTTCATCCTCACGCCTCACGACTTCTGTACAACAAAGTACTTACACAGAGAACAGGCATCCAAGCTGGAGTGCCCACCGTGTGTAAATTTCTGTAACTGTCATTTTAAAATTACAGCTCGTTTCCGTCAGTTTTGGTGAATCATATGTGGATGGCGCCACTTGCCCACATTGAGATTTGATAGCCTGACAATTTTGGTTTGGTGAAACCTAGACTAGGCGGCGTTGTTTTTCCAACGGTTTGCTCTTTAAAGTTTACACAGCAAATTGGGGAAAACATGTTCGAGCCTGGATGTCTGTTCTCTGTGGTACTTATATTCTTGTCAAAGAAGTTGTTTCTTGGGTAGTGTGTTATGGTCGTGTTTCTTGAGATGGATTATGCGTCGGTCGTTTTTTTTTCCCATTTTATGTTTATTAGTGCCCCGCTCCCGCATCCGGTCGAGCTTTCCAGCATCAGATAAGGAACATTGGTGAGGTCGTTTTATATTATCAAAAATATACCTTAGCTATGTACACACTAGAAGTGTGAAAACTCTTCATATATCCATTTGATATAAATTACTGAAGAAATGCAGACAACTTTCTTCCATAAAAGCACTGTCGGTCAGTCGGAGATTGAACACACAAAGAAAACGGTATAACTTAACGCATCGCACACCCTTAACACCAACTCGAACGTTAGTGAGAGCAACTTGTTTGGCCTTTCTTCCGAGTCCAATTCCATAAATCCTTGAAACGCACACACGCCATCGCAAAAATTGCACTTCTTAGCAAACAAATCCGTCCTTGATGCTCAAATCTTTAGTCAGCTTTCGAAGTGTTAACCTACAGGTGAGTCATTTGGACTGAGCTTAAAGTGCGTGCACGAGATGCGTCTTAATATCAACTCCTGAAAAAAAAAGACAAGAAAACCAAACAAAGCACGGATGGCTCCTAAAAGCTTCACAATGTCACCACACATTGAACCACATAAGCCATATTCGAAGTTTGCATTCAAAGAACAATTCCATTCACCAGTCGGGCGTGCACCCGGTTTATGACGTGTGAATTGTGGCTTGTTTGTAAACAACGTCGCATCGCAGCAATCCATATCGTTTGAATAGGAGGGGAGGAGCAGGAGCGGGGGATCACGTCAGTCGGTATTAACCCGAGGCTACAATCACATTAGTCATGGGCAATCTGAGGGATTCCACCCTCTCCGGTGTGATGCGATGTGACGTGTGTAAGTGCTTGTTATCTATTTATCAGCCATTGGCGATCAATTGTTGTTGACTAAGACATTGACAGGCGTTACCCGTCTTGTTGATGCTTTTTCCATATGGACGCATTCGCCGTCGTGCTCGATCGAGTAGAAACAAACGGGTGTTCGGTGATTTAAATAGTCAATCACGCTTTTTTATGCTCTTGACACACCCTCAGACGCAAATTTACCTCCGAAGCCATGCGTTGATTCGATTTCCCAAGCGAGACAGATTTGCGTATCTCGATCAATTAGTGCAAGTTTCTGTCTTTCCCTAATCCAATGCTCGCCTCGGTTGGTATTTTCCATTGAAGATCAAGTTGAATGTATAAGTCGTTACGGTTCGAGCAGTTGCATTCGAAGTTACCTTTTCTCGCCGTGCTGCTGATCTGTATTACTGTCGCGCTCCGAAGGCATCTATTCCCTTTGTTGGTCTATTTGAGAGTCAAACGCATCCATAGCTGCTTAGAGGTTAGGCCCGCACTAGCGGAGTGATCATAACCGTTTGAAGTTGCGCGACGACCGGTCGATATTCGAATCAAGCTGCTGCAAGCGTGGGTCAAGTGTTCAAAAAATTAATCCGACTAATCAGTAGCGCAATCATGGATAGCAAAGTGATTCTTGTGGCACTGATGGTAGTTCAGTGCCTGCCGTCATCGATCCGGGGCTTCGGGATAGTGGATTATAACAGTTAGTAGTTAAATTTAGGCAGTTTGCCTTCAAAGGTCGAACCGATTATTTATGGTTGCTTTCTGTTTCTGTGTCTGTTTGTCTCCAAATTTCCAGTGACCGAGTACTGGCAAATGCCGGCACTGTTCCAGTACGAAAGCATCGAAAGTTGTCTAAGGTCGAAACCGGGCGGAGTTTTCTGCATAGTCAAGAGCGTGGTGAAGTCTGACGATCGGTCGGAGGTTTGGCGGGCTATCAAAGTACGTGTTCGCGAGAGGGAAGGTTAAGAAGTGCTAATTAAGACGTTTTCATGGTTTGGTGATTTGTTGCAGAAATATTCAAAGTATCCCTACCAGTATCATCACGAGGTGTTAACGCGGGGAATATGCCTGGAACAGTGTGAAGAGCTGGTGAAAGGATTGGACGAACAGCAACGGACGCGGCTGCTGCAGTCGAAGTTCAGTGTAGATTTCCGGGTAAGAACTTGCTTGTGACTCAAATTTTAATTAGGTTGTATTTGCACTCATTCGTGTAATGACGAGCTGATTGGCCTAGTGCGGGAAAACATTTGCATCCGAATTGCATTATTGCGCTTCGAAAATATCAACAGCACTGTATGGCTAAGAGAGACGAGTATTTCCTTTTCTAACAGAACCAGTGTATTAACAGTTTATTTACCAGAAGTGGATAGAAAATCAAGGCATTGGAATTTTACGATACTTCAGCGTCAACTTTGACAACTACTTTCGTTGTTTGTATGTGCACCTCGATAAATAAACTTGTCTCAATGATTTTCCTATCAAACGGTATTTGCTATAAGCAACCTTGTTTTGCAATCTAATTGTACAAAGTTTTTCTTGTGAGGTAAGCTTTTTGAAGAACCCTCGTCATATCTTTGAGATGCCGGCTCGCAAGAAATCAAGCGACTTGCAATATTGTTTAGTATGCTAAAACATTCACTAAACTACTCTAATGTTCCAATAATTCTTGCTGATTTTTATCCAGACTAAGTTTTTCGAAGAGCATTGCTTCTGATCAGCTACAACTTTCTTTTGTTACTCAATACAATTTTATATCATTTTCCACATTATGGATGAAAACAACACAAATTCATTTCTAAAACGGATACGGAGTACTCTGTGATTTTTTGTGTGGTTAGTAACTTTAAACGCCGATTTCTAGTAAATGTAGGTCAAAAGCTAAATCTTGGTAATTTACATTAGAATCTAATGGAAGAATATTCCTTCTGTGTCGAGTGCTCGACACTGAAGAAGTCTGTAAGTAGCAGACGAAATAGGCCTATCTGTCAAAAGATAAGCTCATAGTGGAATTAAATGGAATTTGCTCGCGATTACTAGCGAAAATTTAAAAAAGTGTTTCAAGGTTTAATTTTTTATTTTTTTAAAAAGTGATCAAATGAAGTGTTAAATTTTAAATTCTCCTAGTTTCCCAAATTTTATTTGACAAATTATATTTGTATTTGTGTTTTGTATGATGTTTTACTCTCGTTTGATCAAAATATTTAATCATAGCCAAGACTCCTAAATTTTCCTCGAACTTGACCCATTGGCTTCTGCACAGTGGTACTTCCCACCATTTTGACCACTTTTGGCCAATCTCTTTTAAATTTGTTGATGTCGTTCGCTGGTTTTATGAATTTTCGAAGCTTTGCTTTGGTAAAAGCCCAAAAAGGCTCGATTGGCCGTGCCTCCGGGCAGTTCGGCGGATTCATGTCTTTCGGCACAAAACATACTTTTTGACTTTTGTACCATTCTAATGTGCCCTTTGCGTAATGACATGACGCCAAATCAGGCCAAAACACTACTTGATCTTCGTGCTGCCTGATCATCGCCAATAATCGCTTCTGGAGACATTCCTTAACGTATTTCTGAATGTTCATCGTCTCCGTTGTGATGTACGGACTAGATGTTTTACCACACTCGCATATTGCCTGCCAAACCATAACCTTCTTACCGAATTTTTCGGTAAAAATTGCCTTCTCCGTTTCAGGGATGTCTTTGTCTTTGCTTACAGTATAGAATTGTGGTCCGGGAAGCGTTTTGTAATCTAGTTTCACATACGTTTCATCGTCCATTATCATACACCCAGAATTTCTACACAATAACGAATCGTAGAGTTTGCGAGCCCGTGGTTTCACGGACGCGGCGTGTTTTGGGTTCCTTTTGGGTTTTTTCTGCTTTCATTATGTTTTTAACACAAGTGTTTCTGTGGCACGCATGACGTTACTCGATGAGGTCCCTAGTTTTTTCGCAACATCCCGAACGGAAGTCACTGGTTTTCGCGTGTAGGCATCCCTGATCTTTTTATCGATATCCGGACTAACAAGACCGGATTTCCGACCACACTTCGGCGCATCTTGGTGGCAAAACATGGTGGCCAAACTCCGGGTAAGAAAGTTGTTTCGACAGTTGCTCATCAAACCAAAGTGCGTTGTTATGGAATACAAACGTTTTTCAAGGTCAATGCAAAACATAAGCTGGAACAGGAGTTTTAAATACGTCGAATCATCCAGGTTGGCTTTCCTTGAGACCGTCCAGAAGAAGAAACTGTCAAAATTCCCAATGAAGTTGCTCGCCTGGCAGGTGATCTGTAGATGTGGTAAAATGTGTCAGCCCATTATCACACTTGGTACCATCAACGGGTAGAATAACCAGGATGATTGCCTTCAAAAGTGCCTGCTGCCATCCGCCCACGGAAGCAAGACGCTGTTTTGGTCGAATTTTCCATTCTGTCATTACGTTCGACCAGTTTTGTATTGCATAAAGAACTCAATCCAAAGCCGTATTTAGAGATGTTTAAGTCCCAAACGTAATGTGGACGGAAACGGCAATTGGAATCAACTTGGGTCTAATCAGTTTTATATCCGACAAGCAGGTTTAGTCAGAATGCGAATTCCGTTATCATTGCGTTATCATTGCGTTATCATTGCGTTTGAGCCTTTACCCTTTTCGTTGATTTGCGGGTGAATATGGTTTAAGGCGGGAAAGTTTCATTTTTGCCCCATGTTTTTACGATAGTGAAATTACGTTGATTACTATGAAAAGAGATGTTAAAATATCAAATTTTCAATGCATAGACCTGCATAATGTTCGACAAAGTTGTAAAACAAACGATTTTAAGTTACTTTGCTTAAAAAATGGTTTCTGTCTATTATGGATCATAAGTTCAATTTTTTTTTCAAAACTGGTAAGGTTTTTTTTTGTCAATATGTCGGTTTCTATGAGTGAATATTTTGTTCTTGACACATGAAGAATTTAAAGTTGCGGTCAGTTCGTAAAAGTAACCGAATTGCCATGTCTATTTAAAGAAGAGTTAGGTGCAATTTACGTCACAAAAATGATCATTTAGAACATAAATCTTTAAAAGAGGCCAGAATACTTTTAATCTGTGAATTGTATTTGAAAGATAATGTTTTCATTCGTCTTTGGTGCAAAAATAAAGCTCGATTCAAAGTAAGTCTGAACGCACGGCTTAATACACCACCGCGTCCTTGGTGGTTAAAAAAAACGTTTGGCAGGCATTTGTTTATGTTTCATTGACGAAGAAATTGGTGAAACGTTTTTCTCGATTGATCGACGCATCTCGAAATTACGGATAATGGAACTTGAGAAAAGAAAATTAATTGTGCACAAACGTCTAGAGAATCCTTCGTGGTCTGCCTCAAAAATAGCACAAGTGTTAAAATTCCCAAAGGCAGCGGTGTTTCTTGCAACCAAACGTTACAAGGATACGAATGTGGATAGAGCACAGCGCATCTATCACAAAAGTGGCACCAAGGACAAAGAGCTGAGGAGAAAGGTGTTAAGGTACGTGAAAAGCAACCCAGGTGTCTCCATACGTGATTTGGCAAAGAAATACGATTCCAACTTCTCCACCATGCGTAACATCCTTTCACTAGAAGGATATAAGTCTTTTTGTGCCAGTAAACATCCGAATTGCTCCTTGAAACAAAATTTAGTGGCCAAAAAGCGAGCACGATTACTATACGAACTAGTTTTGATGAAATTTGATTGCTTTATTTTAATGGATGACGAAACATATGTCAAAATGGATTATAAACAAATCCCCGGTTGAATATTTTACCTGACAACTGGTCGTGGGGGTGTCTCTTTGTTTTTGCTGAAAAATTTGCTCAGAAACTAATGATTTGGCAAAGCATCTGCAATTGTAGCCTTAAAACCAATGTTTTCATCACATTTCACATAATGACGCCGAAGCTTTACATGAAAGAGTGTCTGAAAAAGCGGATTTTGCCTTTCATTCGGCAACACAAGAAGACTACTATAAGAAGGTACTAGAATGGTATGCTGCAAACAATGTTAATTCCGGCGCCAAAGAGATTAATCCTGTGAATTGCCTTGAGTTCAGACCGATCGAAAAATATTAGGCAACTGACTACCGAAAACTTCGAGGATGCGGTAAAGAAGTGAAAAATGCACAACAAATGCGATTAAAGTGGAATAAATGAGTTCGCCGGTACAGCGTCACCAGCGACAGTGCAGATCATGATGGCATCGATCACAAGTGAAGTGCGACAGTTCATTCGAAACAGTGAAATGTAATAATTTGTGAAATTGGCATAAGATTGTGTGCTTGGTTCGAAATACTATCTCACAATGGCCTCCGCTCAATTTAAAAAAAAAACTACTTCTATTCAATTTTCACAGCCTGCCATGCGCTAACGGAACTATCAATACTTTCTCTTAACAACTTTACTCTAGCAAAAAATACTGTCTACTCCTAGAGCCTCATGGGGCAGCATAA
>JASCZW010001019.1:0-104011 GCA_034211315.2 Aedes japonicus | reverse complement strand
AACTTGTCGGCAAAAACGAACTTGAATTCTCCCTCGACACATCCCCACGTCCAGTAGCAATATAAAACTTTTGACCAAGAAACTGCTTTAAATCGAGTTTGACGTATGTTTCGTCATTGATCAAAGTGCAGCCCTTTTGTTTCGTCAAAACACGGTCGTTCAAGAGCCTTACACGATTTTTGGCCACGGAATTCTGCTTCAATGCTGGTTCGGATGTTTACTGGCTTTGTACGACTTGCATCTTTCCCTGGCAAGGTTGTTCCGCACCGTTCGGAAGTTAGCGTTGTACCTTCTGGCCACATTTCGGATCGAAAGATGGATGTTGGTTTTAATTCATCATAACGCCTTGCATCGTAGCTAACGATCCCTGGATCCAGTTTTTTTTAGTAGGTCCGCCGATTCCTTTTATACTCAGGGTTTGCTTGTAGGTTTTGAGCACTCGACAAACTGTTGGTTTCGGCATCTACCGCACTTAAGCCAGCTTGGAACCGGAACACTCCAGATTTTGTTATGTGTTTGCGCACAATATCTTGTCTTTTGATTCCCATTTCGACGTTAAATCTGAACGCGGTCGATTACTTTGATGAGACTCTTCATCAGTCGTTCTCTATAGAAGTGTTAACAAACCACTGTCAAAGATTTTCGATCCCATTCACCAGAGGCGTGCTAAAAGCACGCGAAGGGCATACCAATTTACTTTAGCTCGTTAGGAAACATTTTCCGATTCCTTGGACAAAAGGTATGATTGTCCTAAAAAAATCATGCCAAAGCAAATATCGTAGTGGTTTGGAAGGTTTTTTGTTGATAACTGTAGAAGTGCATTTAGAACAGCAAAAAGGCTTGAAATGCTAAAAATGAGAGAAACAGAAGAAGAAAAATATTCACACATATTTGAGCATAAGATTCTATTGGTAAAAAACAAATCGAATTATTATAAAAACAAATCAGATTATTCAACTAAAGGACTAGTTGATAAAAATTGCAACACTGTATATCTATATATATTAAAATAATTTCTGTCTGTCTGTCTGTCTGAACCTTATTAAGTCGGAAACTACTAAACCGATTGGCATGATATTTTGTGAAGAGAATTTTTTTGCCCGGGAAAGGTTATTATGGTAGTAAGAAGTAAGAGACCCTCGCTTCTCTGAGGATGGCTCTCATACAAATGAACAAATATTTTTGCATAACTTGGAGAGCTAATCAAGCAAAGGAAAACAAATTTAGCATGTGGGGATTTTTGAAAGCAAAAAATGTTTCTATAGTAGTTTGAGACCCCTCCCTTCTCTAGAAGGGGAGGCTCTCATACAAACGAAACAGAAGTTTCAGCATAACTCAAGAAATAATCAAGTAAATAAAACCAAATTTGTCATGTGGGGTTTCTGCATGTAATTTTTTTTTCATGGTTATTTGAGACCCTCCCCTCTCTAGCTCTCCCCAAACATGAGAAGAATCCCTTTTCTTATGAACATTTGTATGCTAGGATTATTGGGGCCGAAGAACGTTCTTATGATGGCTCAAATCTCTTTCTCCTCTGGAAGGGGGGGAGCTCCTTACAAATAAAACACAAATGTCTACGTAACTCGAGAACAAATCAAGCAAAAGAACCAAATTGGGAATGTGGGGTTTTTGGAGACAGGAAAGTTTCTATGGTTGTTAAAGACCCCTCCACTATCAGGAGGATGGCTTTTATACAAAGGAAACCGAAAATTTCTGCATAACTCGAGAACTAATCTAAGGCGAGAAATGTTTCTACGGTGGTTTGAGACCCTCCACCGTCTGAAGGTAGGAGTTGTTTCTGTGTGGTTTGAGACTCCACCAAGAGGTGAGTCGCTAAAAAAGAATGCTAGGCATGCCGTTGTAAAAATTGTACACTGTAACCGAACATGTATGGCATGCTGTGGCACACTTTTAACATTTGTACTTTTTCAAGATATAACCTAGATTGTTTTGATTTGTATTTTGCTGCGCAACACTAACTTTTTAGAAAGAATTGATTATAAGTGAACTTTTGAGTTTCCTGTTTGCTGAGGCGAAATCTTGAGAGGAGAGATGGATGAAGTATGTGATCAAATAAAAATCCGTGACATGATATCGCTTTGTACCTTCAATAAAAGGCACATTTTTGGAGCAACTCTTGTGATCTGTGGAATGATATTCCAAATTTTTCGAGTGGAAAAGAAACCATGTAAGAAGAAATAATTTAAGAAGATTATGATGGTATGTAGAAAATACGCATTACATTAAACGGTTACAATTAACCACTTAACATTATTACAGATGATTTGAATTCTGTGGAAGATACAATACACGACCAAGTCCACTCTGACCAGTTCTGTGATCAAGGTTCAAACAGCTTTGGAAAACCTTCTGAGGAAGTCATCAAGGAAGCTTTTATAATAAAACTAATCTTTTAAGATCTACAGTTTCCAAAATAATGTGCCATTTTTATTTGAATATATATCAAGACCAGTTAAAGGGAGACATAGAGTAAAGTTGCGTCTCATTTATTGTTTCCGCAGGCATACGAGAACTGCTGAGAAAGAGGATGGATTAATATCAAATATACAACAGCTTATATAGTATTCTCGCACTTACTTCCAGCGATTAGCATATTGAGTACCATTCTCTATACATCCTTCACTGAAAGTTGTTATCTCAACACAACAGCATCAATAACGTGGTTTCCGCAACAAAAATCATTGACCAAAACCCAAATCGGCAGCAAAAGCAAATCATTCACCTGGTTACCATGCGTAACCAAAACATAACGATTGAACTGTCAAATTACCGTGGCACATATGTGTAGTATACAGAGTATGTTAACGTTAAAGTGAGGAGATTTTCGCTACAGCATACTACAAGTTTTATTTTTGTTTCACGCTACGTTGATTATACTCAAATCAAATAATTATACCCAAAATCGCAAGGTAAATTTATTCTCTTGAAATCCTTCAAATCATTTAACATTTTCTTCAAACATACTACAACTCTGTATACTACAACATGTGCATCTGTTGGCACCCCGACCGGAACATCAGGACTCATTGTTACGCTTAGAAGCACATTAAAAAAATGGACCCAAGAGATATTGTGTATCTCATACAAATGAAACAAATATTTCAAACAAACATGAGAATATCCTGGCAACTGAGACAAAAAGTGTGTATTTCTCGGGTAAGCAGCATGTTAGAATGATGATGATAGAAGCATGATAGAAGTTTGAACACATCCTTAATCAAGAACAGGGATGCTTGAGTTACTTTCAGTGCTACATTATACACAAGAAGTTAAACTATGGTTTTGCAATTCAAACTGACAGGATTCTGGCTTCGTTTGAAGATAAATGTTTTGTCTATGAAATGCTTCTTCACAGAAGGATACAACATAGTATAACATAAAAATAACAAAATTTTAACAGACCTTGTTACGGCTAACTGATTATGATATAAATTTATTGAAGGGGCACCATCTGCTTGGATAAATAAATGAATTCTATCACTAGCTGATATGATTTTGCTACATCGCAACAAAACTGTTTCAAAGTTTGTTTTGTTTATGTTATATCTATATTAAAGTTCGTTATAATTTTGTCACCGCTAGAAGATTTTTCAGAGATTTTCTCCGCTATCTCAATTCTAACAATCTCTGTTATAAAAACAGTGTAACTGATTAACAAAACTAGAAATAACTTTGTTATTCCCTTTTTGGTCTGTTTTATCTCCACAATAAGGGATTCATACAATACTAGGCTAGTCAAAATGTTTTGAAAGTGACATCTATGGAACAGTAGATAAACCAAAATTTCTACGCCAATGTATCAGCTTTCATAAGAACATGCTCACAACTTCATTCCGATCTGTCAATTCAGTATTTGTTTACAAGCCATTTGAAGTTGACGTGTCAGTGTATTTTTTAACAATGGAAAAATCTGAATAGTGTGCTGTGATTAAATTCTATCTTTGAAAAGTTTATCGGCTGCTGAGATCCATGCAAAAATGGTGAAAGTATTAAAGGAGACTTCTTCTTCATTTCCAACCGTTCACCGATGGGTTTTGGAGTTTAAGCGTGACCATACAAGCGTTGAAGACGATCCACGCTTAGGACGTCCTAAAAGTGCATCAACGGCAGAAATCATAGCGAAAATACAGAGATATGGTTTTGTAAGATCATCGATCGAATGTGGATGTAATAGCTGACACCACAGGCATCTCACTTGGAACAACATGGCATATTTTGGCTGAAGTTTAGGATTTAAAAACCGTGTGCACAATGGGTATCGCATTTGCTAACAATGAAATAAACACACGTTCGAATGCGGCTCTCTGAGCAACATTTGGCGCAATTTCGAAAGGTTAAAAATAATTGTCTACGTCGATTCATCACTATGGATGACACTTGGGTCCACCACCTTGATCCTGAATCAAAACAAAAGACTAATTGGCTGGCTCACAGTTGATACGTTGCGGATGCGTTTGCGTGAAATTGACAGTTTTCCCATAGCTTTTCTGTCAAATTTTCGTCAACGCATCCGCAACGTATCAATTGTGGGTGACCCTTAAGGAGTGGTGTGAACCAGGCACTTCGGCTCCGATGTATAGTTCGTGTCCAGAAATCAGCCATGAAGGTGTCAGTTTTTTATGCAAAATGAATTTTGTTGATAGATTTTCTCCGAACTGGTTAGACAATTAACTCTGAATATTATTGTGACCGTTTGCAGCAGTAGGATGAAACTATTTGTGAAAAATGACCCGATTTGCAGAAGACATAAAAATATTTTGCATCAACACAATGAACCTGCTCGACACAGCTCAAACAACCATCGCGAAAATCAGTGAGTTGGGATACCAATTGTGGCAGACTCCATTCTATCCATCTTTAGCTTCCTCTGACTATTATAACACCTCGAAGCATTTTTCATCAAACGGAAAGGTAATAACCGACGTAGAGGAGTATTTTGCAGGCCTTCCTGAACGTCTCTTCCGTGATGGGACAACTAAGTTGGAAGATCGTTGGACCAAAGGTAACACCTTTGGCCAACAGTTAAATGGTTCAAATGATCCCAAATGCTTCACGAATCAAATATGGATTTCTGATCATTCCCGGTTATCTTTCCAAATATATGCATTTCGTGCCAAATCGTATTCGGAGTTGGCAGCACCCTCTCAAATTTCAATGAAACTTGCTGGACATGTAGACTTTGTCACAAAAAGCCACTAAGCATACTTAGTTTTTCCAATACCGATTTAGGGATCTAGACATGTCTTTGAAAATTACGGCTGCAAATGCATTGGCTCATGGAGAAAATACTATACCGATTTAAAGAACGTTGAATTTTCTGCGTTATCTAGTACATAGAGGAAGCTATGGTTTGAAAGAAAATAACGGATTTCATGTAACTCTGCCAAATGCACCTAAAGCTAGCATGTTGATGAACAAAAGACTATTACAGCAGATAAAAAGCAAACGTTGTAATTTTCAAGATAACGTAGAAATTTACGTCCTGAAACATTGAAGGGAGTGAATCTCAGAACGAGGTGGTGTATTTCAAATGAATAAATAATGTAATTTGCTAACATATTGCCTATAACAAACAATGATTTTTCCATCCAACAATAGAAGATAGTTTTAACACCATTTTGTTGTACGGATAATATTCAGACACCCTGTAGAGGAAGGCGTGTTCTAGCAACGAAAAATAACAAACTGATATCAAATAAGTAACAAGTTTTGTTATCTCAGATATCATTTTGAACTCATCTGTTATCGCAGAACAAATTTAGTTATCAACATGGACACATTTTGTTATCATCTGTTATCAATTTTAAAACACGGTTTTTGACGAACGTTACTGAATTCTACCAGCATGCCGACGAATGCTGAATAGTACCAGCATGTGATGGATATGAAATTGAGCTTTTTACCTGAAGTACTAGTTCAGTTATTAGTGTATGAATTTAATATCATGTTGATAACATAATTTGAAATTATCTCAAGAAATTTTTTCATATCAACAAATTTGTTTCTCAAAATGAACTCGATGATAATAAAACAAGTTAATACATAATGTGATATCCAACGAATATTAATATGTTATCACTTTTGTTATTTTGGTGTTTATTCAGCCTAAATGATAACATATTTAGTTATCAAAAATTGATAATATGATATTAGAACATCTTATCAATTTGATATAAACCTTTGCTCGGTTTGCTTGTCACCGCAGTTGGTCTGGCATCAAATTGTATTGAAGGTTGAACAATTAATAATTAATTCCTTGTCTGGCATAAGCTTTCGATTTGATGAAAATAATTCAAGCTGAATAATGCATTAGGTCCCAAGTTATATCGATGTAAAAACATTTTCAAGTATTTTAAGAGCACAATACGGTAATATAAAGTGTAATTAAGGGTCCAATACATCAAAAACTACGACAAATCCTTTAATAAACAAATTATAAACGAAAGATAAAGTCGACGAAGAGAATCTCTTAATGTTACTTAGGACCTAATGCATTGCTCAACTTGAATTAAACACTATATGTCAGTTATTTCTGAACTTCTACCACCATAGCATGCTAAGATAATTTGTGTGACAACTAACAAGGGATGGCAACGCTTCATGAGTCATTATTTTTCAAAATTTAATATTCGAGTGTCATGTGGCTGCTTCAAGTAAAAAATTCGGCTAAATTAGTCCACGGTAATGAAACTTGTGTAACGCTTTGATCTTATTGAATTATCCATCATAGTTTACTAGAATATGAAAACCTTTAGGTTTCAGCTACGAGGTCCCTTAGAAACTGTGCCAAATCTCAAGTCCATATGGGAGAACTACGGGAAACCCGTAGATACTAATTGCCCCCTACAGTACCACAGAAACGCAGAAATGCATCTTAGTTTACAGTGGAATACATTTGCTGTCAATTTTGTTTATGACTTTCCAATTCGAAATCTTCTTCGGCGTCAGTTGGGAAGAGTTGTTTAAACTCTATATGAAATTTTGGTTTTCCTGCTGTTCTCCTGATGTGTCCATTGTTTACTCGGTGTTGAGTCCAATCATGCATCATTACCCTTGTATACCCATCGAGATAGTGCTAATTTCTCCATCTGGACCCATCAAGCAAACATTTTCCCCTCCTGGAGGCCGGAAGGAAATCACAGCGGTAGGTTTTCCAATGCGCTCTCGGTATTTCATTTTTGTCTAAACAGAGATAAGTGCGGAAGATCGCATGCAATTCCCCATGCCGGCGAACAGCTGTCCAACATGCAAGTTGTTGACCCGCATAGAAGGTGCGAATCGAATCGAACTCGGATCTATGCCTTCGATTAACTGGATCAGTTGCTCTCTGAGTGTGTGGATGGTTATTGCCGCGGATTCAGACCTCCATGAATGGAATGGTGGCTTACTGTTTTTCAGCAAGATCAAGAGCAGCGGCGCTACACTTGAGAATATCGGCGTTAGGCAAATCGAGGTTAATCAACCCGATTCCCATTCCGCATGCTGCTGGTGTGGCGGGCAGCATGTGCCTCAGCTAGGGGCTTGCCCTTGAGCCGCCGATATGTTTTGAGTTTACTTTTATCTGTTTACCTCGTTCACCGGTACTTAACTTTCGCTCCCGATTGCCGTTCCCGCCGACTCCAAAGTGTGGGAATTACGTGAAATACTTGTTTTGCGAAATTCCATTAATCATATGAGTGGCAAGCGGCAAGATCGGCTTCCTCAAAAGAGAATATCAAACGGTTACTAATATCAGAGAGAAAAAATGATTTACCGTTTCAAACAATTAGCAGTTTGACACAGAGCTTCAGCTGGGGTGTTTGCATGTTTTACTTTTTAAACCGATTTTAGTCGGATTTTCAAAAGAACTAAGATGCGCTGTGCGTCCCACGAAATCTCTTACGGACCTTATAATGTTTATTAACAGCGCGATCGACTCTCGTTTGAGCCAGACGCCATCTAATTATAGCCTGGAATAATGGCAATAGAAAATAAAATAACAGTCAAGCAGCCGGACAACCAAAGTAGTAAGAAAGAAATGCCTCAGGCCAACAACGACAATAGGAACAAAACTCGATTAGCAACAAGAGAAGACAGCGCAGAACACCTCTCCAACATGACACACGACATAAGAAAGAAAATACATTGGGACAGTTCTTTGTGCTTGTGATTCGTTCGTAAATTGCATAACGTTCCCACAGTAAATTGACGGGTTCGTATTACAATGAGCCTGGCACGGTATGGTGGGTTGCAATGTTGAATACGGTGGAAACCCAAAACGAACTTCTTAAGAGCTGCAAGCGAGCTCAGGAGAGTAGAATGGGCGCTGAAGCAGGGTGGCATTGTGAAGATCATACCTACCTTGCACGGCAAAGTTTACATCGGCATTTTGAAAAGCGTGTTGCTGACTAGATCTTTGAATGTGCAATTGTAGAGTTTTGCAAATGAGCACCACGGGCTGGAATGTAGACAAGAGAAGAAGGTACGCGCAGTACTTGGCACGAACAAATTGGCCAATTTTAGGGGTAATTAATTCGTTGCTTGCATCTATGATATGCATCCTATGAGCACGGTTTTCTTGCCACGCAGAAGAAACTCGAATTGATGCAATTGTGGCAATAATTGCTTTCCCAAGATTTTTTTCGTTTTCATGCATTTCCGGGAATAGGTTTGCTGATCGCCAAACAATTACAGATTTCTAGGTGTGAAAATTGATGTTGGAGTATTTGAATTTCGATTACTCCGATAAAAGAGTAATTGGAAAAAATCATGAACGGCTGACTTTCTTATATGCATCAGTTCACCCTTATTGAATAGAAAATGTAAACAAGAGGTAACAGCTTCTTTATTAATCTCATGTTTCTATATTCCTGCTGTGCTGAATTAAGAGTTTGGAACGAAAA
Organism: Aedes japonicus; assembly: GCA_034211315.2. NCBI lineage: Eukaryota > Metazoa > Arthropoda > Insecta > Diptera > Culicidae > Aedes > Aedes japonicus. The sequence goes on along the minus strand of JASCZW010001019.1, from coordinate 95,108 downwards.
TAGGTTGATTTATATTCGTAATATTTTTTGCTTTTTTTTTAAAAAAGAAGAAGACCGTGCAATATCGTAGTTTCTACTTCTTTACTGATCAGAACTAGTGTAATTGCACATAGATGGAGCTTGGGAGTAGCTTAAACATCTAAACATCTTCAATGTACAAGTTCACTAATTCTATTTATAGATCAGTACCGGCGCCGGCCACGTCCTCACGGTCTTTGGGGAGGAGGGAAGAAGGATGATTAGAAGTTTGACAATCGTTTTTATTAGAGACCGTGAGAGCACCACTGCATTCTACAATTGCCAAGGGAAGGATAGTTTGTGTTAGTGAGGCAGGTTATTTTTAGATCATGGATGCACTGTGGTAAGTGAAGCAATCAATGAAAGAAATCGCAGTAGACTGCTTTTGATTTTATATCTAGTGGTGATAGAAAGAGGCAAGTGACAAATGGCAAGGAAGGCGGACGGGCCTGGGATTGAACTGTCGACCATCTGGGCAGTAAGCAGAATGGGTTACCACTGAGCTACCCAGCCGCGTTTCTATATTCCTGCTGCGCTGAATTAAGAGTTTGGAACGGAAATAGGTTGGTTTATATTCGTAATAATTTTTGCTCACGATTAATAATAGAGAAAAACATAACAAACTGTGGAATTTGTCACGAGAAAATTCAAAAACATACACGAGATTTAAAACTTCAACCGAAATGTACATCGCCTTGCTCGTACAAATTTATGGCCTGTAGTGATACATTTTGCTCACTGCGATACGCGCTTTTTTTTCTTCTACTGTTGCGTTCGAGGTTGCGTTTTGCTGCTTCCGCCTTTAGAGGGACAAAGCGACGATCGTTTGGCTGAACGCAGTAGGCCGTTGGGTTCGATGGTGATTTATGGAGGAAAAAATTTAGACATAAAAAACTTCAGACGTTAGACAACATCCACCCGCCAACAAAGAATCGATTGGGAGCTGTGAAATTTTGTAGATTGGGCGCCGGAACACTGAATCTTGAATCTGCTGTTTTCAAATCTACTACTGTAACAGCTCCGTCCTCTCCTGGGTGAGTAGCAATAATGACAGCAAATTTTCTTCTCGTAGCAGGACAACCTTTCCTTCCTTAACGTTCGGAGACCGGGTGGTCCACTTTCCTCGGGACTGGATTAATCTTCCAACTACAGTAATTTGTAATAAGTAATTTTCCAACTACAATTACAGGAGCAGTCAAACCAAGAGGATCGAGAATTCTTGCAACCGTTGATAGAACCAAGCGTTCCGTACACGGAAGAAACAAAGTACTCAAAATTTAGTATTTTTAATCTAAAAATTAAGTACTTGTTGTCGAACTGGAGCGATGGGTAAATTTTGTTCTGTGAATTAGGTAAAATTAACGCAATAGAAAAGTACTTCATTGGCAACTCATTTTTGAATGAACATGAACTTGCATATTCTTTTAGATAGTAAGTCGAAATGCTGCGATAAAATGCGTCAATTTAACTTCTTCAATATAATCGCATTATATTTTGAAATATGTTCTCGATGAATTCTAAAGCACTGCTTCAATCAATCAAAATTTAAAAAATCAGAATACTTTCTGAATATCCTGGATATAGAGTTTCTACATCATTATTGGTTTAAACTCTCAGTCCATTTTTGTAAAATACCGTCCACTCAGTGAAATGAACTTTCGATATTCATAAGATTGCGTTATGATTATTTGCTATAAGAAATCAGTATGAATTTCATAAATTTATCTTGTGAAATTTAATGATGTCGAAAAAATATGGACCACACTGGATTCGAACCATGAACGTTGAGATTATGGGTCCAGCGACTTGCCCACTAGTATATCCACTTGTAAAGGACGAACACGAAATTATTGTGACACAGAAAATGTCATGCCAATTTTCTTATGATGTTTAGAATCAAACCAAAATTTAGGGTAGTTTTATACATATATTTACTTCAAAAATCAAAAGAAAAGTTAATCGATGGAGCCTTGAGCGTAAAATTGAACGTATTTTCGCGTGATGCCCTCCATCAAAGTCTGTCATCCGGTACCAGTTTCTCAGTTTTTTTTCCATTTTCTTAACATGTCCTTCTCGTCTTTGACTGTCTTCTTGCTCTTCCGAAGTTCCCGCTTCACCATTGCCCAGTACTGCTCCACCGGGCGCAGCTCCGGACAGTTTGGCGGATTCATGTCATTTGGAACAAAATGGACAGAATTGGCCTCATACCACTCCAGGACACTTTTAGAATAGTGGCATGATGCCAAATCTGGCCAAAATAGCGGAGCTTCGTCGTACTGCTCACTCCTCGTAAAGGCTCACTCCTCAGTCCGCAAGAGCAGATGGCCTGCCAAATGAGATATTTGGAGGCGAACTTCGACATTTTCTTCTTCTTAAATTTGTCGTCCACATAGAACTTGCTCTTGCCGGTGAAAAATTCCAACCCCGGAATTCGCTTAAAATCGGCTTTTATATACGTTTCGTCGTCCATCACACAGCAGCCATATTTTGTCAGCATCTTCTCGCTCATCGCGGTTTGGGAAGTTCTGTACCTTGTATGTATGTGGCCCAGCTCTCTTCTCTGCATTCTGGACGTAGCTCTGCGACATGCCGATCTTTTTAGCCAAATCACGGCTTGAGACGTTGGGATTTGCTTTAATCATCCGCTTCACCTTTCCCTCCGTCTTTTTGTTCTCCGATCCCGGTTTTCTTCCAGCTCCTTTGCCGTGGTCCAACGTCAACCGCACCTGGAACCGCTTCAACACTCTGGAGACGGTTGAATGGTGAATGTTCAACATTTTTCTCAACTGCCGGTGCGACAGGTCAGGAAATTCCAGGTGTTTGGAAAGAATTTGTTCTCTTGACTCGCGTTGGTTCACCTCCATTTTCGTTGAATCGAAAAACACGACTTCGATTTTGACAGCATGTAAACAATACATATCAATGAGAAAGTGTGCAAAATTTGGTTGATTTTTACCTAATGGTAAAAAAGTTATGCCCTGTTGAATGTGTCGCAATAATTTCGTGTTCGCCCTTCAACCAGGAAAGATTAAAGGCGTTCAAAAGCAACGTCCTGTGAAACAAAATTCATTCATAAGTCAGCCATATGAAATTTCATAACATCGATCATAAGCTCAACCTAATGAAATTCTTAAGATTATTTGACTGAGTGTCTAATTGTATAGTACAGTGTCATTTTTTGTCTTACTGTTTTAATTTACTTTTCATGTAGTTAATGATAGGACAGTTTTACTTAATTTCCATGTAGTCAAGGAATGGTTAGGCAGATATTTTTCCAATACACAATTTACTCAAATCTAAGTTTAAACCTCTCAACCTGTTACCTTGGACTGCGTTCTAACCATTGTGTATTGTGTTTACTTGATTATAGATGAAAAAATAAATTGTCTGCCATTTTGGTTGTCAGTTTGCATCAGTGTAGTGGCAAAGCAGTGAAAGGAGTGTAAAGTCGTGGTTTTACTAATCCAAATAACAATTTAGTGCTTTTAAATTATCTTTTTCCGCAAAACAGAGTAAGTGCTTGTAAATTTCTTTTTTCTGCGAGTGGAACAAGAGATTCATTACTGGTCTGTTGTCCGATTTGATTTGGAGCATTTCTAAACGGCAGGAAGACTCATGTCCGTGTTATAGCTTATGGAAGCTTCCGGTCTAGGGACGTGACGTTAAATAGCTGCTGAAAATTTCAAGATTATGTTGCAACATAGATTGAGCTGGGGTTAATTCGTTTCTAGCGCCTTCGCTGAAGAACTTTGACCTCCAGGAAAAACTATGCAATAAGTTCCTAAAATGATCAATTCCCATTGTAAACCATTGAATATTGAATTTTGAAGTTTTATGTAAAATAAGTTAATTTTTTAAACAGGCAGTGTCGGTCGGTATCGGATTGACACGTCAAATAATAAAAGTTGCTTACTTTTATTATTTGACGTGTATCAGGTTCAAATATCAAATTATAATCCTGTTCGCATGAGAAGTCGTATTTTGATTCTATCGTCACGAGAATAGCACTTTTGTTTTAAAAGTTATATGAAAACATTTTCTAATCATACCATGCCGAAGAGTACTCATTTTTTTTACTCCACACACGGATAATACAAATCATATCAATTAGAGTACGTAAACCCATAAATGGAGGAAAGCGTTAATCCATACTGGTGGGGACCAGTATCACAACGCTTCACGGTATTTCTCTCCGACGTCTCTTCGTTAGAGATGACGAGAAAAAACTTGAGTGATCTCAGACGTTGCGAATCAAAACAAACCCAAAAAAGGAGAGAGTTCCTCTCTCGTGACCGCATCAAAACAGAGTGCATACAAACTACCGCTAGAAACTACCACAAAGCTATCAGTGGTACATGAGCGCGATCTAACACGTTACTTTTGCCTGTTGAGGTGGCGGATTTGTCCGTGCCTCAACCTACCCCGCAGTGCGATGTTAGCCAAAGGTAACGTCCTTGGTTCACGCACTACTTTACCCATGCCTTTTTGCTCAATTTTCAATACTTCTATTCTATTTCCAACCTACCGTACACTGACTGAACTTTCAACACTTTCTCTTCATATCTTTCATTCTATCAAACATTACTATCCACTCCTGGTGCGGTCATGGTGATGAGCGAACTTCTCCTTCTACATCACTCATTTTTGGTTTTTGTACTCAAATTTGAGTACTATACCATTTACTCAAATTTGCCTTCCCACACGGAACTCCAGAGTTGGGTGAAATGAACTTAATTTTGGGTACTTTGTTTCTTTCGTGTAGGTATGCATTTTCAGACAAGGGATCCTGTCTCGCACAGAAAAGAAATTGGTCGGATTTGGACAGTCAAAGTCATCTTAACATCTTCACCGTTTGGGTATTTATGCAATTTCGGTTTGCTTCTCCCATTCGTTTTTCAACACTAGATCTTACAGTTCTTATGTGTTCGAACACCATTTAAGAATTGAGAAACCAATTTTGCCTAAAATTCCTCTGAGTTAGTCAATGGCCTGTGCAGTCTTTTCAGGCGTCTCGAATCCATAAAGAAAATCATCGATAAACCTAAAACCTTTTTTCAATATTTTAGAACCAATGGGAAACAGTGTTTGTTAATCCCATGCTGCTGTACAAGTGTACGAGTGGCCAGGAATGGAGCAGAAGCTGTCCCATACGTGATCGTATTTAGTTCAAAAACCATCAACGCCAAAGAATGCCGCTACAATAAGTCTTTTCGAACCGGATACGTGGCACGAGCTCGGGTTATGTGCGAATAAAATTTTGGAAGCAAGCGGGTGTTCAGTTAACGAAAATCCGGACAGTAAAAGTTAATGTGTTTGCCACCACAGAAGTATCATTGGAGGGATGGTTTTTCGGGCAATGTTCCAATGTAGTCTCCCACTAGATTCACAATGATGAGCTCGAAGACTCTGGTTGCTGTTGACTGTGGAACTTTAGGTTTTCAACGTGTCTTGTGCACTCGTCGCATCAGCTCTATCAAATCCTTGTATGACTCTGTGAATTTTTTTTTAGGTTTAACAGGCCACGAATCGGGTTGTCCACGATGACTTGTTTATTTTCAAACCTCTCTTCCAACATGCGCCAGGATATCGCTGATAGTCATTGGGTCCAGGGTACCAGCAGCAGCAACAACGAGAGCCTTGTCTAAATAGTATTACTTTAAGGCATCGGAATCTTGTGACCGGCTCATGAGGTCGAAAATCATAGATTTGAACTTAGGCCAACTTTCGTATTTGCTATCGAAAGTGGGCATGGGGATGCTGCTGCATGATAACATGCCGCTGATCGACGGTTTGGCTTAAAGATTGGCGCTGATCGGCACTGCTGCCTACTACTGGTATGTTTAACGCAATGGATACAGCCTCTAGCGCGGTAAACACCTCCATGTACTTTTCTTCGAATTTGTCACAATCTTCCATGTGATCATGCACCATGTCGTCGTCTACCACATCCAGAAGCTGATTATACCAGTAGTGCCACTCTGAATAATAGTTATCAGCTGGTTTTGGTAGACCACTAGTTGAGCCTGGTGACTGTGAACTCATTCCGGATGAGGATCTTCACTTTTTCTTTATATTCTGTATTTTCGTCTCCATCTTTGCTATCGAACTGGCTCTACTTACATTTTTCACTCTTTTCCAACATTGCTCGATTGGAAATTGCACCAATGAATTACGGAAAGCAAATGAATTTGTGATCCACCACCACAAACCGTTCGAGCAACACCGGAACCACTTTTATTGTCTTTATATTTTGCTTTTTGACTAACTTATTTATTGATCGAATTTTAAGGTGACCAGCCATTTTGTAACGCAGTAACGCTTCATATTCAACCATATTTAGTGAATATTTTTAAGCGTAAACAAACATTACGAGCTAAACTGGGATCATCCGGATCATCCAAACTGTTCTTGAGTTCAGAACATAAAATCTACAGTTGTAACTGTAGGTTTTTGCTATATGCAAAAGAACATTATGTATTTAACAATATTCATTGAATAGTGCGGAAGGTCAACAGAATAACGTAACAATCTTAATATTTTTTAAGTCGTTCAAACTGTCCTTTAGTTTAAAACATAAGATTTATAGTTGTAACAGTAGCTTTTTGGGCTATATAAGGTGACTTTAGCTTGGAGGTGGCTCCGGCGTAGTGGTTAACATCCATACCTCTCTCGTCAAAGTCACGAGTTTGAATCTCACCCCCGGGCAAGCTACGAAAATACCCAAAAGGTAACTACGGCGAGAGCTGAACCAGCCCAGGGCTGAAAATCTCGATAATAAAGGAATAAAAAGAAGGTGACTATATGTATTCAAACATATTCAATGTATCTTTTGGAAGGTCAACAATAAATATTTTTTAACTTTCGGGTCCTCTAGATCATCCAAATTGTTCAGGCATTCAGAATTTAAGAGTTAACTTTGTGACAGTAATTTTCAGTCAATACAATGGTACAATAAATATTTAAACATATTGAATTAATATTAAAAAGCAATATGACATGTTCTGGGTCGTCCAAACAACCCTTGAGATCAGAACATAGGACCTACAGTTAAACAAACGCTTTTTGACCAACATACATTATGATTTCATCTTCTTGGTTATCCAAACTTCCGTGGAATTCAAAACTGAAAATATACTGCTGTAATTGTAGCTTTCTGGGCTAAACAAAGCAACAATATGTATTTTACCAAGTAAAGTGAGTCTTCTTGATGCTAAACATATATATTAAGATACTTTGCGATGTTTTAGGTCACCAAAACTGCCCTTGAGTTCAGAAATTTGGATCTACAATCGTAAGATTTGCTTTATAACCTCTGAAAGGTGACGATAATTGAATGCTTATCGTCACATTTCTCGCATTCATTGAATCTTCTGTAAAATCAACAGTTATTATTAGATTATCTTGGGATGTTCAAGTTCTTAAAAACTGGCTTGAGTTCAGAACTTAAGATATACAATAGTAACCGTAGCCTCTAGAGCTATACAAAACTACGATAACTATTCAAACATATTCAATGAATATTCTGAAACGTCCTTGTTAGTTTCAAGTAATTCAAAACATAAGTTCTATAATTATTACGGTAGCTTTATGTTAAGTTAGTTTGATTGGCATAAACATCTCAAGATTATCTCATAATGTCTGTTGGTCTTGGCATTATATTTTAATTTGTTATAAGTATGTTCGACATTTATTCAGATGAAAACGTCTTTAGCACATTTATATCATAACCAGTTAGTCATGACAAGGTTTGTTATAATTTTGTTATTTTTATGTTATACCCTTCTGGTCGGGAACCCAATGCACAGTGGGGAAAATGGGACCCAAAATCACAACTAATTAAAGGCCGCTGGATAAGTGCCCTGTAAAACAGTTATCTTATGTAAAAAAATGCGAGGAATCGAATGATGATGGTTTAATCTTGGGCGGACCCCGGGAAGTTGCTCATTTTGCCCGATGTTCCCCTAATTTCAGAAGAAAAATTGAATAATCACACATTTATCATATTAGCTCTGATAATATTGCATCCATTTGTACTGTACTCTTGTGGAAATGTCTGGAAAATCCAATGGAGGTAATATTGTCTATTAAAAAAGTCGGGTAATGTCCATTTTGCCTGATATTCCCCACATGCTGAAAGTACTAGATATGCCATATGGTTTTGGAAATTTGGGCGAATTAGAATCTATAGATATGCAATACACTATTGTGGAACTGTCCGGAGAACTGAATGAAGAGTATGTCGTCTGGTGTAAACATCAGTTATTGTCCATTTTACCCGCTTTTCCCTACATACTGGAAAAATCAATAGATAAAATGTGATTTTTGGAATGGGGCTGTACCTTGTAGTTTTTTCTTCTGCTGTTGCGTTCAAGGTTGCGATTTGCTGATCCGCTTTCGAGGGACAAAGCGACGATCATTTGACTAAACGGTTACTAAACGTAGTAGATGGTGATATTTTGCAAAAAAAAATTGCACTTCAAAAACTTTAGACGTAATGGCTTCCGTAATAACGGAAGCTGAACGGCAAAGCCCAATCCGAGTAAGCCTGCTTGTCGAAAAAAAAAACAGGCTGGATCCGAGCCGATTCTAAATGGATATATTGATGGAATTTGCAACAACTGTCGATCCTGCCGTTAGCCACTCCGTTTCCGTTATCATTGTGTTTGGGCGGTAAGACTGAACACAATTTTTTGTTTGCTCTAGCCTCTCTTCATGTATCAGAACAAACTGTTCCAATGGCACGTCAGTTCTTTGATTTTATGTTGGATGAATTACGAGTGAGGAGATTTATATATTAACCACTTCGAGATGCCGCTGTTTTCAATTTTTTTAAAGGATCTTGGAAAAATTTTGGAAAATTTATTGCGAGTCGAAATCGTGGATTTAGAAGGAAATAATTCGTTGTCATACATGACCACTCATCAGGGCTGTAAATAGTTGTTTTGTATTTCGAGACATATCATCCCTTCCGAAGAAAGGCGTGATCAGAGAAAATCCCAACGCTGCCCACAGGAATTGATACCTGCCAAACTGGGATTGAAAATAACGACGCTTATCACTACACCATATGCGTCGTCATCCTTGTACAGAACCATGTTGATCCAATGCGTTTCATTTGCTGATAACTCGTTCCAGAAACTGATTTTCAAAATGCCAAGTTTGATGAAATTGTAGTGCTTGATTATTTTCAAAAATTTGTGTCACCCGTGCACTCCGTTAGATTGCAACACTGGAATATTGAAAAAATATTCATTACTAAATATAATTTTAATGTGACAGTGAATCTAAAACATAAAAAAAAACAGTTAGGCAAAGACTCTTAGACAGAGGTGTTGAATTAGTCACAAGTTACATTTTTATTTTCCACTGAAAAGTGCGTTAGATTGTCGAAAAGAATATGCAATTCAATAATATAACATTTGAAAACGATTCCTGAAAAAATCAACGATTTTTTTAGCTTTTCCTCCGATAAATATGACTTGAATCCGTCTCCAAGATATCATCGGTATCCCTCAAAAAGCATATTAAAACTGCCATAGTAAAATTTATCCTCTCCCCCAGAAGATAAGCCTGAATATCCCTGAATAGCCTGAAATTCCACCAATTGGAATTTGCCACCACACCGTTGATCTTTCCGATTGTTCATTCGTTCCTCATAGAAAAAAAAAAATAAGTCTACGGACTTTTTTTCATTGGGGTGAATCTAACATTGAGAGACTCTCTTTGATTACGTTCTCTTTCATTCATATTCTAATCACCTTTACGTTTTTTATCCTACTATTTGTAGAGTATGCTAGTCAGCTCTGTTGTGTTTCAATTTTTACTAAAGAATCCTAGGATTTTGTTTTATTAGGGCGAATTCAACATTGAGAGATTCTCTCCGGTTTCACTATCTTTCATTTGTTACAGAGCCATTATAATACTTGAGAGGGATTCTTTAGTACAGATGGAAACGCAACTGTGCTGGCTGGCTCTGTGATAAATGAAAGAGAGCGAAACAGGAGATAGCTCAGTTGAAAAAAGTTCCTATTTAGAAGTTATCATAAATTTTTCGAATCGTGATTTCTAAGTTATTTTTAAGTTACAAGAAGAGGTTGTCAAGTTTGTTTTCTTCACACGATATACCTAGAAATTAGAAGAAAAATTAGTTTTTTTCCATTTAATTCCAACTACAAGATAAGCAATCTTGACAGATACGCGTATTTCGTCTACAATGTGCAGACTTCTTCAGTGTCTCTTACTAATAACTCGACTTGGTCGTCTCACAGTGCCATTATAAAATTTCCGAGGGATTCTTTAGTACAGATCGAAACAAAACAGTGCTGGCTAGCATACTCTACAAATAGTAGAATGAAAAACGAAAAGGTGATTGGAATATGAATGAAAGAGAACGTAGTCAAAGAGAGTCTCTCAATGTTAGATTCGCCATAATGAAAAAAGTCCCTAGAAATAGATTTTTGTTCTCTCTTGCTTACTCACTCGCTTACACACTCAGTCGCTGTGTGATCAGAAAATGAGACCTCGTCTAGCATCTTGCGGATAATGTTTTGAGAAACTTCAAATCCTTGACGAATCTGTCCTCCGTCCAAGCCTATTCTTCTATTATGAACACACTAATTAGCAAAACAGGTAAAGGCCAATCAAAATACTGATAGCGATTAAATATAGTTCAACTACGGTTTTGTGTAAGAACACTGGCGCGCCATTCAATAAAAGTGTTATTATTGATTGATTGAGCTGTATGCTTGACTGGCACAAATGGACAGTAGAATTTGCCCATAGCACTTTGTTCTGATTCGATTGTTCCAGAAAAAAAAGACAAAATGTCTCGCCGAACACTAGTTGAATAGTGATTTATTTCTTACGTGCTTACCTTGATGAATCTTTAACGATATCTGTGTGATGATTGTCCCTATTCTAAGTTCAACCAGGTTATCACGGCAACTGTAAAGAATAAACAAATCAAACCTATATTTTTCATTCGCTGAACAACAAACACATTTGCATCTTCCAGAGATAACAGCACAAAAATCGCGAGAGTGATTCTGCAAGGATTCTAGACAGGCTCAGTTTTATTTTACTAGTGATTCATATCAGTGCCAGTGCTCTGTGCTAGTTTTTCGTTCCCCAAAAATAAAAGCCACATAAGATCACTTCGGTAAGTAGGTTGGGCTATGACAGAGAAGCATGTGGTTTTTAACTTTCATTCATACATTTAAGCTGAGGAAAATAGTACACCCAGAACAATACGGGTTAATTTAAATGTGAAGTTGAAGACAAGAAAAATAAAATAAAAGCAGAACAAAATCTAATTCGAACAAAGGGTGACGAAGCGAAATGCTACTATTATAGCGTGCGGGTTTTTCGAACCAAGGAGGATTGTGGTGGCAGTGTGGTTGGAAAGGGGAAAATTTCGGGAGGGCATCATATCATTCTCAACTTTCCGCTCACTGCACTTTAATTCCAAATGTTAGCAAACCGAGTGTGACAAAATAATTGCCGCTCATTTCTGAAGACCGCCTTTGTGTTTTTTTTTGCCGTCCTGACGACGCTAAGTCGACGTTGGTGGTTGGAGCTTTTCTTTGCGGTTGAGTGGTCTATTTTCCCTTGGGGGCATCGTAGTGACAGTGTTTATAATTATTTGAAAAAAAAAAAACGAAAAAACAAAAATACTTCATCGCACTGAATGTTATACAGTTCTTGTTAATATTATGAAATTCGTTTTATTTTTGTTCATGCAAATTCAAACTTGACGAATCCAATGTTTACAGATTGGTGGAAATATCGACTTCTCAGAGCTTGTCGAAGAATCATGGGCAGAAGTTTGTTTGTTTTAATTACTTTACCAGATGAGTTACCTCTATTGCAGTATTTTGGCGATACTTTATCAATCTTTATTAACGTGACATTGTTCGCATGCTATTTTGTCCATGGTGGTCATCTAAATAAATTTCACGACTATTCAGAATACACAACAAATTCAACTCCATTCGACAAAAACTTCCAATCAATATACGACACAGTTGCAATGAATGCAACTGGTACGATGCACCCAGTACAAAATATTCATCGCACAATTTGGATGGCAAAATTAAGCATTGATAAAAGCCAGAAGCTCGCCATGGCACATACAGCAGCCATTCGTTTTCCAATTCAAATCAGCACATAGCACCTGCAGGTGTGTTTCCCATCACACACGTTCCTGTTCGCCAGCTTATTTTTCTCTCTATTAAGGAGATTTTTTCCACAGGTTAATTTACCACCAATCCATGGAGATGACCGGAGGTCACGTTTTAGCATACAGTGTCTGTGGAAATTCACTTTGATCAGTCACGTGCGTAATGAAAACGGTGCCCATCGAAATTATGTATCCGGCCTTTGATGGTCATTATAGCTGCTTTTGCTGTTGATGATGGTTTGTCTGGTAGGTGTGCAATGCAATTATCGAGAGTTAAAAATTTGTGAATAACTTCATATGCAAATAGGATCCACTTATTTGAAGTTGTACTTTCCGTTTACTTGTCCTTTTTAAAGCACATGAGTGTGTTGTTTAGCTCAACTACGTGGATCAAAGTAGCTGATGTTTATTAAAGCATGTCCACGTTATATTTTGGACACCTAAACAATAACAGCAAAACAAAATTACAGATTATTCAACTAAACCGATTGTTTATATCATAATAACAGAGTTATATCTACATTAGAAACAGTTGATTAAGATTTTAACCCTTCTTTCTGTAAAATTCTCGAACTTTCTATGGTACAACCGCCATCAGGTTCCGTACGGTATTCTCAGATACGCCCACCATGACGATTCTCCATCTTCTCTTGAAATCATCGGTGCCATCTCCTTTATTTTTAGTTCCGAAGAGTTGCCGCTTAACTAGAGCCCAGTACTACTCAATTGAGCGAAAGTTGGTCAGTTTGGTGGATATGCTGTTTTTGGCACGTATTTGACCTCTTGTACCTTATATCATTCCAGGACGGATTGTGACAAGAGTCCAAATCAAGCCAAAACAGAACAGGAGAGTCGTGGCTTCTGATAAACGGTAGCAAATGTTTTTGCAGACATTCCTTCTCGTACACATCCATATTGGTAGTGCCAGTAGAGACGAAACTTTCAGATATATGACCACAACTACATATAGACTACTCCAATTTGTATTTTCCGTGCGTGGAGTAACGATTTTGGCCCGTTGTGTATGCGTTAGCTCTTTCTCTCCTCTTTCTGCTAGTGTTTTCTGTTTTGTTTATGCTTGCTCAGTTTCGCTCAAAATGCCGTCGAAACAAGAAGTATTTCGCGAGCGCGTTGTACAGTTCTACGAACTGCACAGAAATCTCGGCAAAACGTATACGGTACAACATTTTAAAAGCGAAAATGTTGCGACTTCGACTGTTTACCATATTCTTAGAACCATATTCCAACAACTGCTCGCAAGCAAGGTAGTGGAAGACTGGCCAAAATTATGGACGCAAAAGGACTTCGTTCTCTTTCTCGTGCCTTCATCAACAAGGATTGACTGAGCTAACGGGATGCCGCAAAAAAGCCGCAACTGTTCTCACCAGTACATCTGCAAAACATTGAAAAGAGTCGGAATAAAGTGCCGAAAGAAGACACGAGCCCCGGAACATACAGATGCACAGATTTCAACGCTGAAATCCCAATGCCGTTGGTTGATTAAAAATTATTCCGGAAAAAGTTTTGTTTTGGACGACGAAAGCTACTTCCCTCTTTCGAAGACGCAGATTCCCGGAAACGATCGATACTATTCAACGGATAGTTCTACTACACCTCCGAGCATAAAATATAAGTTTAAACATAAGTTTCAACAGATAGTGATGCTGTACATTGCCATTTCCGAAAAAGCCATGGTTCAAGCCGTCTGGTTTGGCAATCAATCAAGATGTGTACCAGAACGAATGTTTGAAGAAAATTTTGATCCCGTTTCTACAAAAACATCATGCTGATGGACAATACGTGTTTTGGCCGGATAAAGCGTCATCGCATTACGCCATAAAAACACAATCGTTCCTGAATACCCATTCGATCCCATTTGTACCCAAAAACCACAACCCGACAAATCTGCCTCAGTGTCGCCCAATCGAAGATTTCTTCGGGGTTTTGAGTTCCTTGATGTACAAAAATAACTGGAGAGCCACGAATTGCAAACAGTTGATTGGTAGAATCAAGAGATGCATTCGCAAAGTTGACATGGAGGCCGTACAACGCTCCTGTTCCGACATCAAACGGAAACTTCGCCGAATATCCGATTATGGACCGTTTTCAAATGTTCACTTGTTTTTTTTCAACAATGGACAATGTATCTTTTATTTGAAAAAATCAGATCTTCCTCAACTATGTTTGTCTTTTTTTGACAGCTTGAGAAAGAAATTCCAAAATTTTAGTTGCCACCCGTTGCTTCTTCGGAAATTTATTTATTTATTTTGTCAATCATCATGTAGACTACATAAACAGAACCTTCTTTGTCCGGAAATGCTAGGCAACGGAGTTACTTTGCATTGTGGTATATAAAGCCAGACACGGAAGCTGTTTAAAGTCATCGAGTACGTATGTTTCGTCGCCCATTATGATAGAAGAAATTTTTTGCAAAAAATTGGTGTAAAGTTCCTTATCACGACTTTTTCAAGTGAAATTTTGATTGTCATCACGGTTGGGCACTTTTTTCACTTTGTACGCCTTCAGTTCTTGCATCTGTTACACGTTTTGTACGTATGATTTTGATTTCCCAACTTTGCGACCCACATTTTGCATAGTGAGATTTGGATTTTTCTCAATAATGGCTACTACTTTCTTATCAATTTGTTGGGAGCATACTTTTCGATTTGTTTCACTTCCAACCTTCCGATCCACAGTCAAGCGCTGGTCGGCTGTGCACTTTCACTTGATTCGACGCCTTTTACTGATGATGTTGTTTTGAGAAGAAAATAATTTCTCATCACCATGAGGCTCTAGAAGTAGACAGCATTTTATTTTTTTGCTAGAATAAAGTTTTGAAGAGAAAGTATTGATAGTTCCGTTAGCTCACGGAAGGCTGTGAAAATTGAATAGAAGTAGTTTGAAATTGAGTGGAGAGCATTGTGAGGTAGTATTCTGAAACAGGAAACACAGACTTTTGCCAAGCATCCCCATGCGGGGTAGGTCAAGGCATGATCGAATGCACCACCTTGACTGGCAAACGTCTGTGTACTGATTGTAACAAGAATATAAACATGTTGTACAACGAAATAAAGTGGAGAGTTTCAGCTGCCATATCAGTGAAACGTTTCAGTGACCCGTGGAATAATGCAAAATTTACACTGAAAGAAAAGTGTCCGAAATTTAATGTGGTTAGGCTTTAAGAATCAAGAGCGTATAGCAAGTATAATTTTTCAAATAGACGTATCTTACATTTGATAAGAATTAAAAAAATATAGGTAGAGTATTTTTTCCAGAAACATACATTAAATCCTAAAGGGCGAACACGAAATTATTACGACACATTCAACAGGGCATAAATTTTTTACCATTGGGTAAAAATCAACCAAATTTTGCACACTTTCTCATTGATGTGTATTGTTTACATGCTGTTAAACTCGAAGTCGTGTTTTTCGATTCAACGAAACTGGAGGTGAACCAACGCGAGTCGAGAGAACAAATTCTTTCCAAACGCCTGGAATTTCCTGACCTGTCGGCAGGTGCGGCAGTTGAGAAACATGTTGAACATGCACCATTCAACCGTCTCCAGAGTGTTGAAGCGGTTCCAGGAGCGGTTGACGTTGGACCACGGCAAAGGAGCTTTGCCGGGACCGGAGAACAAAAAGACGGAGGGAAAGGTGAAGCGGATGATTAAAGCAAATCCCATCGTCTCAAGCCGTGATTTGGCTAAAAGGATCGGCATGTCGCAGAGCTACGTCCAGAATGCAAAGAAGAGAGCTGGACTACATACCTACAAGGTACAGAACTTCCCAAACCGCGATGAGCGGCAACAATCGACGGCTAAAACTCGGGCACGGAAGCTCTACGAGAAGATGCTGACAAAATATGGCTGCTGTGTGATGGACGACGAAACGTATATAAAAGCCGATTCTAAGCAAATTCCGGGGTTGGAGTTTTTCACCGGCAAGAGCAAGTTCTATGTGGACGACAAATTTAAGAAGAAGAAAATGTCGAAGTTCGCCTCCAAATATCTCATTTGGCAGGCCATCTGCTCTTGAGGACTGAGGAGTGAGCCTTTCGTAACAAAGGGCACAGTAAATGGCGAGATCTACAAATCTGAGTGCCTCGAGCAGCGCCTTTTGCCGTTCTTGCAGCAGCACGACGAAGCTCCGCTATTTTGGCCAGATTTGGCATCATGCCACTATTCTAAAAGTATTCTGGAGTGGTATGAGGCCAATTCTGTCCATTTTGTTCCAAAGGACATGAATCCGCCAAACTGTCCGGAGCTGCGCCCGATGGAGCAGTACTGGGCAATGATGAAGCGGGAACTTCGGACGAGCAAGAAGACAGTCAAAGACGAGAAAGACATGTTAAGAAAATGAAAAAAAAACTGAGGAACTGGAACCGGATGACACTGTTAAGACTTTGATGGAGGGCATCAAGCGAAAATGCGTTCAATTTTACACTCAAGGCTCCATCGATTAACTTTTCTTTTGATTTTTGAAGTAAATATAGGTATAAAACTACCCTAAAATTTTTGTTTGATTCTAAACATTATAAGAAAATTGGCATGACATTTTCGGTGCGCAATAATTTCGTGTTCACCCTTTATTTAACTGTATTTCATTCGATTTATTTGATTCATTTTATTCGATCTGATGATTCTGTCATGGTTAAATAATATTAAAACTAGTAAAAATCCTGGTCTTCATTCACTTTTGCTCTATTTTATACAAAATTAACACATACACCGGTTTGTCTCCATACCACACCATGTAAGAAACATCAGTGTGACATATTGATTGTTGGATGCACCGATTAGATACGTCGGCATTTCATAACGTTTAACACTCGCGTCATGTCAGATACACCGGGTATAATTTTCAAGCGCAGATACGTCTGCTTGCTGTGTAGTGTATCTGAACGATTTGCTTAACATTTAAAAAGATCAGATACGTCGCATATGAAATTTGACGCACATAAGTAAATAATTATGATAATAGTATTTGGTAATTGCAACCATATTAGGCGTGTTATAATTAACAGGATAGAATGAACAACTCGGTTTGTTTACATTTGCGACATACGACCTTTTGAAAAGTTAGGCTTGAAACGTTATCTTGACTCGATTGACAGTACGGTAAAACGACAAGGTTTTCGTTGCTTATCTAATCTACTCTAATCTAACATCAGCACAGAAAGCTTTTTAAGGCATCCTGAAATATTATGGATTTACTTCAATCATTGATCTTGTCTATTTGATATTTGCTAAGTCAAACCCGAATTTCGGTTACTACAGGGTGCGGCAGAAAATAATGCGAAAATGTTCAAACTTGAGTATTGGGTTAATTTGTGTAGCTAGTGACTAATTTCTGTCGAAAGTGTATTTGTTTATGTATACTTTTAAGTGCTGCATCCATACATTCTATTTGTTTTATTGCAAATTCGTCAAAATGTTCGCGAAAGAAGTGATCATCAGTTTGTTGATCACCCAGAAGAAGCCGGAAGAGATTGCCAAGGTGGTAGGGTGCCATTTGGCAACAGTTTACCGCATAAAAAAGTCCCTGCAGGATGGTCCTAAGCAGCGGAAGCCGGGAAACGGACGTCTGCGCTTTGCACGCACGCCGAACGCGATCAAATCGGTCCGTGCAAAAATTGCTCGCAACCCAGTGCGTTCCATAAGAAAACTTGCAAAGGAAGCCAATATCTCGGAGAATTCCATGCGAAGAATTATCAAAGAAGACATGCATGCATCTTCCAGAGCCATAGTGAAACACCAATTGATTACGGACCGGGTCAAGGAACTACGAGTGACTCGTTCCAAAAGATTGTTTTCCTTGTTGAAGAGGGAAAAAATGATAATCCTGTTCTTCGACGAAAACCTTTTCAGCATCGATTCTGTGGCCAACAGCCGCACGGACCGGTTCATTTCATCGCAGAAAATGGAGAACGTTCTGTAAGAAGTGAAATTCAGATTTCAAACCAATCATCCGGCTGGTGTCATAATGTTTGGCTTGGTGGCGTCCAACGGCTTGAAAATGCCGCCTGTTTTCATTGATGCTGGAGTTAAAATCAATACCGAAGTGTATATCGGTATTTTAAAGGACCAAGTGCTTCCCTGGGTGAAGGCCAACTTCTCCGAGGACCAAAACGTTGTCCTACAGCAGGATTGAGCGCCGTGTCACAGCTCCAATCGAACCCAACAATGGTTGAACGATAACATGAAGTTTTGGCCGAAGGATTTGTGGCCCCCTAGCAGTCCAGATCTTAATCCGTTGGATTATTCGATTTGGGCATATGTTGAAGTACAAGCCTGCAAAACATCACACCCTAGTGTGAAAACCCTGAAATCAACCATATCACGCACATGGCAGTCAATGTCGAAGGACTACGTCCGAAAGGCATGCTCTGGCTTCTGGCGTCGGCTTGAGGATGTTCTCAATAAAAATGGAGGACAAATTCAATAAATTTGTTTAAGAGGACTGTATAAAGATAACTGCACTCGAAAATGTTGATATCATTGCTTGAATTAGTTGAAAATGGGATTTGAAAGAAATAGAACAAATTTTCTCATTATTTTCTGCCACACCCTGTATACACAGAAAGAAATGATGATTTTTTACAGGCAAAAATGTTGGGGATCTTCCATACAACAGACTAGATTCAGGCGTTATCGGCCTCTATTTTACATAATATATCCCATTCATTTCTGCCAAATTTAGCGTTCCATTTATGTTCATTAAATAACGTAGAATATTACATGTTTTTTTCAAACTATGTATTGTATATTAAAAGAGGAAAAATGTACCGAACAGGTGGTCAAGCAGGGATATTCCTAAACGGCAAATACTTCTCTTAGAATCAATTTCGCCTGCCCTAGTAGAACACGTGTTGCCATTCGATTGAGATATCATAAATGTGACTTGCTAAGTCATTATCAAGTTACTACAACTAATTATGATCGTAGTGTGCTACTTGGGTGAAACATCGTCAGCCATTTTATCTCGCGTGTGCACGCCGAATGTCATTTTGCAAAAATTCTCCGTACGATGCTTTTTTGTCGGGTTAAAAATGAGATGAAAATGGGCTGTTTTCACGGTCATGAACAAATTGCAGGTTATATCTCTGGCGCTGCAAAAAAAAAAAAAAAAAGATTTTAAAGTCGGTGATATATTTTTTGACTGCACATTTCCAGGTGCAGCTCTCTTTACGGAAGTTTCTATTCTCTGACACAACGTATAGTGGAAAAACATAAGGGAAACTCTCGAAGCTCTACCCTGGAATATAATTATCACTAAACAATGTAATTTATTACTTTAATATTTGAAGTTAGATTCGAAGCTATTTCAACCAAAATTCCAGAACCAAATTCGGTAATTTCAACAGAAAAGTTTGTTTGTTTTACAGCGTTCGGTAATATTTGAGCTAACCGATGGTCGGTTATTGATGATTGGATTTATTTTTGTCAACCGAGTTTTTCGGAAATTTAAACGTGTTCGGTATTATTTTCTAAGTGTTTACCAAAACGGCAAAGCCAACTGTGCAGCACCCTAGTAGCACACTTGTTGCTTTTCGGTTGAGAAAACATAAATATAACTTGCTAAGTCATATTCAAGTTACTACAACCAATTATGACCGTATTGTGCTACTTGGGCATTTAGGGACCGGTTCAAATAAAAGATTGTAACACATCCTTTCAAATTAGGTTCATGTGGGCTTCCCAAAATTGGAACTCATTTAGTTTGAAACTGACTGTGTACAATCAGTTTGAAATTTGTATGAGAACTATAGGGCAAACACGAAATTGTTGCAACACTTACAGCTGGCTGTAATTTTCTTCCCACTGGACAGAAATGAATCAAATTTTGCACAGTTCCTCTATGAAGAGTATAGTTGTGTAGTTTGGTACGGTCAAGATGAAAGTGAACCAGGTAGAGACGCGTGTAAAAAAATTTTACGTTCCCATGGAAAATCCGGAGCTGTTCCATCGTGTTTTGGGAGAAATGCTGCAAATCTGTAATTTAACCATCTCAAGATTATACAAATTACAAGGTAAAAAATGGTTTCAAACAGAAGAAAATGTCATTTTTTCGAAATAACTCATCTGGCAGACTATCTCCACATGTGGAGAGCAAAGTGAAATTTTTGTCACAACAGGCTCCATCAATAGTAAAAATTGCAAGACTGATTGTCTCCTAAAATGCCTCCTATTTACGCTAAGGCCTGTACTCTAAAAAAATGCTCCAGACAAAAGTGTTCGCCAAAAAATTATTTTAAGTCGGATTAACTTGAAACTTTCAGGGAATGTGGATAATGTTTCGGCATAATTACTTTATTCAATTTCCTTTCCATCGCTGAAAGCACCCCCCCCCCCTCTAATTACATTTTGTGCAATGGTGGAGCCGACCTTGTTGATCACTTTCATCCATTCTTTCTTCAACTCCAGCTCGTTCTTAAACATCTTGGACGATTTTCGACCTTCATTAAGGCCCAAAATTTTTCCACCGGACGAATCTGTGGTGAATTTGGGGGGTTGACGGTTTTTGGTACAAAAACAACGTTATTGTGTCTGTACCAATCCGACGTCGGTCGAGCGTAATGGCATGATGGCAGGTCCGGCCAAAATAATGTCTCGCCTCCGTGGGACCACAGGAAGAGCAACAGATGCTTCTGGAGCCACTCGGTGTGGTAAATTTCGCTGTAGATGGTACCCGTTGTGATGTACGGTTTGCTCAGTTTACCGCATTGGCATATGGCCTGACAGAGCAAGTATTTTTCGGCGAATTTGTCCACTTTCTTCTTCCTTATGTCTTCCGGAACATCAAACCGTGATTTGGCAAATTAGAACTCCAGCCCCGGTATCTGCTTTGCGTCTGCCTTGATGTAGGTTTCATCATCCATAACCACACACATTGGTTTTGTTAACCACTCTCGAAACCGCTTCCTTGCGCGGAGTTTGGCCGCCGTGTTTTGTTGATCACGCCGGTTTGGTACCTTGCGGACCTTGAATACACAAAGCCCAGCTCGTTTCATGGTTTGCTGAACGGACCAGCCGGAACACTTTGCCTTCAGAGCCGCGTCGCGAATCGAAAGGTTCGGATTACACTTGAAATAATCCAACACCTTCCGGGCCTTCACAGGGTCAGCTGTCAGCAAAAATTAACATTTCAATAACCACTGAACCAATTGTTATGAAATTTTGCACATGTAAACAATTCACTCCAAACTAGTTATACTCATCAATTTTCACTCACGGACAAAAAAGTTACACGTGGATAAAAATGGTGCATTTTTTTCGAGTACAGGCCTTAAATTAAGTTTCATGCCACTATTCAAAAATCGTGCTGGAATGGTATGAGACTAATCCGGTGCATTTTGTCCCAAAGGGCATGAATACACCGAACTGTCATGGACAACTTCCAATCGAAACTTATTGGACCATGATAAAGCAGGAACTTAGAAAGGCCAAGTTAAAAGCAAAGCATGCAAATGACATTCGCAAGAAGTAGATAAAAAATAAAAAGGAAAGCCTCATTGTGTTGTTTGAAATGTTGACGTAGAACTACGCAACTGAATGGAAGCCATTTAGATTGTACAATTCAATATTCCTTGAATTGACACTTTCTTTCCTATTTTGTTCCAAGCGTTATAATACAAGCAATTTGGCGTACTCTGCATGATTTAGTGCTCAATAACATAGAAATAATAGAAAAATGGAGGAAATATTTTTTTTAATATGTGCTAGCATCCATCTTCATTAAGTTTAATTAAAGTTTTATGAAAGCCACTAGAAATTAATTTGGTTCTAGTATGGCAGTGAGAGGTGCCATTATTTATTTACTTACATGTCATAACGTCACAATACTAGAACATAGCCTGATACACACTATCCCTCCATAATGCCCGATTCGTGGCTGCTCCTCTCCAATCCCTTGGGCACCTTGTACCCCCCTGGGTCTTGCTCCACCTGGTCTGACCATCTTGCTCGTTGTGCCCCACGTCGTCTTGTACCCACTGGATTCCCGTCAAACACCATTTTTGCAGAATAGTTGCCCGGCATTCTCGCAACATGTCCTGCCCAGCGTATCCTTCCAGCTTTTGTCACCTTATGAATACTGGGTTCGCCGTTGAGTTGCGCGAGGTGCCACTAAGTTTCAAACTTTAGTCAGGTTTATGAGAATCTACACAGGTTCTTTAGAACGATCTTGAAACTTTTTCTTCTATTACTACTATCAAAGGTTTTATTTTGACTTTATGAACTCGTAAAAGCATTTTAAAACATTTTGCCTCCAGTCAATGCATTCAACGGCAAATTGGAATTGAGGAAAGTCACCAAATGACCAAATAGTTTTATAATAGCCATTGCTAAGATAAATTGGCTTTTTATCAAAACTGTGATTTCTTCCAATATTGAAAAATATGAAATAATTGAAATATGGATAAATAAACACACCAAATTTTATATATTATGCAACTGAACTGTAGATGAGCGACCAATTTTGGCATTCTTTATGATAACCTTATTAAATTCCATAAATTTTCAGGAAATTCATCGAATATATACGTTTCAATTATGTTTTTGTTGATGTAAACTCGCATAGTCTCGGAGGTGCATTTATTTACGGCTCTTATAATGCCAATATTCATCATTAAATTAAATGAGCATATGAAATAGAACATGATACGCTATAAAAAAATCCATTTGTTTTTGATATTTTGCTATCAAACAAAATTTCTCGCAACGCTAGATCTTTTTTTTTAGATATTATTTACTATTAAATGAATCAGAAAAGCAGAAAATCGATCAAAGCAGAACAAAAAAAAAAACAACGATATCACCGTGAAGTTTGACAGCTGTGGCCACGTGGCCCTATACTGGTGTTGATGGCAGTTAAAGGGTGTACGGAATCAAATTGCGACACACACAAATATTCGGCAAAATTCGCCTGTTCAACCAATCTTCTTCAAACTTTCACACATGTTTTGAATATTTTCCAATTTCAATTCCATATCCAAATGAACGAACCTACTTTTTAACACTTCTCACAAGGTCTTGAACCAACCTTTTTTTGCGTGGCAATTTTTTCTCCATATCTTCCTCCGATTTTCTTCCTTAGGATGCTTCCGAAGTGACTGTTTCATGATGGCCCAGAACTTTTCAATTGGCCGCAATTCCGCTGTGCTCGAGGGGTTGAGATGCTTCGGCACGGAATTGACCTCCTTAGACTTGTACCACTCCAAATCCTCTTTCAAGTAATGGCATGAGGCCTAAATCCGGCTAAAAACCGTAGGACCATCGTGTGACCTGAGAAGAGGAAGTAGACGCTTTTGATCGTTCCAGTTGTGACGAATGGGGTGCTCCGCTTTCCACACGAGCGAATTGCTTGCCAAATCATATATTTTTTGGCAATCTATGTCATCTTCTGCTTTCTGATGTCCTCAGGGAAATCGAATTTGATGAGCAGTGAAAAATTGGAGCCCCGGAAGCTACCGGAAGTCTGCTTTTACATTTGTCTCATCATACATAACGAGGCAATATGGTTTCTTCAAAATCTAGGTGTACAGCTACCGTGCACGTGTTTTACCTACCATATTCTGCCGTTCATCGCGATTAGGTGCCTCTTGGACTTTGTACGGGAGTAGTCCTCCACGTTTTTTCGCATCTTGCACGAATGTTTTGGTTACATTCAGTTTCTTGGTCACATTTCGAACTGAACTGTTGAGATTCCTCTAGAAAGCTTGAATTATCCGCTTGTGATCTTTAACACTATACGGAGATCCATTTTTGCCACATTTTTCTTTTCGATCGATGGTCAAACGTTCGTGGTACCGATTTAAAACACGACACGCTGTATAATGTTCGCCGCTGCTGAACCAACTCCATCTTCGCAACGATCCATCTGCTAGTGAAACTTACACAGCGAAAGCATATACACAATGAACTTATTTCACCTAAAATTCCAATAGAAAATACCCAACGGGTAAAAAGTTACAGACATATAAAGTGGTGCAATTTGATTCCGTACTACCTTTAATAGGTTTAATGAAGGTTCTCAAGTGGTCATAACATCTTTCACTAGAACATTTTCAAAATCTTTATGGTCTTGTAAAGATTTTATTAATTTGTTTTCTATAAAGAAGCCCACATTGCTTACGTTTCGGCTTTAAAGATGCTGAGAGGAGGTGTTGGTGGACAATACAGTTTTGAATGTAGTTTTATCAACAAAGCCGGAAGGAGTGCTATACGGCTGGAATAAATCTAAAATTGGGATGTTTCAATATTCATCATTCACTTACAATTTCGAAAGGATAAAAAAGATTTTTTGCGTCCATTAATCACTATGGATGATACTTGGGTCTACCATCATGATCCTGAATCAAAACAAGAAAGAGGCTAAGGAATGGTGTGAACCAGACACTTCAGCTCCGAAGCCAGTTCATGTCCCGAAATCGGCCAAGATGGTGTTAGCGTCAGCTTTTTTGGGATGCAAAAGCAATTGTATTGATAGATTATATTCAAACTAATACGACAATAATCTCTGATTATTATTGTGAGCTTTAGGACCAGTTTGATGGAAACATTTGAGAAAAAAGGCCAGGTTTACAGAAGGAAAAAATCACTTTTCATCAAGAAAATGCACCTACTCATATAGCTCTAAAAACCATTGCAAAAATCAGTGAATTGGGTTACGACTTCTTGTACCATCCACACTATTCGCCAGATTTAGCTCCCTCTGACTTTTGGGTGATCTCGCACCTCAAAAGATTCCTTCCTGGAGAGCATTTGTTTTTGTAAAGCAAAATAACAAACTGTTTTAAAATTCAGTTATCAACATTGACTAATTTTGTTATCATCTCTTATCAATTTCTAATGATAATTTACGATGAACGTTTCTGAATACTATCATCATACTGACGAATATCATGCATATCATGGATATAAAGTTGAGCTTTTCACCAGAAGGACCACTTCAGCTTTATATGTATGAATTTGATATCATGTTCATAGTATAATTTGAAATCATCTCAAGAAATGTGTTCACATAACAAAATTTGTTATCAAAATGAACTCAATGATACTATAACGAGTTGATATTGTGATATCCAATGAATATTAATTGGTTATCTCATTTGTTATCTAGGCTGTTTATTCAACCTAAATGATAACATATTCAGTGATCAAAAACTGATAATTGGATATTAAAATTGTTATCAATTTGGTATAAACCTTTGCCCGGGTAGATTCTATAGTGTCGCTTTTAGTGCGCTGAATGGAGCTCTCAGGTATAGTTTTGTACATATTTTCATGAGAAATGATTCAACTATTATGAATTTTTTATAGGATTTTCAAGGACATTTGATTTGACATCAACAGAACTAAAATCTGCACATAGTTTACTCAGTACAACAGTAAAAAAAACCTGGATTTTCAATCTGATATCAATAACTTTCCCGGTATGACGGTATGAGTTATAATCAAATGCTTTTGAATGACTTGTACTCTGACCAGTCTCTATTCAGGAGGTACAATGATGTTTTCATGTGGTGAGCTGAATAATTTTAGTGTGGTTTCACGACATCAGTTACACAAATTGAAAAAAAAACATTAAATATTCTTCGTTATCTAATACACATAAAAGGAATGCTCGATTCGACATAAATTCAATGTTTAATTTTAATTTGAAAGAGATATCGATGAAATCAGAACTAACGTGTAAGTTTGCAAACAATTTCGTTGTTTACGCTTGCTTTGGTTAACAATTCTTATTTTTTTCAGAAGGTGCAATAAAGGCCTATCTCATCTCAGTTTAATTATGAAAATTCTAAGGATATGTTGTGATAAAGTAGCTTCATATTTACGTTTATTATCATAATGACATTACAGAAAATAATTTAATCAATACGTTGTGTCTTTATTCTATAAGTTGTGAAAACGCGTTTAACAAGCGAGATTATTATAATTACAAACAGATTGGTCCATAAATACTGATGAAAACATATGTAACACACTTCAAGTTAAGTTGACTCATCTTCATACATCATCAATATTGATGGGTCACATGCTTATGTTAATCCGAACTATGAATGATTGATACAGTATACATATTGAAAGTAAAAATGTAAATCAAAGCATGGCCTGAAGTGTGCTTCTACCAGCTTTGCCAGCGCGAATCAGCCAGCCAGACGGTCTCCACAAACCTCGTTAGTGCAGTTACTCCGATTGGCGAAAGAACCTTTGACCAAACCGTTACAGAGTCATTAGAGCAACAATAACCTCGCAGCACTTCCGCAGCAAGTCATGACTAATCAGTCGTGGTTTCGCATTTCGTTGCTGAAGGGCAATTTTGGCGAAGATCCCGTTATTATAAATTTAGCACCGTCTCGCAGAACATGAGTTCAAGATGATTTTCTCACATAGGTATCTAAATGTGTAGAATCACGGTGGATGCACCGTGTGAGAACATGTGTACTCGCGACTAAATTTCCGAGCGTTCGTTTTGTGCTGAACATTCGGCAAATATGCTACCAAATTGCGGTCATGGTGAATGCTAAGAACGGTTGAGATTTTTTCTCTGGCTTTTAAAGTTTTTTTTCTGCACAATCCCGTATAAGTGTACCGTAGAAACATCTCATACGTAAGGTGCATCGTTCTTCCATTCTGGCAATCAGTTGCCATGATTGCTCTCCATTGAAATTCTTTTTCGTTCAAATTGGCAATGACCGATCCATTATGCAATTTTACGCATACGCCGAAAGCATCCACTAGCCAAGGTGGATTGGGCATACCTTCAAGTAGGAAATCCTCGTGTGTGAAGAGGAAAAGGAAAGTGTTTAATTGACGCAAATGCTCACAACATATGAACGGAGTGATTGGCTTTGGAGGAATTGACCGCTGAGCTGAGAATGCAGAGGAAGAGTTGTGCGTTTTGATTGAGAATTCCGCGGAATAGCTTGAATGCAGCTGGGGGGTGCAACACAGATTAGAAGGCATTCCATCGTGGAATAGCTCCTTTTGCAGTAGAAAAAGGTGGTTCATTGACTGGCGTACCTTATTTGTTGATGATTCAAATCGGTTATTATTTCTGTGTGGTCGAAAAATTGATGGACGAATATTTATGGTTGCCTCGAAGCATTTTTAATATTCTTTCACTCGTTTTCAGAAGGGAGAGAGAGGTCTCTGCATTACGACAAGCTCTTTGCGAGTCCAAAGGACAAATAGCGACTGGAGAAATAACAAAGAAGTGAGTTATAGGTAAGACATTTACACTTATTAAAATAAGATGATGTAAGAAATTGTCGATCGTGGAAAAGTACTAAGTAATATGGTGCTGTATATAGTTTATACGAAAGTTACTCAAGAAATCAATTTACCTGGCTCCTGATATCCACCTAGCTGCCACGTTTTGCACGAACTTCATAGCACTTTGAATTCACAGTTCGTCAAAGTCTCCAGGATCAATTTTAAAATAATGCCTCTATGCAGTTTGCAACGAAGCAGGAAATTAACCGGTTTCGTTAAATATAGTTGCCACAGGCATAACAAAACTTTTGCAACGTATCCAAAATTAAGTTCATTTCACCGAGTTCCGTGCGTGATGCCATATTTTAGTACATGCCATAGTACCCAAATTTGAGTAACCGTAGCTGAAGTTTATGGTGGGTATGGTGGTACCTAACGCAATAAACTTTAAACCCCAAAATAAGTCCAAAATCTTTCCAATATCATTTATACTCTCACTTCCATGATTTTATCAAATACCATTACTTCGTCAATTTTGAACCGATTTCTTCCATTAAAGGCTTATTTTCTTGATTATACGGGTCAAGATTCAATTAAAGTATAAATTTTGAATCTTGTTGTCTTATTGAAAATGTGGATTAAAACGAGATTTTATGGAAGATTTGCAAAAAAACTAAAAAAGATGCAGTAAACTTTTCAATAACTTCAAATTTTTTTTTAATTAGGACATAATGTTTAAAGGAACGTTGAAAAACTCATCTAGCTTCCTTTTCATGAAAAAGATCAAAAATTGGTGAACTGGATCCAAAGCTTTGACATTTTTAGCTAATGTACTCTTGTCCAAAATTAGTTTTTTGATTATTTGCATTGTTAATGATCATTTACCTTTTTCAGAGTTCAAAAATACTGTTAATTAGTGTAATCATTACAAAACCATTTGCGTTGGCATTGTTTGCTTAGTGGCCTCAAATGTCTACAAAATAAGTTGATAAAAATAATCAGTTTGATTGTTTATAAAAGCATTCTCATCATCATTTCCAGCACCAACATCAGATAAGGGCGAATCTGCTTCTGTATACAATGGCTTTCGTTGTCATTTTCTCTTGAACAAAAGGTCACACATACAAAATTAAGCACTTTTGAAGGAAAAAGAGCTTTTTCTCTATTCACTGATATATTACAACTGGTGGAAGCAATTGTATTCAATTCCCGATAAATTAGCAGACAAAGTGTTTGTTTACAAAAGCAGATTCGCCTTAATCAAATGTTGGTGCGTACTTGACCTTCATTTCTAATATAAAATAGTACTCTGAACAAAGGTCTAAAAATTTTTAAGCTGATCTGTCTGAATCCTTGAGGGTTTGAGCTGTTTAGTGGAATACCTGTAACTAGAAATTAGAAGAAAAATTACTATTTTCCATTTAATTTCAACTACCTTTGCTTATCTTGACAGATACGCGTATTTCCTCTACAATGTGCAGACTTCTTCAGTGTCTCGTACTTATAAGTCGACTCAAGTCGAAATTAGCAATAATAGTCAACAAGAGGAATACAGTAAGCACAAACATATTTCAATTAAGCTACATAAATTAGTAAAAACCCTTGCTAAGAAATACAATAAAACTTATAAAATCAATCGCATATTAAATGCTTTCTTTCGCTTATTGCTATGCCTGGTCAGGTTATAAATTTGCAAGTTTCTCCTCTCGTTCATTGAAAACGACAATTTCGATCCTTGACCATTTCCGCAATGCATAGGAAAAACTTCGATTGTAATTGCCGAATTCTCAATACCACTGGTAAAATAAAGTTATTGTGAGATAAAGTTAGTAGACTTAGTAGACAGTGGATCATCTGATATACACTTACTGAGAAGCAAAACGCAGCATAATATTCTCATACAGTATGTGTTAGTGCTTCTCTTAGCATTTTCGTACAAATTTTCAGGTTTTCTGCCTATTTTGTTATACAAAATTGTTTTAGCGAAGTTCTAGCTGCTTCAGCTTCTTTACGAAGGCTCTCAGCTATGATTTGCATGCCCTCTTCAATCTCTCGGATCCTCTCAATGGTTACATGAGCCAGCGTCTGGCACCAGAGGTTTTAAAGGTTTTTAAAATATTTCGGATTGGAGGTTGATGGTTCCATATTCCTCCTCCTATTTGCTCATAACATATACCTTTAATTTAAGCTGCTAGGTGATTGTCACGACTTATTAATTTAATCACTAATTTTATTCATTGTTCCGCTCAAGATTTTGCCGCAACAAAAAGGTAGCTCAAAAGTTCACTATTGATAATTAAAAAAAAAAAGTTTGTTGCGTGACTAACAACGATAACAACTTACAACGTATATTTTCCAGGGTTGCTCATTTATATCATCGAAAAGCACAGATGTTAAAAGTGAGAACAGAGTGCCACACATCTTTCGATGTGGTGTAAGATTTTCAACTACGGTGTACCTGGCACACTGTTCTTAGCGACTCGCTCCTTGAACTGAACACTGTTATACGACGTCTAGTTTATTTATTTATTTATTTATTCTGGGTCCATTTTGATGACTTCTGTTAGGTTGAAAATAATGTTCACGTTAAAAAAAATATCTTCGCATTCTTTGAAACAATAGAAAAATCGTTATTATTTTGACGTGCCGGCGTCGGTGGTGTAGTGGTAAGCGTGACTGCTACTGGCACCCCCGTGGGTCTGGTTTCAATCCCAGTCGACATCGGTGGTTTTTCTGAGGCGAAAAAATCTTAGTCACGTCTTCCTTCGGAAGGGAAGTAAAGCCGTTGGTCCCGGTTCATAGTCATGAGTCGTTAGGTAGGGTGGAGTCGTCTCCCTGGCGTCGGTGGTTGTCACCACAAGCTGACGGAAAAAAAATATTTTGACGTTTTTAAAAGAATCTTATCGAAGTTTTCTTTTGAAAAATGATATTTAATTGACTTCTTGGTATGTTTTCCATCATGTTTTAAAGTATTTTAAAATTATAATGTAGCACTCTAGGAACAATGTCATGCTGCAAATAGGTATCACCCTTTGTGCTTTTTTCGTTGCAATTGTGTATAGTTTTGAGGTACATAATGACATTGAATGCTCCATTGTTGTGCTACTAGGGTAATGAAAAACCAATCACTTTTTGCTGGATTTCTAGCCACATAGTCATCCCTGGAAACTAAGAAGCTGATATTGAAGCCAAACGAGCCCGAAATAATGCACCGAGTAATAGACCACCGAGAAATCAAAACAATCATTATATCCAACATAATCAATCAAGGCCAATGTGACTGGGATTCAACTAGAGACAACTAACTTAGAGAAGTCAAGAAAACCATCATCCATTCAATGAGGTTTCCTAAGGGAACTTCCTAGATGACGTGATGCTTACTAAATTGTAAATAGACCACACTAATTCTTGCTCGACAAAACCCAGAAAACGATGTGTCATAGATTAAACTTATCACTCAACATCAAAAACATCAAAAATCGAACTTATACCCAACTTGTGTGAAGCTTTAGCTGGAGTTCTTTAAAATATTCGCGCTGACAGATACAATCTTATCAATCAATTACCCCGAAAACAAGCTATATAACTACATTGAAGCAGTTCAACGCCATAATCAGTCTCCTGTATCGAGTCAACACAATCCATCCAGAATGGAAAAAAAAACCGACTCTAAGGACATGAATCAGGACGTTAAATAATTAGGTGACCATCAGGTCACAGTAATTGCAAATCAGGAAAAGCACACGGACTTACATACGCAGCACTAGTAGAAACTGCTAGTGATTTTAATCCTTAGACTCTGAAGGTCCCCACACTTACTTAGAGGTTCTGCAAAAAGCAGGCAATCGACACAATCCAACAGGTGGAGCATACTGTCTAGATCCCAGAGGAGACGAGGCGAGAAGAAAACCACCATAGATGACCACCAAACAGTTATATTAACTTAGATTCTAAAAGACACAAAGTAATCAGCGTAAATTATTGGAATTGTATAATGTATTGTATTGATCAATTATTACTAATCAGTGGTTCCGAATGACTAGTTGAAGGGATTATCCGCAGAATGATTCCAGTGCGTAGAATAACCATGCAGTTGATGCTAAGAATCGAACAGAAGCAATGCGAAGTCACAATTTGAAAATGCTTTAAGCACTGCTCTAAATCAAACTCATAGCAACTGCATAACGATTCCCTCTGGAGCTCTGGAGAACTGTCAGGCGAAGTGAAGAGTGACGAGAAGATACCTGCAATTGGACAGTCACTGTTTTTCGTCATAAAACTATAATTTTCTTAGATCTCGTAAACAACAGCAAAAACAATAAATGTCGAATTTATTGAATGGCACAGCCTACTTTTCACATACCGTTTCTCTGTTGTTATGTGTAAATTCCCAACACCCCGTTCACACTACAACCTATGTTACATAGAGTTCTCTGCTGCCGTTAGTATTAGTATTTAGTTTCACTAATACAGTCGTTTTGCTGGTTGAAAATAAAAAACAAACCGTTGTCAACCTGAACATTTTGAGAGTTCAACTAGTCATTCGGTTTGTGAGATCGCTCGTCGAGAACCTAATGATATAGAATATCTTGATATAAAATACCATGCGCGTTATTTCCAGTGAAAACTAAATGTATAGATGCTGATATCAAGATAGTCTATATCACGAAGTATAAGTTGTAGTGCGAACGGGGTGTAACGTTAGTGAGAATTCCTTTTCATTTAATCTTCTTAAATACCTAGCCTTGCAACTAAATAAGTGAAAATTTTATAGAACTGGCGCATTTATGGTATTTTTTTAAAATAAATTTTGTTCAAATATTATCGTTGGTAGTGTGTGTAATTTCTTCAAAAAAAACGTAACTGTGTTGGTAATTGAATCCTCGGATCGTTATTTTCTACCATAGATTTCCTCTGTTAAGAGGCATTTCATCGACAAAACACTTCTCTTCAAACTACGCCGTATCCCGTCAGTTTGAACGCAATTTTCTCTTGCATAACCTTAGATTAACTTCTTTTGCAGAATTTAGCACTAAGAGTAACTCAAACATCCAGCATTCTTCACTCAGAAGGGGTTCAAACTTCCATCAGAACATCCTGCCTACCCGAGAAATACACATTTCGTGTTTCAGTTGCCTGGATAATTCTCATGCTTAGTTGAAATTTCTGCTTCATTTGTATGAGAGACCCTCCTCTTTCTCCAAAGAAGAGAGGGGTCTCGAACCACCATAAAAAAAATGACTCTAAAAGCCCCCACATGCCAATTTTTGTTCCATTTTCTTTATTAATTCTCCAGTTATGCAGAAATTTGAGTTTAATTTGTATAAGAGCCCTCTTGTCGGAGAGTGTAAGGGTCTCAATTCACCATAATAAAAATCTTGCCTCCAAAAACACCTAGATGCTAAATGCGGTTCCCTTCATTAGCTTTCGAGTTATACTGAAATTTTTGTTTCATTTATATGGGAGTCCCTTTCAGACAGGGGAAGAATCTAGAAACATCATAAAAAACTTCTCCGGCCCCGAAAATCCCTGCACATAAATTGTCATAACAGTAGGAATTTCATGTTAAGATTGAATTTGTATTTCATTTGTATGTTACCCCATCCCCAACCAGAAAGAGGAGGGGTCTTGAACCACCGTGGGAACATTTTTCTCCTCAGAAATCCCCACATGCCAATTTTGATTCCATTTGCTTTATTAGTTCTCAAATTATGTAGAAATCTCATATTCGAGTCTTTTAAATTCAGACAGATACAAGTGGTGAAAGGGGCTCCGTCGATAAAAATGAAGCAGACTAGTTCAAATCTCATACCCTCCCATTACTGATCGCAGAGTACAGCCACGACAACATTTTCAATATGGATGAAACAGGCTTTTTTGTATAAATGTGTTCCCAACAAAACATACTGCTACAAAAATGAAAAATGAAAAAAAAATAAAATAAAATATTCGAAGGAGCGTATTACCATTGCCATTGCAACGAATATGTCAGGAACAGAAAAATTAGAGCTTCTAGTAATAGGAAAAAGTGCCAAGCCTAGATGCTTCAAAAACGTCAAAAACTTGCCAGTTACTTATAAAAACAACCAAAAGGCTTGGATCCTTATTTGAAGAATGGGTATTAGCATTAAAGATACGGTCAAAATTTGGTCAATATCAACTTGACGTATTTCTTTCAATTTTGCATTTAAAAAACCTGAACACCCTTCATTTTGAAGGTGTGTGTGTGTAGAATGTTGCTCCTATTTTGATTTTGGAATTCACTCTTCAGTTGTCAAAATGCCGTCCAAGCAAGAAGAGCAGCGTATCAAAATTTTGCTCGCGCATCGCGAAAATCCGAGCTACTCGCACGCAAAGTTGGCAAAATCGCTAAAAGTTGCCAAATCAACCGTTACAAATGTAATTAAAGTGTTTGGGGAAAGTTTGTCGACAGCCAGGAAGTCTGGATCGGGGGGAAATCGAAAACCGGAAGCCGCTGAGACGACAAAGAGAGTTGCCGGTAGTTTCAAGCGAAACCCTAACCTATCTCTCCGAGATGCCGCAAATAAGCTGGGTGTATCGTCTACAACCGTGCATCGAGCCAAAAAACGAGCCGGACTATCGACTTACAAGAAGGTAGTGACTCCAAATCGCGATGATAAACAAAATACGACGGCCAAAGCGCGATCCCGGAGGCTGTACACGACGATGCTGACGAAGTTTGACTGCGTGGTAATGGACGACGAAACCTACGTCAAAGCCGACTACAAGCAGCTTCAGGGACAGGAGTTTTATACGGCAAAAGGAAGGGGAAAGGTAGCAGATATTTTCAAGCACACGAAACTGTCAAAGTTCGCAAAGAAATATCTGGTTTGGCAAGCCATCTGTACCTGTGGCTTGAAAAGCAGCATTTTCATAGCTTCCGGGACTGTCAACCAAGAAATTTACGTGAAAGAGTGTTTGAATAAACGTCTGCTGCCTTTCCTGAAGAAACATGGTTGTTCCGTACTGTTTTGGCCGGATTTGGCATCTTGCCATTACGGTAAAAAGGCCATGGAGTGGTACGCCGCCAACAACGTGCAGGTGGTTCCCAAGGACAAGAACCCTCCCAACACGCCAGAGCTCCGCCCAATTGAGAAATACTGGGCTATTGTCAAGCGGAACCTAAAGAAGACCAAAATAACTGCTAAGGACGAGCAGCAGTTCAAGGCAAACTGGCTTTCTGCGGCGAAGAAGGTGGACAAGGTGGCTGTACAAAATCTGATGGCAGGGGTCAAGCGTAAGGCCCGGCAATTCGGATTTGGAAAAGCGGAAGCCTAACTGAATATTTTTCCTGAATTTTATACTAATTGAACTTGAATTTGATTTTTGAAATAAACGATTTCACCGATTTACACGCGTTTTCCCTTGACCAAATTTTGACCGTATCACCCTTTAGATGCAAGAATGAGAAAGTAGGACAGAGAGATTATACTATTTGTAGATAACTGTCCAAGTCACCCAAAAATTCAATCAAAGCTGATAAATGTTAAGCTTTAATTCTTTCCTCCAAATATGACATCAGTGCTTCAGCCCCTTGATCTAGGAATTATCAAATGTTTGAAAGTTCATTACCGGAACAAAGTTGTTAAGAAACAACTGGATGCTATGGAGAATGGAAAAGCATTTGAAATCGATTTATTGCAATGTACTTATATGGTGAGCGATGCTAAGTGTAATAATGTTAAACAATCAACCATAGTTAATTGTTTTGTAAAAGCTGGGCTCGTTACGTCCAACGAGATAGCACAAATCAACGAAAATGACTTGAGCACCGACGACGAAGATTTTGAGGCCAATTTTGAAAAGCTGTCTGGGCTAGGATTCGAATCATTCGAAAGTAAACTTGATCATTCGTTTTAATTCTCATTTTATAGTTATTTTAATTTTTTTTTTCAGTTCATTTATTTTATAGGCTCAAACGATTTAACTTTACAGAGCCAAGTTTTCATATTTATATACATCAATTATCTTAAACCTAACGTTAAGGGAATAGGACCGATTAGTCGCGGCCGTCTCGAGGTTAATTGGAATAACAACTGAAAGGATGCCCATCTGGAAATTTTAAAATTGAATGTTACAGATTTCGCAACGTTTGACGACGATCTTTGCTCAGGCGACTTACTGACTGATGATGACATAGTTCGAATTGTTAGTGGGGAAGAATCATCTTATCAGAATGGAGAGGAACTTGAAGAAACAATCAACGACAGTTCAATTGTGACTCCATCCCACGCTCAGCTGTCAGATGCTTTTGATGTTATTTACGCAGCATTGCTAACAAAAGATAGTGCTGAGAAGGACAGCTGTTCGAAGTTTTTTGAGCTTAAGAATCAATTGTTGGACAATGAATAATTATAACATATATCTTGAAGCAAAATTTTGTTCATGATTATGAAAAGATCTGTGAAATATATTCACAATTAGTATTAATATGAATTTGGTTATGAATAACTCCGAAAAACTAACTCCGATTACACATACTAAGCTCAAATTCAAAATTAAGATGAACAATTAACTTAAACACTAAAAGCTACATAAATATTGCAAATCTTGAGTGGATTTCATTGATTTTAAAGAGATTCATAACTAGGGAAACACCTTGACTCGGTTCATCTCTTTATAGCGACATTAGATATAATTATAACTAGCAGCCTTCCACCCCCCGACGATGATAAAAATTATTGACTGCCGGTTTTGGTTGCATGGTTTTACAATTTCCCAAACCCCACATTCGTTCGATTTTCCAGGCTATGTCAAGCCATTTCGAATGATTACAATCGAAGCGCAATGCTACCCTTCTCGCTGAATCGCAGTTGAATGAAATTGCGTTGTCGTCTCCATGCTGCAATTAATCATGAGGCACTTTTACTTACGAGCTTGAAATTAAACAGCCATCGGATGCATGACTGGCGCATCAGAATGCAATCTATTCCACCCACTCCGGCTGTTGGCGCTGCCCGTCAAGGTACCGTCCGACGTCGACGCCGTATTCGTCGTTCACTTCGCTCTCTATGATTGTTGTTAGAGCTCCGAAAGGGGGGTGCATCAACCGGGTGGTATTGGCTTTCCGTTGAGCAATGTTATCTCCAGCTGTTTTTTATGCCTTCTTCTCTTGCATTCTCACTTATTCACTCACTGTCGGTAGCAGACATTTTTCGCACCACATTCCCTACATTCAGCGCTCCAACGCCGACCGTTTCTCGATTGGCCAGCATATGGATTTTCCCATTCAAGCTTGCATATTTTTTGTTTGTTTCACTGGCGTCGATCGGTGGTGATGTTTTTGATCGCTATTTTTCCGTTTATTCACTCAATCGAACAGACGCATGGGGAAAATATTCATATGAATTAAAAAGAAATAAACTGCTCGATAACAAAAAACAACATAAAGCACAACACAAAACACGCTATCGACGAGAGGAGCATATTCATCCGAGTTGGATGGGCGGCATGTAGAAAAACCTCAGCCTGTCCGATTCATCAACTCCGCGCACTGGACGGAGATCCCAATATGCTGGGGGTTATCTTATCACTTTCCCGTCCAATGCGCTGACAATCAATCGTGGCCACTGGAGAACCAGCTAGCCAGCAATTCTATACACAATGTCGTTGCGGCTGACGAGTTGCCGAGATTTCACACATTTTAGGCTGATCCGGATTCCGGAAGGGCTCACGAACCGGGAATACTAATAGGATCGACCGTTTGAATGATTGATGACCGGGTGGGCTTTTTTCTTCGGCTGCTTCTATGCCAACAGTAATCCTATTCACACGCTGCTGATTTAACACAAAACATCAACCGACAGGACCATACCGCGCGGGAATACGTATTTACCGGATATCACTTGCTTTCGGCACAGGACGAAGGGAGGACAAATCCTAATACCCGTTATCACATCCGCTGCTTTGATGCAACTAAAAAATCAACACCCGCTTCGGCAATCGCCCAATCAACGCCCAACCCCACCCTTCAGCAAAACGAAGTCGGTTTGCCTTGAAACCATGCGGCGGTGGCAAGTGGAAAAACTGTGGCGGCAAACTCAACGCCAAAGCATCGGAGCATCGGCGCAAACGGCCGGCAGGGGTTTTCTCTCAAGCCACGCGACGCCCGCATAAGCCGAGGGAAATCCGAGTTGTGGCTTAGCCGGCTGGGGCCAAGTCGGAATAGAGGTTTTTTTGTGTGTGGTGGAAATGGCTTGCGGGAGGGAATAGTGGCGTTGTTTTTCTGTTGGTTGCCAGGCATTATATGCCTCTGAGTTTTGATCAAATCAGAAGTATGAAGCTTGTGAGTATATTTTTATTTTGACGTAGGACTTCGTCTTTGTTTTTTTTTACACTGGGGTACAATTTAAAAAACAATCAAACGGCGACCGTCACGAAAAGTCATCAAGTCTTGAGCGTTAATGCCTCAGTCGTTTTTCCGAAGATTTTCAAAACGCCTACACCTATCGATCGGAAACATTTTACGCTACGATCACAATTGAGGACATTTTTGATTTTGGGTCACCTAGGGTATGTGACCCTTGATTCAGCCTAATATGCGACGATAGGTTATAGTTTTTTTTTATAATTCATAAAATATTTGAGCTCTAAGCGATATTTAATAAGTTATACACTTGCTAAGATATGTTTAATATGGCATTTGGTAGTAAGTATTACGAAAAGTTACACAACTCATTTGATTAGTTCAGGAACTTTCAAGGGATACGTTTGTTCCCAAGTAACAATTTTAGTTTTGTTCCAACCACATAACACTCCTCCCGGCTTTGTTGATAAAAGTACATTCAAAACTGTTTTGTCCACCAACACCTCCTCTATGCATCTTTAAAGCTGAAATCTGTACAAAGTGGCCCACTGTGAACTGAAAATTTATTTTCGTAAATAGCTTTCATGCGTTTCATAAACATGGATTTTGTACATGGAACAAATATCTCGTATATTGTATGAAACATTCATAATGCTTTTTAGCTGGTGAAAAACTATCATTACACCTTTTTGTAAAATGCATGAAAGGAACTTCGTGATGACCAGCCAATCGCTGTTTCTTTTTTATACCGTACTCATGCATGATGGTGTTTCTGCTGGTATGGGCGGGAATAGTTTATCTATCCCAAAATAAAACTTAAAGCGCTGTCGAGAGCTATAAGTTCATGCCCATCAATCTAACACGATCTCACGTGTCAGCATGGCCTAGTGAGATCAACCACGGATTCATAATCAACACTTTCCAAACATGCAGGTTCGAACCCCATGTCAGAAACAATAAAAAAACGCTGGACAACTCCACGTGGTTGAGCTTTTTTGTCAATTACATTTTGAGTCGATAAAGAAGATCTGTCAGTCCTTCATGCAACCACCAAAGAAACGTTTCTTTTTTATTCGTTACCAAATATTCGTAGCTCTTTGTATTGTTTTCGTGCAATGTACGAATGCTTTTTCTGCGTCAACAAAAGCTTCGTGCATTTGACAGTTGCGCGTGTGCCATTAATTACGAATGTATCTTCATAAAAAGAACAAATCAGTCTCGTTGCAGAAAACAACGAATGGATTTGTGAGAATTACCTTCGATTTTGTAATATGAACTAAAATTTACTTTCAGTGTGCAGACAATTGTAAAAACAATTTAATTAAAACTTTACAAGACCATAGAGATTTTGAAAATGATCTAGTGAAAGATGTTATGACCACTTAAAAACCTTCATAAAACCTATTGGCGCTATCAAAACCAGCACACCGCCAAATGGCCACAGCTGTCAAACTTCACAGTGAAATCGTTGTTGGTTTTTGTTGCTCTGCTTTGTTCGATTCCCTGCTGTTCTGATTTGTTAGGCAGTAAATAATATGCAGTAAAAAAGACCTAGTGTTCCAGGAAACTTTGTTTACAGCAAAATTTTGAATATTGGCACAATAAAAGCTGAAAATTAATGCGCCTGGGAATTTTGCGAGTTAACATCAACAAAAACAAAATTGAAACAAATATTTTCGATAAATTAATCATAAATTTCCTGAAAATTGGTGGATTTCAATCGGCTTATCTAAAGGAATGCTGGAATTGGTCTCCGAGTTAAGGTTCGTTTGCATAACATTTAATATTTGGTGTATATATTTTTCCACATTTAATATGACGATTGACGGAAATCATCGATTTTTCAGAAGGCTAATTTATCTTCGAAATGACTATTATAAAACGATTTGGTCATTTGGTGACTTCCCACTTGCCGTTTAATGCATTTAATGGAGGCAAACTGACTTTAAAATGCTTTTTAAACTGACCATTATAAGATAATATGAATACGTCCTAAAACGGCATTTCAAAACAGCATTTTACGAGTTTATAAAATCAAAATAAACCTTTGATATGAGTAAAATGAATTTTAGAATACAAGGTCTTAAGATCGTTGTAAACACTCTGTGAAGGTTCTCATAAACCTGACTAAAACAAGAAACCTATTGGCCCCTCTTGGTGCCATAATAAAACATAATTCATTTTCAGTGGCGTTCATAAAACTTTAATAAAGCTTAACAAAATTGGATGTTACTTGGGTATGTCGGTCTATACGTAACAAACTGGGTCTACTGGCAACTTCATCCCATTCGATAGATTTATTGTTAAATGTAGTCTTCGTTCCGGATTTTTCTGGTTTTCTGATTTGAGGCGTTGGCAGCTGTATACGCTCTCCCCTACACAACATTTCCCTATACCTTATCTCACCAATCAGAGGCCGGCGTTGCCTCTGCTGTACACAGAAGTTGTCTCCATTCTTTCCGGTAAACGGCTGTCCCTAGCCAGCCTCGCTGTCTGCGGAGGGTCTTCTACTTGATCGATCCACCTTGCTCGTTGTGCGCCTCTTCTTCTTGTACCTGTCGGTTCGATTTCGAGAGCCATTTTCACAGGGCTGTAGTCGGCGCAAACGGCATCGTAGTCGACCGATTTTAGCGATGTGTACGATGGGAGGTTCTCCCAGCAACTAAATAGTGTCTGCTCGAATAGCAGCTTGTAGTTTTCTTCTGATTACTTTGCGATGCTTCCCTACCACTAAGATTAAAATATCATCTGCATAAACGAATATGTGCACTCCGGCTGGAAGATTTTTGAACACGGAGTTGATCGCAACTACATACCCTACAAATTCCATACAGAGTTACTACCAACAGAATCCTTGCGGAACTCCTGTTTCTTCTGGAAAAATCTGTGATTTACTGTTGTCAATTATAACCTGGAACGTGCAGTTTTGCTTTTGAAAGGTAGCTTTTGAGAGGTAGCAATGACATGTAGGTCATTTGATACCGCATCGTCCAGCACTTGGCCAAGTGACGCCAAATAAGTACCAACTCCTCGGCCTTTAGGAAAGGCGTGCTGACGGTGATCCAGAAGGTCTTTCTCGCACTGCACTGTTGTGAGCCGGCGATTGATCATTCGTTCCGTAATTTTAAATGCGCAGCGCGGTGGTCGGTCATTTTAGGGTTCTGGTGATCCGGTGTTTTCTTAGCAATTGATACAATGATACTGTGTCTCCAACTAGAAGGAAATGATTGATTAGCCTTGGCTTGGTTGGAAGCACCAAGTAAGCCATACTTTGCTTGGAATGGTAGACGTTTTAGGGGGGAGCTAACTTCATCAGGGTCTGCTAACTTCCGATTTTCTGAGTCTAGAGCATAGATCAATTCATCAATGGTAAACGGTCGATTGTATTCGGAACCTTGAGTATCAGTAGGTATGATGAGACCCGTTGCTTTGATTGGGTAGTTAGAAATTGTTGATCATAATTTCTATTTGAAGATATGTCTACAAAGTAGTCTGCAATCGTATTCGCTACAAGTATCGGATCCCGGGAAAGAGAGTTGCCACTGCGGATGCAAACGCTTTTGGATTTTCTGCGGCCACTCAGAGAGCTTACACTTTTTCACATTTCGGTGGTTGATTGGGAGGTATCAAATCCATCCAGTTACTCATCCCACGATTTTTGCTTCGTTTCTTTGATTGCCTTCCTGCATTCGTTTCGCAGTTGTCGATATTTATCAGGCATGTTTTCGAGATCTGGGGTGGTTTTCAGGAATCCTTTTTGCTGCTCTTAGTGCTTTCCTACGAGCTTTAACGGCTTTCTTTGTTTCCCCACACCCCCATTGTAATGCTCTGTTACCAGGTCTGCTACTTTTTCTGGGGATGCATGTCTTTGCTGCGTCGAAGATCACTGAGCATATCGATTGCTTGTACCCTGTTATGTTATTTCGCGACATGTTAATTCTACCCAATCTGCGTCATTAAGCTGCCATCGTGGACGCCTGGTTGTATCTGGTGGAGTTTGGCTACATAGCATTTCTATTGGAACGTGGTCACTGCCACCAAGATCCGGATGGATAAACCAGCTCAGATTTTTTTGTGATTTCACAACACGTTATGGATACATCGATATTCGATCTGCAGTTGCTTCGAAAAAAGGTGATATCTCCGTCATTGAGGACGACGAGATCGTTGCTCTCTACGATATCCATTATGGTTTCTCCTTTTCTTTGATCCCCGTGCGTAGTGATGTGCATTGAGATCTCCTAGAATCATAAATGGTCAAATGCCCATATTGTTGCATATAATACATACATACACGTCACATACATGTCACATACACGCACAAACATACACACATAGAAATTTTGTTGACTCGACCAGCTTAATTAAATAGTATATGACACTTGGCCCTGCGGGTCTTGAAAAGACATATTCTCAAGCGATCGCAGTACCATTCCTTCTAATAAGGATAACACATGTGAACAACCCGATTATCCGATACAGCCCCCCTAAAAATACATATCTCTTACTGGAAATTGCAGCTGTGGAAAAAAACAATGTATGTTCAAAACGGTGCGACCTTTTTTGGAGTGACCAAGTTTTTCTATTGTGTGTCTCATTGCAAAATCCGCATTGATATACAGCAATAAATTCTTAGAAAACTTAAACGAAATATTTAAGCCATACCAAAACACAAATGAAACCACCAAGTAACAAAAAATTGGTTGAAATCTCACATCCATAGACTTTTTGATGATTATTTTGCCTTCATTCGCTATTAGAACAGCATTGCAAGTTACACCGTAATTTCGATATGGTTGAAGTGTCTTTACTTTCATGCTAAACTATTTTGTTTTCTGTGATATTCATGCATTTTCTGTGTACAAAATAGAGCGGTAAATTCGGATGATGCATCATTAGGTTGAATGCCTTTTGGCCGAATGCCATTGGACCGAACGTCATTTGGACGAACACCATTAGGCCGACTGAGTGTACTATAATTCATTAATTTTCCACTTCCTGTATTGTAGTACACTCTGCTCATGTCTCAAGGAATTCAAAGAGTCATCTTTGAATTGAGGATGTATGTTAGTCCCAAGCATCATCTCTTGGTTTTCTGTGTTATAACAGTTGACCTTGTAATAACGAAATCGCAACCTTGGGCTGTCAATCATGCTCATGCACATGCTTAAAATTTTCAAACAAATGCCAATAACTGCTTGTAATTGTCACGTAAGTAGATCTGAATTTCATTCTGGACGGTTAAACAAAAATTATTTTTAAATTAAAAGTACAACTAATTTTGTTTTTAAATTAACTAATATCATGTGTTTTCGCCTTGCCGTTGCCGCTTGATCCACGCAATTGCATACGAAAAACTTGCAGCATAAGGACTGTATCGAAAAGTAGTTATAAACTTCCAAATAATAAAATAGGCATGAAAACATGGTTAAAATTAACATACTATTTCAGTTTATTATAGCTTAACATGTTTACAAAAGATCCAAACGGAAAAACTAGTCATCATGTTCATTTCTGTAGAATGCCCGTACCTTTGATTTGACACCTGCCATCAAGTTCTGCACAGTGACCTTTGTGCACTTCCTGGATGCCGCTGCCCAATTTTTCTTAAAATCGGTCATGTTTTGGGACACTGTACCATCCTTCTTAAATATACGCTTGACTATTGCCCAATAGCGTTCGATCGGTCGCAACTGGGGACAGTTTGGTGGGTTGATGTCTTTTTCTACGAACTTGATGTTATTCTCCGTCAGCCACTGTAGAGTGGATTTGGCGTAATGTGCCGATGCCAAATCTGGCCAGAAGAGAGAGGGGACTGGTACTTTCTATACAATGGTAGCAACCTGTTCTTCAAACATTCCTTTTGATAAATCTCAGCATTTATAGTTCCTTTTGTATAGAAAATTGAAGAACGCAAGCCACATGTGCAAATAGCTTGCCAAATGAGCACCTTCTGACCGAATTTCTCCATCGCAACAGTCGTATCTGCGGTTGGCACACGTTCCCCAACAGATTTAGTATAAAACTGCGGCCCCGGTAGCGTTCTTGAATCTTCTTTAACGTATGTTTCGTCATCCATCAAAATGCACTGGTCGACATTGTCCAAAATGCAGCTGTACAGCTTTCGAGCCCTGGTTTTGGCACGAGACTTTTGTTCCGGAGTTTGTTTGGGCACTTTCTGCTTTTTGTACGTCTTCAAGTCATTCCTGCGCTTGATTCGTTGAATCATTCCGATGCTGGTCCTGAACTTCTTGGCTAGATCGCGAGTAGAGGCAGATTTGT
Organism: Aedes japonicus; assembly: GCA_034211315.2. Taxonomy (NCBI): domain Eukaryota; kingdom Metazoa; phylum Arthropoda; class Insecta; order Diptera; family Culicidae; genus Aedes; species Aedes japonicus. The sequence continues at coordinate 51,083 of JASCZW010001019.1, read as the reverse complement.
TCCGTTGAATATAATCCACAACTTTTTGGTCCAAATCGGGGTTGCTGGAGCCGGGTTTCCGGCCACTTCTTGGTAAATCCTTGAGGGAGCACTCCTTACCAAACTTTTCGATGATGCGTTTTACACTTGCCGGGTGAACATTTACTCTTTTCGCAATCTGGTTGTAAGTAACACCCTTTTCGGTGCACCAAGTGTGCAGAATTTTCTTTTTAGTCTCAAATTCAATTCGCGACATTTTGAATACAACTTTATCAACGGAAATGAATGAACCGAATAATCATTTTTGACATGTAAACAAAGCAAATGGCGCTTACACGCTAAAAATATATACAGTAGTTTATGCGTAATAACGCATCGAATGTTTATAACTACTTTTCGATACACTCCTTAGTCAACCGCTGCACCAACGCCAACCTGTTCGTGAGGCATGAGTGCGAGGGAAAACTTGTGCGAGAAAAAAATGCTCTCGAAGAGTAAAATAAAAAAAAAACGGATTGGCTTTCCGATGGAACAATGAAGAAAAATTACCAACCAACACTACTAAACCGAAGTTTGTATTGCTTTGTTCCCCTCCCCCCGCGCGTTACTTCAAATACTAGAGTAGCTCCAGTGCATTATGCATCTAAGCACTTGTATGCGTCTATCTTCCTATGGTGCCTTGTGGGGGTGTGCTTATCAGAAATCCAAACAATCGGAAACACTTTCAGAAGTGGCCATCAAATCAAATCAAGTTGGAATGGATGTGCAACGGGTAACATAATAAAATTTATATTTGTAGCTGTCAGAAAGCTTTCTTGATTGAATTGACACGGACTCTCGCGTACATTTAAGCCAATTATAGCGTTTCACGTTGTTTTCAAATCGTGGTTCGTTTAATCAAAAACGGGGAAAAAGAGCATTTAAACACGTCAACTATCGGTATCAAAAGTTCATCCCCCAACTTAATTGGTAAGTTCTTATCTTCTTGAGAAACATTCATGATGTGAAATTGGTCCTCGAAGGTTCACATCTTTCGTTTGGCGATGACATCAAGATCTTTCTGCGAATTCAGTCAATTTATGACTGTTATCTTTTATAACAGCAACGTTAGACCTTCGCTTACTAATGGAACTGTAATTTATATATTTCGGACGAACCAAAACATCTCTAATATTTACCGTCGATTATGGAATACTTCTCCACCATCTGGAATCCAGTCTAAGCCCATAGTGCCGAAAGATTCTAATTAACTAGCTCAGATGACAGTGCCATTTTGAAGCAGATCAATATTAACTTTTGACCACGGGCATTACCCAGTCAACACAGAATTGCACATGATAGCACATATGAGTACAACGTGTAGGCGATATACGATCATTCGTCTTTTTAACTTAATTTTTACTGGACACATATCGCCTCCACTTCAGAGTCATTTCCATCATTATATGCGCTGTTTTACTGTGTATTGAGGGCTACAATAGTGTATTTAAATCAATAGGACAACATTATAACGATTATTGTAATGCGGAGTCTAACTCCCTGCACTGTGGAGTCCAGGGAGCTGCACTAGTAATAATCAACATTTGGGAGGAGGGGTGTTTAGCGGAGGATTGGATGGGAGAAATAGTGTGCCATATATGAAAAGGGCAACAAGCTGGATTTCTGCACTTATCATGCAATCACGCTACTGAGCGTCGCCTAGAAGTTGGTCTCCAAAATTATATGCCGCCGCCTATCACCAATTGCAAAGGAGTTAGCGTGGGGCAATACCACGCAAATCAGCTTGGATATGGCTAATATGGATTTCCGGAAAAAACTGACGCGGTTGGTCGAAGAAGCGATGGATCGAGTGACATGTGTCGTCCGAGTATCAGGGACACTCTCGAGTTCCTTCGACTCTCGGAGAGGGTTACCTCAAGTTGATGGATTGTCGTGTTTGTTGTTTAACATTGCATTGGAGGGTGTGATTCGAAGAGCTGAGATAATTACGAGGGGCACGATCTTCAGGGAGTCTGTTCAATTATTTGGCTTCGCCGACGACGTTGATATCGTAGCACGTAACTTTGAGACGATGGCGGATACGTACATTTTACTTAAGTTTGGTAGGATTGAGCTTATGATTAATGCGTTGAAAAGAAAATACATGAAAGGAAGAGGCTCATGATATAACAATGTTAGCCTCCTAGCAAGAGTTCAGATCGACGGTGATGAACTCGAGGTAGTAGACGAACTCGTGTATCTAGGCTCCGTGAAGACCGCACTAAAGAGGGAGATAAAGGCCAGCAAGCGAGCCTGCTTCGAAGGTCTGTGTCAGAAGGCCAATGTGAATCCGTGTGGTGACGCCTATCGGGTAGTGATGGCCAAAACCAGAGGATCGGGGGCTCCAACCGAGCATTCACTAGAGCTGCTGCAGGTGATCGTTGGGGGACTCTTTCCGAGCCACGACCTGTGTCCATGGCCCCCCGCCGCCATAGATTTGTCCCATGACCAGCGTTTCAGTATCCCAGACCTTAACGCTATCATAGCGACGGAAGGATGGACGGCTCCGCAAAACACCCGTGACCACGTGGGCATTGACAACGGCACAACGGGGGCAGACGAGGCGACGGTGACGAATGAGGAACTCATTGCGATAGCAAAGTCGCTAAAGGTGAACAAAGCGCCGGGACCGGATGGTATTCCGAACCTGACCATCAAGACGGCTATCTTGCTGGATCCCGAAATGTTCAGGGTGGTGATGCAAAAGTGTCTGGACGAAGGCGTCTTCTCGGACGCCTGAAAAAAGTCGGTTGAGGTGGCAATCCAGCGCAAGAGGCGAGGTGAACGGTACTGTGCAGTGGTCACCCTTGACGTGAGAAATGCATTCAATAGCGCCAGTTGGGTGGCTATCGCCGACGCGCTCCAACACCTTCAGGTTCCTGGGTACCTGTACAAGATTCTCGGAAGATAATTCCAGAATCACGTACTGGTATGCAATACAGAGGCTGGCCAGAAACGTGTTCAGATCACCGCAGGCGTCTCACAAGGTTCGATCCTGGGTCCGGTGGTATGGAACACGATGTACGACGAGGTACTGCGGCTTGAGTTCCCGAGCGGGGTGAAGATAGTCGGGTTCGCGGACGACATCACCCTGGAGATATGTGGTGGATCCAACGAAGAGTTCGAGTTAACGGCCTCGCACTCCATCGGCATTGTGAAGAGATGGATGAGCTCCAGGCATTTGGAGCTAGCCCACCATAAGACTGAGGTCACGGTGGTGAATAACCGAAAATCGGAGCAACATGCGACGATCAGTTCAGGTAGAATCGAAAAGGTTCTTGAGGTATCTTAAGGTTATGATCGACGATGAGCTGTCCTTTGTCAATCACGTCGATTACGCCTGCAAGAAAGCCTCTATGGCTATAACGGCATCACCTCGCATAATGTCGAATAGCTCGGCGGTGCAAGAGAGTAAGCGTAAACTCCTGGCCAGTGCCGTCCTGTCCATACCTAGATACGGCGGGCGGGCATGGATCACCGCCTTGAGTACCAAGAGCTTCGCAAGTAAGCTAGAGAGTACGCACAGGCTTATGTGCCTAAGAGTGGTTAGTGCATACCGAACGGTATCACGCGACGCGGTCTGCGTTCTAGCGGGGATGATGCCAAGAGGCCTGGTCATAAAAGAGAACGTAGAGTGCTTCGAACAACGTGGAACAAGAGGTATTCGGAAGACCACTAAAGCCGCATCCATGATTAAGTGGCAAAGGGAATGAAACAACTCCACCATAATCCCGAAATTAACCGGGTGGGTCGGTAGGCGACACGGTGAAGTGAACTTCCACTTAACGCAGATATTGTCTGGCCACGGCTGTTTTAGACAATACCTGCACAAATATGGGCATGCACAGTCCTCCGCATCCAGCGATTGACCGGGAGTCGAGGAAACTGCGGAATATGTGTTCTTCACATGCCCTCGCTTCGACGGCGCGAGAGAATCGACCACATTCTCGATGGGATTGAGGTCCGGACTTTGTGGAGGCCATTCCAGCAGTTTGATCTGACAAATCCGAAAGAAAGACTTGGTCTTCTTGGCAGTATGCTTCGGGTCGTTGTCCTGCTGGAATACGAACTTCTCTTCAAGGCCCGTCAGGATCAGCGAAACCTCCAGATTTTCTCGCAGGATGTTGATGTAAGAATCTGCCGTCATTATCCCGTCGATTTTCACAATGCTTCCCACTCCACCCTACAAAAAACACACCCAGACCATCACATTTCCTCCTCCATACTTCATCGTGCCTTGGATGTGGCACTCCTGAAGCTCCTCTCCCGATCTGCACCAAACACGAACCTGCCGCTTTCGGTTAAACAGCACGAATTTTGATTCGTCCGTCCAGAGAACCGTTTTCCAGAACTTTAGTGGCTTATCAGCATGCTCCTTAGCAAACTTAAGCCGTTTGGCTTTGTTTGCCTTGCTGATAAATGGGCGCTTCCGGGCAAGTTTGCTATTCAAACCCTGTGCTACGAGACGGCGACGAACAGTTCGACCGGAAACTGATAACTGAAGGGTTTCCTGGATCTCGCGGACAGTTACCTTCGGGTTCTTCTTGACTTCGCGCATGATCTTGGTGTCCGTTCTCGCATCCGTTTTCCGCTTCCTTCCTCTGCCAGGGCAATCCACCACTGATCCAAACGTTTTAAGCGTTACTGATACTGTACTTCTTAGCGACAGTCCGGTGCGATTCACCGTTTTGCACATCACGAACGACCAATTTTTGGATACACAAGGGAATTGCTTTCGAAAGCAGCGTTCTCCATTTTTTTTTTTCAATTGAATCAAATGCGATCACGTATACAAATGCACCAGGCTGAGCCGTTTGCTTCAAAACATGTCAAAATATAAAAACATAAACAATCGAGGGGTTTTCCAATGGAAACTTATCGAATACATATAGATTTTTGAAGTGGGCACTTTATTTTGTCACTGTTTTTTTTCAACACAAATTGATTTTTTTTTCTTTAAGTAAAACTTCTTTTTTTCAGTATTCCATAAGTGAAACTTAAAAAGAATATAAAAAATAAAATAAGAAAAAAACTACACTGTGTTTACTTTAATTTGAACCAAGTAAATGAGAGAAATTGAAAAAACGAAAAGGTGGGCACTTTATTTTGCCTATCAGTGTATGCCAGGACCGAGACGTCTGGGACGCGGTATGCGTAGCAGCCTCCCAGATCGTCCTCGATTTCCAACAAAAATGGCGAAACGACCAAAGGCAGGTCGCAGGGAGCACCTATCTACTAATGCCCTAAGTAGTTAGACATAGTGGGTGCTTAACAAGCACAATACCCCCTATCCGAAGTAATACCAAAAGGTGGTTCCGGGGAGGGTCAAGGGCTTAAGGCACAGGTGGGTTTTTAGTGGGTTGAGGAGTTGGCACCCTGATCCTCACTCCCTGAGTTCTTCAGGTGTCTGGTTGCAGATTTTCCATCCCGTCTAAAAAAAGGCGCATTAATTAACGAGAGATACAAAGGCGCATTGGCTGGCAATTGTGCCTACTTTGGACTCCGATGACGCTTAGATCGAACAAAGCTCGCCGAACTACAAAGTTGACCATCTACAAGACATTAATTAGACCGGTAGTTCTCTACAGCCACGAAACATGGACATTGCTAGTGGAGGACCAACACGCCTTTGGTGTCTATGAACGGAAGGTGCTGCGTACGATCAACGGTGGAGTGCAGATGGAAGCCGGAACGTGGAGGAGGCGAATGAACCACGAATTGTATCAGTTGCTGCGAGAACCTCCCATCGTACACATCGCTAAAATCGGTCAACTACGATGGGCTGGGCATGTTGTAGGAATGTCAGACGACAGCCCTGTTAAAATGGTTCTCAAAAACGAACCGACGGGTACAAGAAGACGAGGCGCGCAACGATCAAGGTGGATCGATCAAATAGAAGGAGACGACTTTGTGATCATATCCCAAGTAACATTGCCGAAACCATCCAGCTTTATTAAGTTTTATTAAAGTTTAATGTAAGCCACTAGAAATCAATTCGGTTTTATTATGGCAGCAAAAAATGCCAATAGGTTTCAAATTTTAGTCAGGTTTATAAGAACCTGTACAACTTCTTTACAACGATCGTGAAACCTTGACTTCTAAAATTCCCTTTACTCCTATCAAAGGTTTTATTTTGACTTTGTAAACTCATAAAATGCTGTTTTGAAATGCCGTTTCAGGATTCATATTATGGTCAGTTGAAAAAGCATTGCTAAACCATTTTGCCTCCATTAAATGCATTAAACGGCACTTTGACATTAAGGAAACCTACCAAATGATCAGATAGTTTTATAGTAGCCATTGCTAAGATAAATTAGCTTTTTGGCAAAACCGCGATTTCTTACAATCGCCATATTAAAAAATATGAAATAATTGAAATGTGGAAAAATGAATACACCCAATTTTAAATATAATACTGTAGATAAAAGACCAACTTCGGTATTATTTTAGATAACTTTATTGAATTCCATCAATTTTCAGGAGTTTCATGATTAATTTAACGAATATATTTCTTTCAATTTTGTTTTTGTTGTTCTAAACCCGCATAATTTCCAAGGCGCATTTATTTTCGGCTCTTATCGTGCCAATATTTACCATAACATTAAATGCGGATATGATTCGGAGCATGATACGCTATGGAAAACCCATTTTGTCTTGGATATTTTGCTATCAAACAAAATTTCCCGCAACACTACAACTTTTTTTTCTTAGCCATTATTTACTGTTGAATGAATCAGAAAAGCAGAGAATCGAACAAAGCAGAACAACAAAAACCAACCACGATATCACCGTGAAGTTTGACAGCTGTGGCCATTTGGCCCTATGCAGGTTTTGATGGCAGCCAATAGGTTTTATGAAGGTTTTCAAGTTGTCATAACATCTTTCACTAATTTTCTAAATTTCTATGGTCTTGTAAAGGTTTTATTAATTTGTTTTCACAACCGTCTACACCGGATCTCTACCGGAACTTGTGAGGTCGCACCCTCCTTCGAAGTTGTCAACTCACCATTTTAAGCCCATCCTATCTCATCCACCAACTTCTTTAAAAATTCTTAGAATCCAGATGACATTATTTTGACAAGAAGGTATTTGCATTTGTGGATGTCAATGCATTTGTATACTACTTTAGATCATTTTGCAAAGTAGAATCATTGTCCGCGGCCTACCAAAAATAAACTGGCAATCCACTTTGTTCCTGAGGTTCCGAAACGCTGGTTTTGGGTATTATTTTTTACGGACATGACAATCAAATAGCATTCATTCACCTAAAATTTTATTTGAAGAAGTTGTATTCAATTTTCCAAAACAAAGGAATGAATCATTTAGCGGAATGTTGATGTCAGAGAATTAAAGTACATACCCCTATCCGATTTTATGCATTTGCTTGCAGTTAGGGCATCTCGAAGGATAACTACTAACCAACACTAATTTAAACTTCTAAACTAATATCACACACACCCCGACGACGACATTTTCTAAGCCCCCAGCGTATGTTTACCAACATTCTCAGAGCCCACATGCTGTCACTTCATTAGCTTCACTGTGGCCGGGTACCGGCAAATATTTTGCCGGTTGGGCGATAAAATCCTAAAAGGAGAAAAAAAATCCCTCTCAAGTCATTGCACACAATCATTGCGCATTGCCGGTCAGCTCTGGTTGCCTGTTGATTTACCGACATTACCAGTTCAGGCAGCACCAGCACATGCTGACACCGTCGCCGTCAACCGGTTACACCGCGTGGCTGCATGACGACGTGACGCCGCCGGTGGAAAGTGCGAGTATCAACTTCTTTTCCGTCTTTGGCCAACGTACACAACTTAATTGCCATGCATCACAGTAGGCAAGTGTTGTTTTTAAAATTTGATCTTGACTTACAAACATGTAAACTTGAAAAGTGATTTGATTTGCATATCTGCTTTTGCACACACGCAAACCTCCTGTCCCCTCCCCCCGTTGACAGGCAGCATTGTTTATCCCCGCGCTGGGTGTGGGTGGTCGCCGGTTAGAGCACTGCTGCCGTAGGGCGTTCTGCATATGATGTTTTCAGCTGTTTTTTTTTTAGTCGCTACCCGTTGAGTGAGGAGTGGCAACCAGTGTGATATCATTTGCCATATCCGAGACCTACATGAACATTTCTAACTGCATATTGTGTGTCAGTAGTCAACTATCAACTGGGGAATTAAATTGATATGGTGCTGGCGAATGTCGTTTTGCTGGCGTTTGTAAGGGCGAGTGGAAATGTGTGTTGTTTGGAGCTGTAATTGATTCGTTAGATGAGCACGAGAGATATTTATTGACATTGGTATGGGATACATTGGAAGTTGATTGGCTCCACTACGTAAACACTTTAATATGTAAACACAAAGTGGTGCAAATTATTGTTCTACTTTCATGTCGTTTTTAGATATTTGTGAAATGCAGGTCATTTGAAATAGCAATGCATGAATTTAGACAAAACCTACGCAATGGCTGTTGCATTTGTCAATAGTTCAATAGTTTGTGGGACTCATTTACGCAGCTGAACGATCGATAATATGTTTAGTTGACATCAATTATGTGAAATGAAAAGTTTATAATATAATTGATATTTGCAAAATAATTGCACCAATCGATCAGAAATTGAGGACATTGTAGATTTGTACTGCATGTTTCAGCAATGGAATTTCCAATGATTTGTAGTCAGCTAAATTCAAGTCAAATAAAACTGTTAAAATTAAGGTAAAGATCATTAATCATTTTGTTTCAAATACCAAGTACCGACAGCTAGGAAACAATCTACATTTCCGCCCTGTTGTTCATTTGTTTGCTGTTAACAACCGATCAGAAAAAAATGCATAGCAATCCATAGGTAAAAACAATGTATATTCACCGAATTCTTCATCCGTAACTGTTGCTTACAATGTTTAACGTGAAGCAAATGCAACCATCATCCTTGTGGGGATCACGGTTAAAACTAATCATCCATACTTTATCATGCTGCTCGCTATGTTCAGCAAGCAAATGGAACTAACTATATTGTTGTTGAGGTCGGTAAAATCAAAACCCCACATCAATGTTGTTCGATTAGGCTCACGATATCGGTTGTAATGAATCAACATACCTACTGATATGTTTGAAATTGGCAAACAATATGATCATGTCTTTGAAATTAAAAAATGTAAGTCATTTAACATTAATAATTGTGATAATCAATCTATCAGAGATAATAAAGAGGACGAAGAACTCGAGATCTGATTACGAGCATATTGCAGTTAAAACGATTTTCTTTCTTAAGCATCAAACAACTTTCTTTACCGCAATGATCATCTTGATAGAACTGTTGATGATTGTTCAAAGGCGTATCAAGCATCAAAATCTTTCTCCCTCGAACCAAAATTTTCTGAAACAATGGTGGATTAGAAAATTTGATTGGCTCTTGTGGCACATTTTTCTACTTGTGTAATTTGTCTCCCAAATGCCTTCAATTTTTTCAATAACTGCAGCTGGCTAAGTCAAGTCAGAACCTTGACGGTTTTTTTGTACCCCTCTCCTTTCCAGAAGGTGGAAGGGTTTCAAACCACCATACAATTATTGCCTTCAAAACTCAACTTATGCCAAATTTGGTTCCATTTGCTTGATTAGTTCTCGGTATGTGAATAATTCGAACTTTTGCTGCTTGTTTTGCTAGGGCACTGTTTTGATTAATGAAGATCAAATGTCAAAATTATAATAGAGGTATTATTTGACACCCACAAACCTGCAAAATGAGAAATATTTATGTTTGTTAAATGCACTGGATACATACGCTTGACGACGGGTCGTCTGTTTCGCTGATCAAGGACAAAATAGCTGATGCAATTGGATTGGATGGTGTCGCCGAGTCTTTCTGTATCCGCTGGACCGGCGGAATTAAGAAAAACTATTCCGACGCGCGGATGGTATCTTTGGAAATATCCGTCAAGGGAAAAGATAAGCGCTATCAAGCATCCAAAGTCTACACGGTGCGTAATCTTGCTTTGCCTGAACAGACAATGAAGATCTGCGAATTGACAAAGAACTTCGAGCATCTTAAGAACCTTCCGGTTCGTGATATGGAATCTGTCGTTCCCGGTATACTTATCGGTCACAACAACGTTCATTTGCTAGCATGTCTTAAGCTTGAAGAAGGACGTGAACATGAACCGATGGCCACTAAGACCCGTTTGGGCTGGGTTGTCTATGGAAGTCAGCGAGGAGCAGAGATCAACTTTCCACATCAGCAGATGTATATTTGCACCAGACAAGAAGACCAAGATTTGCACGAGTACGTACGTAAGTTCTTCGCGCTGGAAAGATTGGGTGTCGTAGCTCCAGAAGTGAAAGGATCGGAAGAACAGAGAGCATTGTCCATTCTCAACGAGTCAACGGTGCGGACACCTAGTGGCCGTTTCAAGGCTGCTCTCGTGTGGAAGTATGATCTCATCGCATTTCCAGACAGCAAATTGTTGGTGGTTAAACGAATGGAGTGTCTGGAACGTCGACTACGCAAAAATTCTGATTTGTATGACAACGTCCGAAAATAAGGTGCGGAATACCAGGAGAAAGGTTACTCATATAAAGCTACAACTGAAGAGCTGCAACGTTTCGACCCTAGACGTACTTGGTTCTTACCATTGGGAGTAGTATTGAACCCCAAAAAACCCAACAAGGTACGTCTCGTATGAGATGCTGCTGCCACAGTCGATGAAATATCGCTTAACACCATGTTGATGAAAGGTCCTAACCTGTTAACACCACTACTACACGTGTTGTATCCCTACCGAGAACGAGACGTGGCCATCACAGCGGACGTGAAAGAGAGGTTTCACCAACTGCTGGTGCATGAAGAAGGCGCAGTGCTCTGCTGTATCTGTGGCGAAACTCTGTTGAATTGCCATTGTACACGATGGTCATGGATGTGGCGATATTTGGGGCTTCATGCTCACCCACGCAAGCGCAATTCGTTAAAAATTTGAATGCTACTGTACACGAATATCAGTACCCCAGGGCGGCACTTTCAATAAGTCGGCGACACTATGTGGATGACTATTTAGATAGTATCGACACCGTAGACGAAGCTGTCGAACTCGCCGCACAAGTCATGGAAATTCATAGTAAAGCTGGCTTTCATATCCGGAATAGAATCTCCAACAAGGAGGAAGTTATGAAAGCAATAGGGGAGATTCATTAAGCTGTAGTGAAACATTTACCATCGACCAAGAATGTAGCGGCGAGCGATTGTTGGGAATGATATGGCGCCCGAAAGAGGATAATTTTTCATTCGCTTTGAACTTCCGTGACGATTTGGATGCTATCTTGACCGGCGACGTTGTTCCAACAAAACGAGAACTGCTCAAAATAGTCATGAGCATCTACGACCCATTAGGACTTGTCTCAAACTTTGTGATTAATGGAAAGATAATGATCCAGGAAACATGGAGAACCAAAATAGGCTGGGATGAAAACATTCCTACAAACATTTTCATTCGCTGGCAACAATGGTTGATTCGCTTGCGAGGAATGGATGAGGTTGAAGTGCCACGCTGCTTTTTCCCAGGTTATGAACCCTGCAGCTTTGACATGCTCCAGCTGCACATATTCGTGGACGCTAGTGCGGAAGCCTACGCTACAGTTGCCTATTTTAGAATCATCGACCGCGGAATTGTTCGTTGTACTTTGGTGTCATCAAAAACAAAGGTGGTGCCTCTTCAACCTCTATCTACATCACGTGCGGAACTACTAGCAGCGGTTTTAGGAGCGTTGAAGGCACGCCAAACTCACTTTTGGAGTTACTCCTCTACTGTACAAGCCTGGATTACATCGGATTTTCGACGGAACAGGCAATTTGTGGCGCTTCGAGTCCACGAAATTCTCCACTTATCCAGGCCAGAGGAATGGAGATGAATTCCAACCAACTTAAACATCGTCGATGAACCAACTAAATGGGGGAAGGGGCCATCGTTCACCTCGGATAGCCGTTGGTATCGAGCTTCTCAAAATGGAAGCCACTTCTCAGATGCGTAGCGTATGTACTACGATTCGTCAATAGAATAAAATCGCAACGGAAGAAGGCTACTCTAGATTCCATAGGGAATCCGTCGAAGGAAGAACTTCTGGATGCAGAAAGGGTGCTATGGAGATCAGCATAAACGAAGCATATCCCGATGAGGTCAACGTTTTAAGGTCAAACCAGGAAATTCCACGCGAACAGCGTAAGGGAGTGAAAAAAGCAGCTCGTTAAGCAAACTGTCACCAATCATGGATGAGTACGGAGTTATTCGCATTAATAGCCGCTTATCCGCAGCCGAGTTTCTACCATTCCATACTCGGTATCCGATTATACTCCCGAAGGACAGCTACATCACCCGCCTTGTTATCGATTGGTACCATCACAACTACAAGCACGCTAATGATGAAACACTCATAAACGAAATCAGACAAAGGTTTCACATTTAGAATTTGAGAGGTAGGTTATGCTTCGTCAAGAAAAACTGTAACTGGTGTCGCGTCTACAAAGCAGTACCGGTAACACCGCAGATGGCCTCACTCCCTCCGGAAAGGCTTATTCCATTCGTACGTCCATTTTCCTTTGTAGGAATAGACTATTTAAGACCTTACTTGATAAAAATAGGAAGAACATCGGTGAAACGATGGGTGGCCCTTTTTACTTGTTTAACAGTCAGGGTCATTCATTTGGAAGTCGCGGCTACGTTATCAACAGGTTCATGTAATAAAGCTATTCGCCGGTTCATTGCCCGGCAAGGTTCCCCATTGGAAATATTCACGGATAACGGAACATATTTCTTTGGGGCAGGAAGAGAACTGGTCGTGGAGATAAGGAGACTCAACGATGATCCAAGCAGTACATTTACCGATGCTCATACGCAGTGGAGATTCAATCTTCCTGGAGCTCCCTACATGGGTGGTTGCTGGGAGAGGATGGTACTTCAGTCGTCATGCGGGGGAGGATGTTACGAAAAGATTCTACACACCGTACCCCTCGTAAATCCCAAATGAACCACAGCGCAGTGACAGATCTACCTAACATTGTCAGAGTAAGATTGTCAAACGTAGAATGTCAACGAAAAGGTAGATAAAAGTAAAACAAGAAAAGTGAAGCATACGGTGAAAAGTGAATTACAGTTTGGTAGAATTATTATGTTAATTAAATATCTTTTTTCCACTAATGAACATTTATTTGTAGAATAAAAAATCCTAAATACCTTAATTATAGTTCTTAGATAATCTGTGGTGAATTGATGCACTAATGGAGACAAATTGTATGTTAAGATTAATATTATTGGATTGCTATAACCTCTCACAAACACATTGCGTAATTACAACTTCGAGCTACTCACAACACAAAATGAGTTTGCTACCCTGAAAGTCCAAAAGCTAGCTTCGCCACACCTATCGAAGATCAACCAAACGCGTTATCAAGGCGTTCAGTAATTTATGTGTCCTCCTTTTGCCCTCAGTACCGTTTGCAGACGTTTTGGCATACTCTCCACTAGGGTTTGCAGGTGATGTGGATCAATGTCTTCCGATGTTCTTTCCCCCAGAAAAGTCTACGTGTTTATGAATAGCCCCATACCTCGTAATTTTGTTTCAGAATGTTGATTCAGAATGTAGGAGTCTGCATTCATAATCCCATCGATTTTCACTACAGCCCTCATTCAACCCAAACAAAACACCATTACACCATAACACCCAAAACATAGTGTTACCTTCCCCATGTTTCACTGTGTCTTAAATGTGTCGTTTCTGAAGCTCCTAGCATGCGCCATACACGGACACGCTTTTCTTATTGAAGAGTTCCAACTTGGCCTCGTCAGTCCACAGAACCTTCATCTAGTACTTTATGCTCCCGAGCAAACTTTAACCTTTTGGCTTTAATAAAGGGTGTTCCGATCAAAATTTATTCAAACAGTAATGTGCGTGAGTCGATCAAAGTTTTTAATAATACGTAAAATTCAGTTAATACAGGAGTAAAATTCAGCTAAGCTTCCTTTTTACCGAATGCAAATTGTCGGGTCTGTCGTTTAACACCTGCCATAAGATTTTATACAGTCTCCTTGTCCATTTTTTTCACCGCTGAACGCCAGTGTGCCTTGAACTGTTTCTCGCTCAGAACAGCTTTTTGAGTCTTCTTAAGGTTCCGCTTGACGATGGCCCAATATTGATCGATTGGGTGGAGCTCTGGCGTGTTGGGAGGGTTCTTATTCTTGGCCACCACGTTAACGTTGTTAGGAGCATACCACTCCATGGCCTATTTTCCGTCATGGCAAGATGCCAAAATCCGGCCAAAATAGAACGGAACAATTGTGGCGCTTCAGGAAACGCAGTAGACGTGTTTGTAGGCACTCGCTCAGATAAATTTCCTGGTTGACGATTCCGGTCGCAATGTGAACGTTGCTTTTCAAGCCACATGTACAGTTTGCCTGCCACACCAGACATTTCTTCGCGATCTGTGATAGTTTAATGTGCTTGAAAATATCTGCCACCTTTCCCCGTCCGGTTTCCGTATAAAATTCCTGTCCAGGAAGCTGTTTAAAGTCTGCCTTGATGTAAGTTTCATCGTTCTGTACCACGCAATCAAACTTCGTCACTATCGTCGTGTACAATTTTCGCGATCGTGCTTTGACCGACGTGTTTTGTTTATCGTCGCGATTTGGAGTCACCACTTTCTTGTAAGTCGACAGTCCAGCTCGTTTTTTAGCTCTATCCACGGTTGAAGGCGCCACTTCCAGCTTCTTTGCGACATCTCGAAAACAGAGGTTGGGGCTCCGCTTGAACCAGCGGGCAACTCTTTTTGTCGTTGCTGTGGCCCCAACTTTTGATTTCCTCCCAATCCAGCTTTCCTGGCTGTCGACAAACGTTCACCTTTTAAATCGTTGGTAACATTTGATTTAGCCGCATTCAACAATTTCGCCAACTTGACGTGAGAGTAGTTTGGATTTTCGCAATGCACGTGCAAAATTTTGATGCGAAATCAAAATAGAGGCATGATGCTACACGCACAAATCTTCAAAATGAGGGTTGTGCGAAATTTTTAAATGCACGATGAAAAAAAATGCGTCATGTTTAAGTCAACCAAATTTTGATCGAAACACCTTTTAGCTCTGCTGATGAATGACAATTACCGGCCAAGCTGGTTTTTCAAACCATGCTCTGTGTTTTTACTGTGGATTGATCGATCGGTTTTTGGTGGCTGAAAGGTTTCCTGTATCTTCTTGAAAGTAATTTTTGGGTTTTTCTTAACTTCCAGCACGATTTTTGTGTTCATTCTTGTATCCGTCTTGCGTTTTCTGTCTCTACCGGGGTGATGCGCCACTGATCCAAACGTTCTGTACTTCAAAGATTGTTTTTTCGATAGCTGCTTTGCTGATATCGTACTTTCATGTGATAACCCGCTGTGGTTCTCCATTTTCCACACCTTGATCCACCAGTTTACGGATACTTAAAGAAATTGATTTTGAAAGCACTGCGTTCTCCATGAATTCTACAAAAATTATATTCAAATAACGTGAACGTATTACAAGAGCTTCGTCTTTCAGCATTTCAAGCTTATTGCTTTCACACTTCGACTATTGCTTTAAACTTAGTGTTCTTCATGCACATCTATAGTTATTAATTGAGAGCTTTCGTTGCCAGTTACTATTTCTGAATTAAACTAAATTTTGTGGCAAGTAAAATCATACCCTATGCCCAGAGAGTCGAGAAATTTTCCTTAACAAAATATTCCTAGAACAGACCGGGAATCGAACCAAGTCACCTCCAGCTTGGGATTGCTTTGTAGCTGCACCTTTACCTACTGAGCTAAGGGAAGACCCATTACAAAAGCGCAACAAATAAAATCTGTATCCACATTAATCCGGACAACTTCAAATCATTGTAACTTTTGAAATATTGTCCGTAGGTATGAAAAATTTCACTGTGGTACAGCTGAGAGTCTATGATGAAAAAGACTTTGATTGATGTTTACATTGCATGTTTACATTGGATGTTTACATTGCATGTTTATTATTCAAGATGGCGACGAAAGAAAAACAAGTGTGCGAGCAAATTTTGTACAGGCGTACGGCAAATCCTGACTTGTCAATACGGGACCTTGCAAAAACAGGGGTTTTGCCTAAATCCTCTGTTCACGATGTGCTCAAATCATTTTCGAAACGTTTGACGGTGGAGAGGAAACCGAGAATTGACAAAAACACCGAAAAGCGCTGATCCTGGCATGGACCGAAAGGTGAAAATTAACGAAAAACCCAAATCTCTCCATTCGAACGGGATCTCGTAAATAATAGTCGCCTGGTTTTGTCCAAAAATCAAAACTACGTTTGGGACTTAAGTCGTATAATGTAAAAACAGTTACAAATTGCAACGACAAACAGAACTTGGCAGCAAAATCACGGGCTCGACGTTTGTACTGCGAGTATTTGACGAAGTTTTCATGCGTCGTTATGGACGATTAAACTTATGTCCTTGAGGATGTCAAGCAGCTTCCAGGGCTGGCTTTTCAATCTGCAATGGCCAGAAATGCTACAGCTGAGCATTTCAGAAGGCATCGAAATTTCCCAAAAAATACCTTTGTGGCAAGCAATTTGCACATGTGGCGCAAAGAGTAGATCTTTCGTCGCTACAGGCACAATCAACAAGGGGATCTATCAGAAAGAATGTCTGCAGAAACGATTGCTACCCTTCATCAAAAGTCACAAAGAAAAACCTTTGTTCTGGCCCGATTTGGCATCATGCCACTATGCTTAAACTGTGATGGAGTGGTACCAAGCAAATCAAGTGAACATTGTACCAAAAACCTCAAACCCGCCAAATTGCCCAGAGCTACGACCAATCGAGAGATATTGGGCTCTGATGAAGTGGAAGCTTTCTGTAAAACCTGAATTAATCTACCGATGGTGCGACTGAACCCTTCTTACACTTTATCAGAATTACGAACTCAAATGTGGCCAATATGGTACTGGATACATTTTTTCATCAGAAAATCCAGGAATGTCCAGGAATATTCGATATGTCATATTTTGTGTTTAAAAATGATTCCGTTCGACAATCCTTAACGTACTGTTCATCGATGTGATTAAAATATAACCATTAATAGTCTTTAATGACCTGTTTCTGTTTGTTATATAAAAGGAGAAATTACATAAATACTAGCTATTTCATATAATCGTCAATTTTGATTATCGATATGGATTCAAGATGCTTAATAAGTACATATTCGTTGAAAATAGTAAATGGAGACTTTGTGTAATTTTCGAATATACTCGTTGCAGTTCAAAACCAGACCACTTGAGCCAATCGATGCTGCTCTAATTCTATACAGTCGCATAGTGTGGCTAGTCCGCTGTATGTGCTATACAACGCAACAGATGCGACACAATAGAATGCAAGCGGCATCGATTGGTGTGATTGGTCTTGTTCGGTTTTGCACTGCAACGAGTATATTTTCATCTCACAATTATGTGCTCTCAGGTATTGTTTTGGTCATATCTCCATGAAGGATTATCCAATCATTATGAAATTTTGACCAGTTATTTAGAGACATCATAACTTTGATTTGGCACCAACAAAACTGAAATCACACAGATAGCTCAGTATGTAATCGGAGACTAAACTGTTTGATTACTATTATAATTGGCCTTCAAGTACTGTTTCGTTCATATCTTCGTAACGAAATGTCCGAATGAAAAAAAATCAATAGCGTTCTATGGGAATGTTGTAGCTTCCATTTGCCGTCAACAGAACTGAAATCGGTTCACAGATGGCTGAGAAACCGATGTGACATTATTTGTAACGCACACACACACGCACACACACACACATACACACACATACACACACATACACACACATACATACATACACACAGACATGTGCTCAGTTCGTCGAGCTGAGTCGAATGGTATACGACACTCGGCCCTGTGGGCCTCGGATAAAAAGTCGAGTTTTCAAGCGATCTTAATACCCTTCTATTGATGTAAGAAGGGTAAAAAGCAAGGAATCAAAGACATCAAACACTTCCAGCAAATTTGGACAAAGACGGCTTCTAAGATTTCTGAAGAGTCTGTACAAACTCTAATGGACGGAGTTAAGCGCAAAGTTCGAAAATTTTATGCAAATACCGAATAACTATGTTTTGCCTTCACGGTTCAGTAAAACACATCCCATGAATCTGAAATAAACAACTACGATGGAAATATAATGCGAAGTTTATGTTTTATTCGGGTTTTGGGGTGTCCGGATTATTGCGGATACAGACCTTAAAATGTTTTGAATACAAATCTCGAAACTCAACAAATCGAGGAGTCTCCTGTTGAGCATGCAGAAGATTTTCAAGTTTTCTATAAATTAGCACTTTTTCATGCCACACATAATTATGCGGACTTCAACAAGAAGTGCTTTTGTATGATTGAGGTTTGTTTGTTATAAATTTCATGTGAATGCTTTCAATAAAGTATGATTAAAACATCATTTAGACGTTTTTAACAAATGCTTGTTGAGATCATGAAGGGTGGGCACTTTATTTTGCCAATGACTCTACATTGTAAATGTTCCTCCTTATTTGATCATTAAAGATGTCCACAAATTTTACCAGAAAGTTAATTCTCGATGTTCCCATGCAAGTTTAAATAAAAGATGCATTCTATGCAACAAGAAAATCAATCATATAACTTTAAATTCAACACAAATTTAAGAGGAAATAACCGTTTTTTTTAAACCATCAAAATTAAATTTAAAAAATAATCATAGATCAAAATTATCTAATTAAAGATAGTTTTTTCTTTAAAAAGGTTGCATGAAATAATGAAATTAATGCAGATAATTATATCAATGGGTGAAGAACCAAGTCTCCTCTGGTTGATAGCAATCGGGAACAGTTTCACATACTACAGAGATTAAACCAAAAAAATAAACCTTTCCCCTTATAATTTCTTTTCCTGAGACACTCATACGAATGCAGTATTATATACGGCTTTTCGTAACAACGAATAACAATTTATTTATCAATTAGGATTTAATGCATTGAGAATGATTTACAACTCTGAAAAGACCATCTGTTCTCGGCGCAAATTCAGGTTACTTCAATCAATTACGGAATAGCAAACTACGGGTGCCCAATATGCTCCTGCTGATGCTCAACAGCATCCTTACTGTTGTTTTAAATTGGTCCAATGGTTAGGTATTTTCTTGTAAAAATTCCACAAAAGACTATCAAAGTTCTAGCGCTAAGAAGTTTTAGGGTTATCAAACGAAAATGCACCCACCTTGATATCTTGACCATTTTCCAGCCAAGTTTGTAAATTTTCTATAGCTATTGGTTGCAGGACAGCTGCAAAATAATAACATTTAAAGTTGACGAAAAATATTATTTTGCCAACTTTTTTCATTACAGTTTTTTATGAAGAGTGTCGATTTTTTTTTTTGTAAGGCAGAAAAAATTACATCTTGAAAGAAAACATTATCTATAGACAAAATGAGAGTAAATTAATTCCTGTTGCCATAAAAACGTGCTTAATTTTATAACAATTTGAATGGATTATTTGCTTCACAGTAATTACATGAAACATGGAAATATCAGGAGAACTGTGATCATCAAATTTCAGTCACACTCGCGAAATTGCATAGTTCTGTTGAAATTTGTTAAAATCAACAAAGATGTTTCATTAGGGCCTAACTGACAAATGTAAACAATGGCTATTTCCGTAAACTTCTCTTGACACAAAGACTACCCATGTAAGCCTCCAATTCTATCGGAAAGGTGAACTCTTCTTATTCGAAATGACCGTGGTGGATTGATTAGTCGATTTTTCGATGACGAGAAATCCGCAGAAAAAGCCATTGTTTACGTTTGTCTGTTAGGCCCTAATGAAACAACTTTTTCGAAATGTCCCAGCTCGAAATCATTCCCAATCGTATCGAAACCCAACCCAATCGTAGCAGCTCACATTTCCAAAAATTTCATCGTCTCACGGTCCCACGGTGAACTGGCCCCTCAATGCATGCGGAAGTAGCCGCAACAAATCGCACGTTTTGCATTTTTATGGCATTCACCTCATACACTGCCAACTGCATGTTGCCCTTCAATTGGAGCAACTTTTTTTTCTTGTTTTTGATACGACTGAAACCGCTAAAACAGCCGGCTTTTGTCCGCGGTCAGTGCGCCGCTGGTCTCGCTTTCGCTTGTTTTCGTTTACAAACTTGTTCAACTAGCCACCAACTTGAACTAGACCGACAGCTCAGCAACATCAACTTCGTAGGGGAGCTTGGGATCAGGTGATCTTTCAAAATTCGGGATCGGGAATTTGTGACATTGCAAAAGGGTCCATGGAAATTATTCAAATCGCTGATTGTTAGTTGATCATTTCACCCCCACGCACCCTAGTGCGTAATGCCCTTTTTCACCGTACTACAAAAAAAAAAAAAGCTCACGGCAGCAACAACAGAGTTTGTCGCGCTTTCAGTATCAAAAAGCTGATTGCACGCGGTTCTATGGTGGAATTGTAAGCGATGTTGCAGGTGGGTGGGTGTTTGTACGTCTGGATGGCTGGTTCAATTGAACTTCGTCAAGGATCATTGGAAACCTGTTTTACGAGATGGCATAGCAGCAGCATGAGAACCCACCAGCAACGGTACGGTAGTGGTTTCAACTGTCGGCTACTGCCGGCACACAATGAACCGTTAAGTGGTTTTTCGTACTGCCGGCAAAATGAATGAGTCCCTTATTATAGTATGTGCACTTGCAGTGGTACTTTGCATGAGTCCTGCCCAATGCAATTGTTGCGTGATTGTGTGTTTGTTTGGACAAGGTTTTCATAGTTAAGATTTGTTTGGCTTGGCATAGCAGCGTCATAGAACTTGGAGTGCACAGTGAATCTACTGGTTATTATAACATTGTTGTGCAAATTGAACGATTCATCCTGGTTTTTCGAAGGTTTAGTGCATTCTAGGAAGAATATTCATTGCAGTTGAAGAGAAGAAGCATTCTGAATTATACAAAGGGTTACTTTGGTTTGCCTTGATGCAATTTTTATAAATGTCGTGCTCTTGTGCTAAAACATTTCCCAATCGTATCCCAAACAGCTCCTTGAAATATGAGCCTATTTGGTATGAAAATATAGCTGCACGTAACCCATAAGAATTCGTTTGCCTAGAGAAAATAATAGATTTAGTGATTTTTTAGAGGAAAACAAACAGCGTTACAGGACGCGTTAGCAATTAATATCTTTTTTGCTGATTTTCTTGGGCAGAACGACACCGTCAAGTGATATATTTACTCCGGACAATAGTTAATTTATTCACCTCCTTGTCATTTGTAGGATCGACTGCAAGATACGTGGGATGATTCTGGTATTCTAATTTTCACAGACGGTGTTTCCTATCCTTAAGGATTTCAGCAACCAGACATTTAATTTCAGTATATTGGTTCTCGCAAGCAATGCACAGTGGTCCAGAATACGAATTTAGCTGGAAAAATACATTTTCAACATAAGTTTGAAGTTTATGGAGCAAAATTGTCTTCCAAAAAGTTGTTTCGCGCTTTGTTTTTGGTGTGAATGAAAACTAGGGTGGTCCATATTTTCAGAGAAATCGACAATCTAACTTTTTTATTTGCAGAAATAAAGGCATACATTATTCACAATTCTACAACTTATAAATAATTTTCAGCAACTTTTATGGTGTATTTTTTCCTGTACCTTTTGATATGACCGAATTAGAGCATTTTTTCCAACGCTGCTTAGGGTGTCCCTATAAAAATCAGTTATTTTGCTGTAATATTTTTATT
Source organism: Aedes japonicus (assembly GCA_034211315.2). Classification (NCBI taxonomy): domain Eukaryota; kingdom Metazoa; phylum Arthropoda; class Insecta; order Diptera; family Culicidae; genus Aedes; species Aedes japonicus. The sequence continues at coordinate 29,269 of JASCZW010001019.1, read as the reverse complement.
TCAAATTTTTCAGCAAAGTTGTCTTGACAGTAATTCTATAAAAAATACAAGTTACAACTGTTGGTGTACTAAAATTGTCTCTATCGTATGTCAATCGAAAGTTATTATGGTTTTTGTGAACAAAATGGGCCTTTTTTAAATGTTGGTCTTTCTAGTTGGGGCTAACCAAAAAAATATTTCTTAAAAACATATGAAAGGATTTATATAATGGCATGTCATGTCTGAAAACTAGAGATTTTATTAAATTGAGTAAAACACTTTTGAAAAAGGCTTAATTTTATTAAAAAGTCGTTAATTACTTACCAGATCAGCTGTAATTAAACAGAGAACCAACAGATGATGTTGGGAACGAACATACATCTTCAACAGTTATGGAGTTCTCACCAATATCAATACATCGTGCGATACATTTTCATTTGGGAGCTTACCGTTGCTAGTTTCACACGCCAACGTTTCTTAAGTGAACTTTCTGAGATGAGAGAATCGCTAACTATTTCTACTCGAGTCATCGACGGGAGGATACGAAAAAAATAAAATCATTTTCTCCCTCTATATCTTAACAGCAGAGCGGTTCCATATCATTTCAGCAACGAGTAATTTTCATATTTTTTGATTTGCATGAAACCTTGCATACAAGTTTTTGGGGAAGAAAAACGCCGTTTTTCATACTTGGTTCGCCATTTTGAATCTAGCCTTACTTATGAGAAGGGCCTATGAAAAATGTACATGATATCTTCAAAAAATTGTATCTCGGAAAAGGTTTGTTCGATTGGTTTGGTGTCTTGGGCGAAGTTTTAGACAATTGTTGGTGCTATATGGAAAAAATATGCACGGTAAAAAAAAGTTTGGTTTTTGTGTTTTGAACTGAAATATAGATTTTCCCTTAAAAGTTACATGTCAATATTTTTTTTAATTATTCTTATGTTATAGCTGACTAAAAATGCTATCTAATGCACAGTAGGTTGTTCTGAAGAAAAATAGGTTACAATGAAAAAAAAAATTTTTAAAATAATACAATTTTCAAAAAGCTATTAAAAAAAGTCAAAAAAGTTTGTCACCCTAATTTTATAAAAAAACATTAAAATTGCAAGCAAAAAGTATTTTGGTAACATTTTTCTAAGATGCACCGTTTAGAAGATATTACTGATTTAATATTGATTTTTTTGATAACTTTATAAGTTTTGGCCCTTTTTGGATGTACCCCGTGTTTTTTCAGTCTTTGTTGGAACTAGTCCACCATGGCCACGCTGGCCATAACAAGGCTATCGAGCTCCGTCGATGACCGTTTCTTAATAATAAATAAAAAGAACGCAGTCTTAGTCAACTTCCATCAAACTAGACGGCTGCCGACTGATACCTCAATCAACAACCGCCGCACTCTTTATTCATTTCCAGGTATATACAATTTACAATCTTCTTCAATAACAATATACCTACGCCAGTGAAATCTACCTCGCTCCAACTCTCCAAACTCGTACCTGAAGGTTCGACTATACCTGAGCGTTCAACTCCACCTATCTTCCAACAGTCTTTACCCAGTATTCTATGATTTCTACCCGTGAGCTGTATAATAATGTCTGACTCGGTTCTGAATTAATCCAGTATCTACCAAACAGTGAATGCAGAAAGGTTGCTAGTAGCATAGTGATTGTAGTAATTTCAGCTCATAATCCTGTGTTTTTGAACGAGATCTAGTGTTGTTTGACAACATAATAATTGTAAAGGAAAGTGTAACACGTTTTGGTGCAAAGGTAAGTTTTAAATACACATTTTAATTATATGTTTTGTGATATTTTCGTACAAAACTAACAATTGGAAAATATTTTCTATGTTTCAGATTACAAAATGAGTAAAATAAGATGTATTCGCCCATTCAAAGACATTCAGTGTTCGAAAGAGCTGCGATATCTCACGGATGGTATCATCTAAAAACTAAAATCAATTGGATTTTCCAAGGTATCCACACTGAACACCAAGGATTTTCGTATTTGTTCGTCTTGCCGTCTACATATTGATTCAAGAGCTCACCTCACCCAAAACGAAGAACAAAGCGTAGCCGGCGGCTAAAGGATGCCAACTGTTCAGACCTGACTGTACCTGATTCGCAAAGCTATGAAAGTTTGGTCACGATACCATCAGCGTCAACGCTAAGCACAATTCAATCAACGTCAAAATATTCAACCGAGGAATAGCAGCTATTCGTGTTTCGCCTATAGATTTAGGTAAGGTTAAAAATGTTCACTATCCTGAAAAAAAGTGCGCTGAAATCGTCGAAGGTGTACGAAGAAATCTTTTTAAGTTAGACGCTAAAACAGAAAAAGCAAACGAGTTTGATGAAGTCATAGAAAATATGAAAATTAAATTTTTAAATTCAGCCACAAGGCAAGAAAAACTATCAATTTTATCATTGTTACCAAAATCATGGTCAGTACAAAAAATTGTAGACGAATTTAAAACCAGTAGAAATATGGCATCAGATGCAAGAAAGGAGAGAGATAATGTATTTGATTCATCTCAAGGTGAAAAGCTTTGAGTAATGAAACAAAAGAACTGGTTTTGATTTTTTTTTTGAGGACGATGATATAAGCCGTGCAATGCCTGGCCAAAGAGATTTTGTTAGCGTAAAGACAGGAAATAAGAGATTAGCTGTTCAGAAAAGATTGTTAATGATGACATTGAGAGAAGCTTTTAATCGCTTTAATGAAATGTACGTCAATGTAAAAATAGGGTTTTCATCATTTGCAAGCCTCCGGCCAAGGCAATGTAAACTATTGACTATCACAGGAACACATAATGTTTGCGTTTGCACTACGCATGAAAATGTCAATTTAATTCTACATAGCTTAAAAAAATACAATGTCTTGAATGATCTAAAAACATTAACGAATAGATAACTTTGCGAAAATAAGACAACTCATTGCCATCTACGAAGATGCAAAAACTGCCCAGATACCTCAGTTTTAGAAGACAGTTTATTGAAACAACTGGAAGAAAACTTTGTTGAAAAGCTTTCATTCGAACAATGGGTTACCACTAACAGATGTGATTGAGAAACTATTGTAAAGCAAACCGATGAGTTTGTTTCATTTTTCAGCTCAAAATTAGAAAGTTTGATTCCGCATGATTTTGTAAAAACCGAACAATCCAATTTTTTGAAAACGACGAACAAGACGCAACGCAAGGCGAACAAATACGAAAATCCTTGGTGTTCAGTTTGGATACCTTGGAAAATCCAATTGATTCTAGTTTTTGGATGATACCATCCGTGAGATATCCCAGCTCTTTCGAACACTGAATGTCTTTGAATGGGCGAATACATCTTATTTTACTCATTTTGTAATCTGTAACATAGGAAATATTTTCCTATTGTTAGTTTGGTAAGAAAACATCACAAAACATATAATTAAAATGTGTATTTAAAACTTACCTTTGCACCAAAACGTGTTACACTTTCCTTTACAAATATTATGTTATCAAACAACACTGGATCTCGTTCAAAAACACAGGATTATGAGCTGAAATTACTATAATCACTATGCTACTAGCAACCTTTCTGCATTTACTGTTTGGTAGATACTGGATGAATTCAGAACCGAGTCAGACATTATTATACAGCTCACGGGTAGAAATCATAGAATGCTGGGTAAAGACTGTTGGAAGATAGGTAGAGTTGAACGCTCAGGTATCGTCGAACCTTCAGGTACGAGTTTGGAGAGAAGGTGACTAAGACTGCGTTCTTTTTATTTAAGAAACGGTCATCGACGGAGCTAGCCTCGTTATGGCCAGCGTGGCCATGGTGGACTAGTTCTAACAAAGACCATGTTTACAATCACCAACTGTACGTAGTACAGCTAACTGGTATCTAATTACCTGTATCTAATACTTGTTAGCACGTTTTCAGCACAACGCACCAAAAATCACTTGAAGAAATCATTGTTCCTGATAGTGGGATTTTGTAACTTGTTTTTCAAAATACTTTTAAGGCAGAGAATTTCACTCGAATCTTTAAGTTGTCAGTGTTATTTTAACTCAAAATTTTTCAATCTTTCTGAAAAAAATACTTTTAGAACTGGAAAAACACGGAGTACATCCGAAAAGGGCCAAAACTTATTAAGTTATCAAAAAAATCAATATTAAATCAGTAATATCTTCTAAACGGTGCATCTTAGAAAAATGTTACCGAAATACTTTTTGCTTGCAAATTTGATGTTCTTTCATAAAATTAGGGAGACAAACTTTTTTGGCTTTATTAAATAGTTTTTTTGAAAGTTGTAATTTTTTTGTTAAATTTTTTTTTCCATTGTAACCTATTTTTCTCCAGAACAACCTACTTTGCACTAGATAGCATTTTTAATCATAAGCTATAACATAAGAATAATTAAAAAAAATATTGACATGTAACTTTTAAGGGAAAATCTATATTTTAGTTCAAAACACAAAAACCAAACTTTTTTTTTACCGTGCATATTTTTTCCATATAGCACCAACAATTGTCTAAAACTTCGTCCAAGACACTAAACCAATCGGACAAACCTTTTCCGAGGTACAATTTTTTGAAGATATCATGTGCATTTTTCATAGGCCCTTCTCATAAGTAAGGCTAGATTCAAAATGGCGAACCAAGTATGCAAAACGGCGTTTTTCTTCCCCAAAAACTTGTATGCAAGGTTTCATGCAAATCAAAAAATACAAAAAATAAAAACTGGAACAATTTCCCACTTGTTCGTGGAATCGGTCTTTGGAGGAAACCATGGAGTCGCCTGCACTTCCGCGAGAAATCACTGGGATCTTGGATAAAATTTTTGGGTCCGTTTTGGTAAACGGCGTGTGACTGTGATATTTGACTATGTTCCCGGCTTATTCTATGTACAGAGCACAGAAAAATTATTCAAATTTTGGCATCGATTTAAACCAACAGTAAGGGTGCTGTTGAAGACGCTCACAATTGCAATGGAATAAAAAAAACCCGCATTAATCCACCGATGGTGAGACTGAACCCTTCTTACATTTCACCAGAATTACGAACTCAAATGTGGAGAATATTGTACTGGATACATATTTTCATCAGAAATTCCAGGAAGATCCAGGAATATTCGATATGTCATACATACAGTTTATAATATGAACTATTTGTCAATCCTGAATTCATCGATGTGATTAAAATATTGCCATAAATAGTCTTTAACGACCTGTTAATGTTAATTATATAAAAGGGGAAATTACATAAATATTAGAAATTTCATAGAATCAGTCCATAGAATAAATTATAAGACAATCCTAAGCGTCATTTTTGATTATTGATATGGATTCAAGATGCTTAATAAGTACATGTTCGTTGAAAATAGTAAATGGAGACTTTGTGTAATTTTCGAATATACTCGTTGCAGTTCAAAACCAGACCACTCGAGCCAATCGATGCTGCTCTAATTCTATACAGTAGCATAGTGTGGCTAGTCCGCTGTATGTGCTATACAACGCTCCAGATACGACACAATATAATGCAAGCGGCATCGATTGGTGTGATTGGTCTTGTTCGGTTTTGCACTGCAACGAGTATATTTTCATCTCACAATTATGTGCTCTCAGGTATTGTTTTGGTCATATCTCCATGAAGGATTATCCAATCATAATGAAATTTTGACCAGTTATTTAGAGACATCATAGCTTTGATTTGGCACCAACAAAACTGAAATACACAGATAGCTCAGTATGTAATCGGAGACTAAACTGTTTGATTACTATTATAATTGGCCTTCAAGTACTGTTTCGTTCATATCTTCGTAACGAAATGTCTGAATGAAAAAAAATCAATAGCGTTCTATGGGAATGTTGTAGCTTCCATTTGCCGTCAACAGAACTGAAATCGGTTCACAGATGGCTGAGAAACCGATGTGACATTATTTGTAACGCACACACACACGCACACACACACATACACACACATACACACACACATACATACATACACACAGACATGTGCTCAGTTCGTCGAGCTGAGTCGAATGGTATACGACACTCGGCCCTGTGGGCCTCGGATAAAAAGTCGAGTTTTCAAGCGATCTTAATACCCTTCTATTGATGTAAGAAGGGTAAAAACGGGAAGTTAACATAATGAAATTTTGAACACTTATTTGGAAATTTTATAACTTTAATTTGGCGTTAACAAAGCTTCAATCCTGAGCTTCAATTTTGATTATCGATATGGATTCAAGATGCTTAAATAAGTACACATTCGTTGAAAATAGTAAATGGAGACTTTGTGTAATTTTCGAATATACTCGTTGCAGTTGAAAACCAGCCACTCAGAGCCAATCGATGCTGCTCTAATTCTATACAGTAGCATAGTGTGGCTAGTCCGCTGTATGTGCTATACAACGCTCCAGATACGACATCAATAGAATGCAAGCGGCATCGATTGGTGTGATTGGTCTTGTTCGGTTTTGCACTGCAACGAGTATATTGTCATCTCACAATTATGTGCTCTCAGGTATTGTTTTGGTCATATCTCCATGAAGAATTATCCAATCATAATGAAATTTTGACCAGTTATTTGGAAATATCATAGCTTTGATTTGGCATCAACAAAACTAAAATCGGTACACAAATAGCTCAGTATGTAATCGGAGACTAAACTGTTTGATTACTATTATAATAGGCCTTCAAGTACTGTTTCGTTCATATCTTCGTAACGAAATGTCCGAATGAAAAAAAAATCAATAGCGTTCTATGGGAATGTTGTAGCTTCCATTTGCCGTCAACAGAACTGAAATCGGTTCACAGATGGCTGAGAAACCGATGTGACATTATTTGTAACGCACACACACACATACACACACACACATACACACACACACACACACATACATACACACAGACATGTGCTCAGTTCTTCGAGCTGAGTCGAATGGTATATGACACTCGGCCCTGTGGGCCTCGGATAAAAAGTCGAGTTTTCAAGCGATCTTAATACCCTTCTATTGATGTAAGAAGGGTAAAAACACGTTCGGTCCTTCCTTTGCTATGCGAAATCAATATGAATTTCATAAATTGATCTTATGAACCATAATGATGTTGGAAAAATAAAAAAATGGAGCAACCTGAACCTTGAACATTCAGGATATGGATCCAGTGACTTACCCACTAGTATGTATCCACACTAATAGGAAAGCTCAAAGGTGTACAAGAACAACGTCGTGTGAAACAAAATCCATTCATCGGTCAGCCTTATGGAATTCCAAAGCATCGTTCATAAGTTGAACCTTATGAAATTTTTTAATTTATTTGCCTGAATGCCTAAGCTCAGTCGGTTTAGGCGCGGCTACAAAGAAACGCCATGCAAGAGGTGGCTGGATTCAATTCTCGGACTGGCCTAGGAATTTTTCGCTAAGGAAAATTTCTCGACTCCCTGGGCTTAGGGTGTGATTGGACTTGCCATACAATCATGGTAATGCAAAAACGGTACCTGGCATCGAAAACACTCAATTAATAACTGTGGAAGTGCATTTAGAGCACTAAGTTGAGAGCAAGCAATAAGCAAATTGCAAAAGCAATAAGCTTACAAGTGTGGGTGCGTTATTCCAATGCAATACAAAAATACGTTAAAACATCGAGTTTTAAAACCTTTTTAAATCAACAGTAATGATGCCGTTAGGGTCATTCACAAGTGTGAGTGGTTTTATTCAGTAGAATACATAAACACGTTGAAACATCGAGTTTGAGCACCAATTTAAACCAACAATAAAATGCTGTTGGAACAACTCAGATGCATGGGTGGTTTCTTTCAATGGAATACAAGCATATATTGATACATCGAATTTGAGGACTATTTAAAACAACAGAAAGGATGCTGTTGTGGTCATTCACCAGAAGAAATGGTTTATTTCCATAGATTACCGTGAAACGTTTAAATTTCGAGTTTGAGAACCGATTCAAACCATGTTGGAGGCACTCACAAATGTTGCTGGTCTACTGCAATGAAATACAAAAATACATTAGGGTGGAACTGGAGGGAGTCCTTTTTTCATATGATTTATAGGTTGGATTAATTATCACCAATAAAACAAAACAAACAACGCTCAAACTGCTAACCAAAGGATGTTCGAATGGAGCAAAAGATTCTTGAAATTTTCACGCCGGATGTCCTTATAAATGACACCTTGCATGAAGAGAAAAATCGAAGGACTAGGGTAAATTTTGAATTATGTCTGTGTGAAAAATCAGCTTTAAAATAAGCGAGTTTAAATTTAGGGAAGCTTATATGAGCACATGGGAGAGAAAGTTTCAAAATTTGCATCATTATCTGTGATTATAGTATGCTGTGGACATTGGCGGAGCTAGACAATAAGTCTGGAGGGGGCCGGGAGGGGGCCTGCCAGAAGGATTTTATTGAAAAGAGTGATGAAAGTAGCGTAATTGTTGGGGACAGGTTGTTTTTATTGTTGAGCCAGAACACGTTCAATCGTATAATAAAATCTCTTCTGCGCCTCGGTGAGCCGAAATGCCTTAGGAGAATCGAGTGTGAACAAGATATACCTCATATTATTCCGTGTGGATCAAATGGAGAATGGACTCACACGAGATGACTGTAGCCACCTTACTCGATTCTCTTGAGGCGTCTCAACTCAACTGAATGTTTATAGAGTTATATTTAAACTAAACAATCTTAAAACTACAAAGAACAACATTGAGTTAATGAACATTTGAAATTTATATGAAATTTAAATATCTTCAAAATTGTGTCGGTTGATACTAGTTCCTTCATAACTCTGTTCCCAATGCTTAAAATTGCCAGATTTGAAAATCAGTTCTGCGTCATTTTACTTCTCAGTCATGTTTTTATACGTCTTATGGCTGAGAAGCTCCGCTGGCGTCCAGCTGAGCTTATGGGAATAGAATTAACACCTGGAGCAACCTTTACAGATTGAGCGTAATATCAACTTTCAATTTCGCTCGCAAGGTTTCCAAAATAACGTTTAACTTTTCGTAGCGCAAAAAATTTCGAACAACAGTTGCTTCTGCTTGCAAGAGTTTTATATTAAGAGCATCTGAATAGTGGTCTATAAACTCCTGCCTTATCTAAACGCGATAACAAGTCAGCTGACTCAGCAAACGGCATGTTGTTGAACCTCTTCTCCAGATGTCCTACAGCATTGTGGATTGCCTGTTAAAAAAAACAAACAAAAACATAAAATGTCTGAATTGCCGGTAATCGCAAGTCAGGCCCATCTGAATTTTTATCAGACTTTAGCTAGCATCGTGAACCGATTTATCTTTGTATGTATTTTGAGCTAAGCTATCCAAAATTATGCCAATAGCATGAACTGATTCCTTGTGTTTACCATCATCGATTTCAGCTTGAAGCACTTCTTTGATCGTCGCATAGTTCTGAATTACTGCCCGACAATTTTCGAAACTGCCAAATTTAGTAGGTTTGCAAGGAGGATAAGTTTTTCTGATGATAGTTTGTACCCCGCGATGCCTGCTAGATATTACGCTCGCCCCATAGGGGCGGCACACCGAGACCACATTTGTCTTAGAACTGCAATATCACCTGAGCCAAAGCTCTTATTATCGTCATTTATCTCTCTATCGTTTTTCGATGAAGCTGATGGAGATGCTAGTTGAAGAAAAAAACTAGCGTCGCTTTCAATTGTTTCGGAATTATAAACTTTAGAAGAATCGAATCGAAATTTGTAGTGTTCTGAAAAAACATTATAGAAGTAAATATGATGTCAATATAAGATCGGCCCAATGGTTTTCGTATGATAAGTGATATTATAAAATTAAGCGTTTTGATATGCAGCTATTAGCTTAAAGTTGTGCCTTTCTGAAAAGTCTGAGAATACCTTGTGTCCTCAATAACTCGTGGTCAGGGGTGCCAATATTCTTCCAAAAACAACTATAAAAATGAACTAAAAATAGTCATTCCGGAAAATGCCTTCTGGAAAAAGGGTTCTAGGAAATGACCTTTGGGAAATAGGCTCTGTGATGTACCACTGGAACATTACCTCTGGAAATAGAATTGGAAAGTGAACTTTAGGAAATAGCATCTATATAATACGGGAAAGCAATAAATAAGGACAATGAACAACGCAGGAAAATAGCGTCTGGTGAATGGTCTCTAGGAAATGCTTTTCTGGCAATGAACTCTGGAAACAGCATCTAGATATTGGTTTCAGGAAGGTAATTATTTTTCAAATACAAGAAAGACAAGGATCTACTATGCAAAAACTGGTCAAACCGAAAAATGACCTCTAGGAAAAGGATTCCTTAAAATTGCGTCTGGGAAATAGCATCTGAAAAATAGTTTCCAGAAATCAATCAACTTCAAAATTAAAATTAGTCATCCCGAAAATAGCTTCTGGGAAACTGGATCTCGGAAAATGACCTCGGGAAAAGGCCGCTGGAGAAAGCATACATTTACCGAAAAAACACGGATCTCTGCGTTTTGGAAAATTTTTCATCCCAGGAAGTGGCCTCTGGGAAATGGCCTTTGAAAATTGCCTCTAGAAAATGGCCCCTGGAAAATGAATTCAGGGAAATACTTTTCCGCGGAATAGTAAAAACTAAATACCGATATGCAATAGTTTGAAATTGGGATAATGTATATAGACCGGTAGTCGAAGCCCAACACAATTTTGAAATCCAAGATGGCGGCTACCGTTTGACATAACGTTAAAAAAAGATACCCCCCCCCCATTTAAATCCTGGCTACGCCCATGTCTAGATTATGTCTAGTTAGAATATGCGGTGATTGAGTGTATTTATCACCCTAACTCAATAAGTTATTGAGCTATAAACTAAATTTATCCATATATGGGCTGGATAAGATCAGTTCATCGTTCATGTCGTTCATTATTAAACACCACGAAAACAAAAATAAAAATAAACTAACTTTTAACAGACGCGAACTCTCGAGCGAAGTGGATATAATGATGATACATCAGAATTATCATGGATCTAATTGTCGTTAATTATGGTTTTCTCGATACACCAACTTTACACCTATAAGATAAGTGTGCGGAATCTTCAGAAATAGTTACTCGTTCGAACTAATTCTGAAGGGAGCAGAGTACAAAATAAATCCGTAAGATTCCGTTGAGATTATGAATAGTGTTTCATTTCAAATTAAAAATATATTAATCCTGGGGGGGGGGGGGGCAACAGATTTCTGGAGGGGCCTGGCTAGGCACCCCCAGTTACGCCAATGGCTGTCGATTAAATTCATATTATGAATCCAACAAACATCGATGACTGTTTGTACTACTAAATTTGGAGAAGTTGTTCAGCTTTTTCTTCTACAAAAACAATCCAATCTTTTTTAAGCTTGATAAGTGAAGTGTTCGTTTATATTTTCTTGGTTTCCTAATAATCGTCTTGGTTCAGCTTAACTTCTACGATAATTGGTATCAGTCGAATGAATATTCACGATTTTCAGCATCTGAGTTAATGAGGCAATATGTTGAGTTGACTTTTTAGCCGTGTACCATAACTGTTCTACAAAAACGCAAGAAGTAAGTCTGCATGAAGGCGCGGAAATGAAAAGCCTTGTGTGAAGCATGCTTAGTGAGCAGCGAGATGCGTTGCATGGTGAGAAGCCTGCACTGCTTGAAGTCTATGCGAAGGCGAAAAGTAAAAATCCATTCGCAATCGAATTGAACGGAATTGATAATATAAGAACATGTGTAAAGAGAAGCGTGATACTGTTTTTGATAGCATTCACTTGCTCCTTGAGATGCTGATATGGTTCGCTCGAAGCAGCTCGCCATCAGTATGCGTTAAATGTACTGTCAATGGTTGATTTTTTATTTATTTATTTATTAATTTTTTTGATTGTTCAATATTTTTGATACTTTCAATGACGCCTCAAAGTTGAGCACTTGACACTTGAAAAGTCTGTAAGTGACCGACAAAATAGTCCTATCTGTCAAAAGATTAGTTTTTTTCAGTTCCATTTTCCATATTTTTTTTTAAACTTATTTTTTAAAACGATAAAGTTTTAGTTTAAATCTTCCTAGTTTTCTAGTTAAAACTGTTCTACAAATACAGTCGTAAACGTGTATTTAGAAAGTAAAAACAGAAAATGTAAGTTATTGTATTAGTTTGACAATTTCAGCAGCCAACATGAGAATATTCTTATCTCAATACATTTCTCACATCGCTGAACAGTGTCACTAAAAGTAGTGGATCGACTAATTGTCTATTCTTTACATTATTCTATCGCTACAGTACATCATTATGTTGCTACTCGAAACAATGTTACAGGATGCACCTTATATTCTCAATTTATTCTCATATTTATATTGATTTTATAAGTCCATATGAAGGTGTTAAAATTCTATCGACTATAAATTGCACAATGGCTGAACCAGTTGAGATTCAATTTTTATATTTTAGATATGGTTTGCAGGTAACGTGATAACTTTAAAAAAATAAGATATTTTCACTACGATTCTCCAGAATGGAATGTTAAGGGAAGGTCAATTAATTATGTCACGCAATAAGGGGGGAGGGGGGGTTTGGGAAAAAGTGACGATCCATACAAAGAAATTTGAAGGTCCATACAAAAAACGAGACAAGGGGGGGGGGTTGGTTATAAAAAGTCATTTTTTTGCGTGACGTAATTAATGGACGTTCCCTAAGCTGTATTTTGATTTGAAATAATTGCATTTCTGTGACTTCTTTCCTGTTATCCCCAACGTTAAATTTAATGTCTCATTCTGTCCCGGTTGATGAGAATTTTGATTTTCTCATTGCTTGCCGTCTCGTAGGAAGTTGCTGATCGAGTCATGATAAAATGGATGCTGGATGTGTGTCTGTTGTGTAGCTGGGTGAACAGCCCGCTTGCCGTTTCATGAGTTCGGAAATACATTGATAGGTAAAATAAAGTGCCCACCTCATCATTTTTTGAATTTCTCTCATTTATTTGGTTCAAATTAAAGTAAACACTGTAATCTATTTTTGTATTGTTTTCAAGTTTCGCTTATCCAATAAAAATAAAAAATGAGTTCGGCAAACAAAACCAAATGGCTCAGGTTTGCTATTGCATGCTGATAAGCCCGTAGAGTTCTGGAAAACGGTTTTCTGGACGGACGAATCAAAACTCGAGCTTTTTAATCGAAAGGGGCGGGTTCGTGTAATGTGCAGATCATGTGAGGAGCTACAGGAGTGCCACATCCGAGGCTCGGTGAATCAATAGCCTCGGGAAAATCGTGTGAAGAAAATCTGGAGGTTTCGCTGATCTAGACGGGCCTTGAAGAGAAGTTCGTATTTCAGCAGAACAACAACCTGAAGCATGCTGCCAGAAAGACCAAGTCTCTATTCCGGTCCTGTCGGATCAAACCGTTGGAATGCCTCCACAAAGCCCGGACCTCAACCCCATCGAGAATTGGTCGATTGTAGATGCCAGTGTTGACAAAACTGGTATTACCAATAAATTCAACTATTTTGAAGCCCTGAAGCGTGCCTGGGAAGAGCTTTATCTACTGCACCTAAAAAACCTGGTGGAGAGCATGCCGAAGCCATGCAAATGGTTCTGAAGGCCAACGGAGGACACATACATTATTAAAGGGTGATACGGGCAAAATTTGGTCAAGGGAAAACGCGTGTAAATCGGTGAAATCGTTTATTTAAAAAATCAAATTAAATTTCTTTTTCAAGTTCAATTGGTATAAAATTCAGGAAAAATATTCAGTTAGGCTTCCGCTTTTCCAAATCCGAATTGCCGGGCCTTACGCTTGACCCCTGCCATCAGATTTTGTACAGCCACCTTGTCCACCTTCTTCGCCGCAGAAAGCCAGTTTGCCTTGAACTGCTGCTCGTCCTTAGCAGTTTTTTTGGTCTTTTTTAGGTTCCGCTTGACAATAGCCCAGTATTTCTCAATTGGGCGGAGCTCTGGCGTGTTGGGAGGGTTCTTGTCCTTGGGAACCACCTGCACGTTGTTGGCGGCGTACCACTCCATGGCCTTTTTACCGTAATGGCAAGATGCCAAATCCGGCCAAAACAGTACGGAACAACCGTGTTTCTTCAGGAAAGGCAGCAGACGTTTATTCAAACACTCTTTCACGTAAATTTCTTGGTTGACAGTCCCGGAAGCTATGAAAATGCTGCTTTTCAAGCCACAGGTACAGATGGCTTGCCAAACCAGATATTTCTTTGCGAACTTTGACAGTTTCGTGTGCTTGAAAATATCTGCTACCTTTCCCCTTCCTTTTGCCGTATAAAACTCCTGTCCCGGAAGCTGCTTGTAGTCGGCTTTGACGTAGGTTTCGTCGTCCATTACCACGCAGTCAAACTTCGTCAGCATCGTCGTGTACAGCCTCCGGGATCGCGCTTTGGCCGTCGTATTTTGTTTATCATCGCGATTTGGAGTCACTACCTTCTTGTAAGTCGATAGTCCGGCTCGTTTTTTGGCTCGATGCACGGTTGTAGACGATACACCCAGCTTATTTGCGGCATCTCGGAGAGATAGGTTAGGGTTTCGCTTGAAACTACCGGCAACTCTCTTTGTCGTCTCAGTGGCTTCCGGTTTTCGATTTCCCCCCGATCCAGACTTCCTGGCTGTCGACAAACGTTCCCCAAACACTTTAATTACATTTGTAACGGTTGATTTGGCAACTCTTAGCGATTTTGCCAAATTTGCGTGCGAGTAGCTCGGATTTTCGCGATGCGCGAGCAAAATTTTGATACGCTGCTCTTCTTGCTTGGACGGCATTTTGACAACTGAAGAGTGAATTCCAAAATCAAAATAGGAGCAACATTCTACACACACACACACACACTTTCAAAATGAGGGGTGTTCAGGTTTTTTAAATGCAAAATTGAAAGAAATACGTCAAGTTGATATGAATGAATGTTGTACTAATTGACCCAACGGGATGATTCCATCATCATCTTTAGACTGTAATGGGAAAAGATGTTTTCTTACGACTTCATTGATTTCGACGCATTTGTTTTCAGAATATTGGACGTAGTTCAGCTTCGTTGGTATCATAGAATATTAACCACAGGGGTCAAGTTAATCCTGCTAAAGATACCTGATAGTAAAAGGCTGTTAAAAATAGGGGATAGTCAGAGTGAAGGAAATTCTCGTGAAAGATGAAAAAGGAACGAGAGATTCATGACGTGTTAGATACATTACATAGAGGATAGTAGGAGGCAGAAAGTGAAGCAAGAGAGAGAGCGGCGTATGATTGCTGAAACGAAAACGGAATAATAGTTTGGTGAAAAGTACATGATTGTAATTGATGAGTTCTAGTATGAATTATTGCTCATCTGTTTCTTCTCCTATCGGTTGTTGTAGCACTGGTACACCCAAAAAATTAGAAAGGGGCAAAAAATGCAATTGCAATTTTTGCAATCATATCTTGAGAAATCCGCGTGATTCAGAAAAGATAATTTTGCCCATGATTCAGAAAGCGTTTTATGGTATAAACGAAGCCATGAAAGTGTGTGCAAGCGGTGTGTGCTTAGTGCCTCGACAGTCGAAGCAACATTGAATTTTGCAAAGCAAATTGATGTGTTGCTATTTTGCCCACGACCAATGTTGCATTTTTTCTCCAAGTTACGATCCATTACGAGAAATGAAACAAAATTATGCGAAATTGCATTACAATCTTGCTTTTTTTAATTTTTGGTTTAGCGCCAGTTATTATCATCCAACTTGCTTTTCGAGCTCATCCACTGATTGTTGATTACAATTTTGAAAGCATTTGCCACTTCTCAAGTGTCTGAAGAGATAATTTCAATAATGCAGATCCAGCTTTCCTGTTGACTCCAGTATACCATAAAAGAAACAGATATATAGTCACTAGAAAGTGATACCATTAAAACGAAATGGCTATTCAGTATGGTTCAACGGATGTGAAATGAAGGAACATCGAAATTAAGCATGGTTGGGGGGAGCAACGAGATGATTAATTCAATTTCAAATGGATTTGTTAACCATGCATTATTATTTTTTTCAATAAAGCAACTTAATTATCTTATGCAACATCGCCTCATGTTTTATGATATTACGAGCCCAGTATTGTAGAACTAGGGTTCAAATAACAATGACATGATGAATGTCATCACTTACTCCTACTTGACTTCCGCCTCGACCAACCTGGCGGAACGTCACCCAATTCCTTACTGAATCAGAGGGCAGTCCAGACAATAATCATGCATTATTAGCAACAAAAACAAGAGAGAGGAGGGAAGAAAAAAGAAATTAGAAAAGAAACAATAACAAAGTAATTGTTAATGTGAGTTGACGAAAATATTTATAATTAAGACAGCCGTCTACCACCAAGAGTAACAATAAAGCAGGAAAGAAAAGTTAGAAATAATACATAACTACAATATAACTAATCTACGCGGATGACCGTTGGTTTCAGGGTCTTTTAAGTACTAGGATTGTTAGTATATACTTGTTCTAAGCTACTGGTGGCCCCTCTAACAAAAGTGATAGGCAGATGTAGTTAAAGCTTGCTTCAGATAGAATTGGAACAAAAACAATTGCCTGTATTTCAGTTATTTATTATTGAATTCAAGATCTTTTTTTTTATACAAATGTAGCGTTTTCTTCATACTTTTAAGAAAAAATACGGATAAAATTATTCGTCACGGTTTCGAAGGAATTCTCGAATTTTTCCTGTAACACGGCTCATTAGGCGGCGCACACCTCCTTCGTCCATCGTTTTAGCGATCTTATTCCACCAAGTCTTCATCTGATTGATGTCTTTGACAACCTTTCCCTTTGCCTTGAGTCTCCTCTTCATGATTGCCCAGTATTTCTCAATAGGGCGGAACTGGGGGCAGTTGGGTGGGTTAAGGTTTTTCGGAACAACCTGGACCCCTTTCTCTGCATACCATTCTTGAACGACTTTGCTGTAATGACAGCTTGCCAAATCTGGCCAAAACATTACGGGATGGTCGTGGGATCGAATGAACGGCAAAATTCGTTTTTGGAGACACTCTTTTGGTATAGTTCCGACGTCATTGTCTTATTTGTAACGAAAACTTTCGTTTTTTGCCACAGCTGCAAATGCCCTGCCAAATCATGAATTTTCGTGCAAATTTGTCGGCAAAAACAAATTTAAATTTGGCTGGAACATCCCCCCGAGCCGTTGCCAAGTAAAATTTTTGACCTGGGATTTGCCCGAAGTCAGCCTTGACATAGGTTTCATCGTCCATCAGAAGACACCCGTCGAACTTGGTCAGCACCTGGTCGTATAGCTTCCGAGCACGGATTTTGGCCACACTATTATGTTTTATGGTCCGATTTGGCTGTTTGCTAGCTCGATACGACTTGATTCCTTCCCGGAGTCGAGTTCTCCTCACGGTACTATGGGCAGCACCGAATTTTCTGGCCAAATCACGGTCCGACAGATTGGGATTCCTCTTAATCGTCTTCAAAATCTTACCACGCAGTTTCCGGTCGACAGTTCCACTCCGACGATTGGCTTGAGGCTTCCGAATCGTTATCAATGTTTCCTTATACCGTTATACCGCCATACGGTATTTCTGGGCAATTTCAGCTGTTTAGCTAGCCTAGAACCAGACCACAATGGATTTTCCAAATAACTGTGCACAATTTTTTCCCTTCTTTCGGCTTCCATTTTGATTGTTTACAAAGTACAGTCGATTTGCGGAATGTCTTATGCGTGAAGCTGACAAAATTCCCGACACATGGGTGCCAAGAACTTCCAAATCCGTCCACCAGGAGCGCCACAATATGAGCAAAAGTTTGTTCCAATTCTAAATGAAGCAAGCCTTAAATCATGCGTAACTCAAATTGTCAGTGTACAAATTATGATCTAGTGTTTACACCATTCAGAATGCCCTGACCCCTCGAATATCTCTTTCAAATATTCCAACTTGCCATATGTCAATAATCTAGAGATCCAGATTATACAGTAAGTGTACCTGAACACTAGCGCCACGGAGTGAGATAATTCTGAACTGTTGAGGCGAGTGTCTGGAAGCTCACAATTTACAAACTAACTTTCCTGAAAACATAAGATTTATCCAAAATCTAGATCTTAAAACACGGCTATACTCATAGTTCACATGTACTTTATCGACACGTGATGGACGAGTTCTGAACTAATGTTAACAGAATCAAAACGGCATCAATCAACCAAACATCTTTGTCGAAGACGGCAACTAGCTATATGTCAAGGATCTAGAGATTCAGGTAATAACGTAATTTTACATGCACACTAGCGCAGCTTAGTGAGATAATTCGGAATTTTTAAGTTTACCATCCTGAAGGTCTTGATTAAAGGGCGATACGGTCAAAATTTGGTCAATATCAACTTGACGTATTTCTTTCAATTTTGCATTTAAAAAACTTGAACACCCCTCATTTTGAAGGTGTGTGTGTGTAGAATGTTGCTCCTATTTTGATTTTGGAATTCACTCTTCAGTTGTCAAAATGCCGTCCAAGCAAGAAGAGCAGCGTATCAAAATTTTGCTCGCGCATCGCGAAAATCCGAGCTACTCGAACGCAAAGTTGGCAAAATCGCTAAAAGTTGCCAAATCAACCGTTACAAATGTAATTAAAGTGTTTGGGGAACGTTTGTCGACAGCCAGGAAGTCTGGATCGGGGGGAAATCGAAAACCGGAAGCCGCTGAGACGACAAAGAGAGTTGCCGGTAGTTTCAAGCGAGACCCTAACCTATCTCTCCGAGATGCCGCAAATAAGCTGGGTGTATCGTCTACAACCGTGCATCGAGCCAAAAAACGAGCCGGACTATCGACTTACAAGAAGGTAGTGACTCCAAATCGCGATGATAAACAAAATACGACGGCCAAAGCGCGATCCCGGAGGCTGTACACGACGATGCTGACGAAGTTTGACTGCGTGGTAATGGACGACGAAACCTACGTCAAAGCCGACTACAAGCAGCTTCCGGGACAGGAGTTTTATACGGCAAAAGGAAGGGGAAAGGTAGCAGATATTTTCAAGCACACGAAACCGTCAAAGTTCGCAAAGAAATATCTGGTTTGGCAAGCCATCTGTACCTGTGGCTTGAAAAGCAGCATTTTCATAGCTTCCGGGACTGTCAACCAAGAAATTTACGTGAAAGAGTGTTTGAATAAACGTCTGCTGCCTTTCCTGAAGAAACACGGTTGTTCCGTACTGTTTTGGCCGGATTTGGCATCTTGCCATTACGGTAAAAAGGCCATGGAGTGGTACGCCGCCAACAACGTGCAGGTGGTTCCCAAGGACAAGAACCTCCCAACACGCCAGAGCTCCGCCCAATTGAGAAATACTGGGCTATTGTCAAGCGGAACCTAAAGAAGACCAAAAACTGCTAAGGACGAGCAGCAGTTCAAGGCAAACTGGCTTTCTGCGGCGAAGAAGGTGGACAAGGTGGCTGTACAAAATCTGATGGCAGGGGTCAAGCGTAAGGCCCGGCAATTCGGATTTGGAAAAGCGGAAGCCTAACTGAATATTTTTCCTGAATTTTATACTAATTGAACTTGAAAAAGGAATTTAATTTGATTTTTTAAATAATCGATTTCACCGATTTACACGCGTTTTCCCTTGACCAAATTTTGACCGTATCACCCTTTAATTGAACAACTTTGTTGAAGCAACTACTTTACTACAAGACTACATCAAGGAATCCGCAGGTTGGGTTTTCCTGACCAGCAGGATACAACAACATATGAATACCTGATTTTGATCTTAATAACTGACCATGGTTTTAAAGAGCTCAGACTGAGACGTAAAATACCTAAAAAAATACCTTAGAATTGCAACCCTAATATCTCTCCCCGAGCAAGAGACAATAGCATATGAATACCTAATTTAGATTTTGATAACTGGTGTTGGTATTAAAGAGCTCAGATTAAGAGGTAAAATACCTAAGCAAAATACCTAAGAATTGTATGCAAAATATCTCTCGAATACCCGAGCAGGACCGAATAACTTGATAACTGACCTTGGTATTTAGGAGCTCAGATTAAGAGGTAAAATACCTAAGGATAATACCATAAAATTGTTCCCACAATGTTATGCGAATACCAAATTGAGGTAAGAGAATACCAAAATAGTACCTCTCAGGTATTCCCAGGTATCCAAAATACCAAGTTTTGTTTTTCGAGAGATATTTTACTTGCAAATCTTAGGTATTTTGCTTAGGTATTTTACCTCTTAATCTGAGCTCTTTTATACCAAGGCCAGTTACGAAGATCTAAATAAGGTATTCATATGCTGTTCTCTCCTGCTCGGGTAGCCAAACTTGTTATTTTGGATACCTGGGAATACCTAAGAGTTACTATTTTGGTATTGCCTTACCTCAATTTGGTATTCACATAACATTGTGGGAACAGTTTTATGGTATTATCCTCAGGAATTTTACCTCGTAATCCGAGCTCCTAACTACCAAGGCCAGTTATTAAGTTATTCAGTCCTGCTCTGGTACTCTACTGTTTGTTTTTTTGTCAAAATACGCTGCCTCTCAACGGTCATAACTTTTTCTGGTGAAGTCCAACTCACTTTCTTCTGAAAAATTGTTTGTTCAAGTCTAAGAAACTTAAAATAAATGCTTCTGGAGCATTTGCATTCAAGCTGAGGCAGTTATTCAAGTGGTTTCTCAAGAGATATCAAATTTCAAATTTTTGATGCCAATTTGTGAAGAAAAAATGCAAATCGCCGGAGGTCTCTGGGTCTAAAAATCTCTGTCGACCAGTGTAATCTTTAAAAAGTTGGTCTGCCAGCGTAATGTGGTAAGCGATGCATGGTACTGTAGTACTTAACTACTGATGTTTGTTATCGTTATCGTTGACACAAGTATGATTAGAACAGGGTTGAAAACACGATACTTAGCAAGTATATTTCTCGCCCTTTCACTGGATTCCAATCAAACATAGTCTTTTCTTCTGCGAAGTTATTTATCAAAGAAAACTATAGACGAATTTTGCAGCTGCTGGATACTTAATCAGAAAAGTCAGGTACGGATTGCTTCTTGTTTTTCAACAAGTTTTACGCGTTGAGAACATCCACATATAATTATTAACAGCTGGAATATATGTTATGGACCAGATAATGTTTTTATTCCGATCACTGGATTTATTTTTTAACTGATAATGCCGGCGAATAGAAAAAAAACTATGCTATTTTGATCGTTATAAATTGCGTGAATCGGTATTAAGGTGATTCAAAGATTCAATTCAGCCCCACCACTCTCAATTGATCCCGTCATGATGCTTCTCCAAAAATATGAGCTCAATCGGCTGCACAATGGAACTGCACTTGCCCTTTTACATTTATAACTATTGAAATCAGTTTGAGAATACCAATCTGTTTGTTCTCATCTTCCTAGCCGATCAGGATTAATTAACTTGACTTTCAATCAATAAGTGGCCTAGAGCATTATACCGAAGAGCTAGAAGCGTGAAAACAGAAAATTGTATGTTTCGATTTATCCAGTTATTGCAGTTCGAGTTTGCAAAAAATTCAACTCATATTTTTGGTGAAGGATCACGAATTGATAAGAAATCGATCGTGTGAAGCTGAATCGCTAATGGCATAGTTCCTACCTTAACCTCACATCATTTCAACCCTGTCCTCGAGCAAACATATGCATACGACCGAATATTCCCGTCACATCATCAACAGCACTGTAAATGCCACTCGTACTTGTGTGTAGATTATTCCTACTACACAAGCGTTGACCTGCTCTGATAATGCCTTATGACCAGTCCGTCATATCTGGAGGAATGATATACATGGTTCATTCAACCAGTTCTCTCGTGGTGGACAGTGCGTTTGCTTGTCTGGAGCGACCCTAACCTAAAGTATATTCTTCCTGTGCTGTGAAATTAATAAATATTTTGAATCCTCCGTCAGAACTCGGCTGACCAAAACAAAAACAAAAACCACCGGCATTTTGGAAGAGAGAAAAAACAAACAGTAGAGTGTTAAGCAGAAAGCAGTGTATGAATTGATCATCGCGGGATTCTTGTGTTTTGTGTTGAATCGCACGGTGTATGCAAAGCAGTAATTAATTTTTTCGGCGCTTCACCGTTGCTCGTTCGTCCATTGTATGCGATTATTCAAATTGTTTGTATTCTGGTGAACCCTGCTAGAATGAACCGTCGGAGGTTTTGATTGGAACGCATGTTTTTGCGCGGGATGTTGTTTGGACATAATTTAGAGTTTTAATTTGTTTTTTCCCTCCACAATCACGAAAACGAAGAAACGAATTTCTGTTGTGGAAAAGCTGCGTGAAAGTTCAGCTGAGGAAAATTAGGTGTTCAGAAGAAAAAACAACCGATTTAGTAAAGAAGTGACACAGTCAAAACACAATCAAATACGAAAAAATGGAGTTTGTTCCGTAAGTATTAGACCAAGCACATGTATACAAAGACCAACATGTGGAAAAAAGTTTTTTATAAACAAACTTTTGTATGCTCCGTTCGTGTCAACAAAAATATGCTAACTTAAAAAAAAACAAAATCATATTCGTTTTGACGTTCTTGGATTGTCTTGGTTACCTATGGTTGACGAAGAACCGGTCTACGAAGGTTTGTTTAAGCTTATATGATTATTACCTAAGTGGCTTTTCAAATTGACAGCAGCGAAAAACAAAACACTTAAGTAAAGAGAACGATTCACCTTCAATAACATTAAGAGAGCACAACAGAAGATTGGAGGAAAATTCATGAATTTCAGAATTACAGTATTACAAAAGCAATTTTAATTGCGGTTGTGCAATGTTCTAAAGGGTGTTCCGATCAAAGTTTGGTCAAATAGTAATGTGTGTGAGCCGATCAAAGTTTTTATTAATAAGACAAGTTCTTTCTCTTTTTCAAGTTCAGTTGAAACAGAATACAGGAGAAAGATTCAGCTAACATTCCTTTTTTTCCGAATGCGAATTACCGGGTCGTTCGTTTAATACCTGCCATACGATTTTGAGTATTTTTAAGGTTCCACTTGACGATAGTCCATTATTGTTCGATTGGGCGGAGCTCTGGCGTGTTTGGAGGGTTCTTGTCCTTGGGCACCACTTGAACGTTGTTGGCACCACATGGCTCTTTTTTCGCAATGGCAAGATGCCAAATCCGGCGAAAATAGAAAGGTGTCCGAATCAGTGCTGCAAATTATCAAATCATTCATTTGAATTCGAATTAACACAAACCATCAATCGAACATGGCGAACATTCTGTTCATTTGAAATATTGGTGGGTTTTGAATAGATTTGAATAATGTGATTGTTTCATTCATACGTGTTACTATTCACGGTCTTTGTTCCATTCGATTGAATGAAGACACATTCATTCGAACCGCTGGGCATAGTGATCGTTGAATTTGGCATTTGTCAAATGAACAGAACAGGCCCAGTGAACACGCGAACGGTACAGTTCGTTCGGTCCGCTTTCCGTTGTTTTGGAAGCTTTTTACGAGTTGTTTAGTCTTCAGAAAAAGGAATTTCTCAATCGCCAGTGGAATCGTCGCGAGTGAAATCAGTTTTGATTTACTGAAGAAGAGAACATTGTGTGATAAGTGGAGCAACAGCGTCATTAATTACAATTAGTAATATTGCCACGATCGAGAAGCCATATTGTTCCGAATCTATACGGCACGCATACCAGCAGCCCATCGTATGTAGCGTGCATTCTTCCATCCACCAACTACCACCGACCAGCAACATCATCGTGATCGTTCAGCTCCACGCTTAGACGGTACACGCGGCCACTCATCGTCGCTCGGCAGCAGCAGCACATTCGTCGCCAAGCTGCAGTAGATCCGTGATACATATAAGATAAGTTTTTTAGTAGTATATAAGATAAGTGATTTTCATCGTAGTGTGTGTGTGAGTGTGAAGAGTGATTGATAGTGTGTGTGAGTGTGTACTTAGTTTTAGTTTTTTTTTTTAGGTTTAGTTTGTTTATCTGTGATTGATTGTAGATAATTACGTTAGTGGTTGAGCGTGATAAGCTCCCACAAGCGAGCCATGGATGATTTATCGCAAGATGAATCATCTATGGCACTGAAATGATGAGGTAGCTCATAGAGTTACCAGATCACGTGCTTATCCTGACAGTTCAACTGGTCCATGGGTTGTTTATTTTCAGCCCAAATCAAAACCTCTGAATGTTTGTCAGATTTCTGATGATCTGACGAAGCGATTCTCGGCCGTGACCGAGATAATAAAAGTAAGACCGAATAAACTTCGGGTCGTTGTGTCCAACCTTAAGCAGGCGAATGAGATTGCTGTCTCTTAGTTTTTACACTCGAGTATCGAGTATATATCCCAGCTCGGGGTATTGAAATCGAGGTGTGGTCACCGATACGAGTCTGACCCTGAGATCCTGCTGAAGCGGGGGTTGGTCGATTTAAGAACCTCTGCTGTCACCAGTTAAGATACTGGATGTGCGCCAACTTGGCGCAGTGTCGACCAATAAGGGTGAAAAAAAGTTTACACCGTCAGACTCTTTTCGCGTGACCTTCTCTGGCTCAGCCCTCCCTCAATACGTCGAGTTGGGAAAACTTCGGCTACCTGTGCGATTGTTTGTACCTCGGGTCATGATCTGCCAGAAATGCCAGCAGATGGGACATACGACCTCCCATTGCGGCAATAAAGCGCGCTGCTCCAACTGCGGGGAGAAGCATGAGGATGGCGCGTGCGCAGACAGCACACCTAAATGCGCTTTTTGTAAAGGAACTCCTCCTCATGCTCTCTCATCGTGCCCGGCGTACAAACAACGCGGGGATAAATTAGAACGCTCGCTAAAACAGCGTTCAAGGCAATCTTTTGCTGAAATGGTGAAAAAAGCCTCACCATCACCCGATGTCAATACAAATCCCTTTGCTCCTCTGTCAGATGACGAGTCTGACTTTGATTCGGCTGAAGAGGGAACATCGTTCACCTTTCCGGAAGGTGCTTCAAGGAAGCGAAGACGCGTCCGCCCACGGAAAGTTGCTGAAAAGAAGCCCGAGACCAGCTTGCCCAATTCAAGGAGAGGTGGAAAAAAGGAAAATCCTAGTCCACCTGGTTTTCGTAGTACTAACTACAGCCAGGACTTTCCATCCCTCCCGGGGACATCCAAAACCCCTGAAGCCCCAATTTTAAGAACAGAAGCCCCTCTAGTGGGCTGTTCTCATTTGATGATATTGCCGAAGGTATCTTTAAGTACCTCGAAATTTCTGACCCTCTCAAAAGCATTTTTTTGGCAATGCTTCCCACTGTGAAAACTTTTTTGCAGAAATTAACATTAAAGTGGCCCATTCTTGCAGCTATCATTTCCTTCGATGGATAATTTTCCAAATGAGGTCGGGATTTGATCACTGTTCTGCAGTGGAATTGTCGAAGTTTGATTCCTAAATTGGAATCTTTTAAATTTTTAGCTCACACTACCGGTTGTGATGCATTCGCTCTTTATGAAACATGGCTCTCTTCGAAATCGATCTTCCGATTCATGATTTCAATATAATTCGTCTTGATCGTGAGGATTCGCGTGAGGAGGAGTACTTTTGGGGATCAAAAAGTGCTACTCCTTCTATAGAGTGAATTTTCCTCCAATTCCAGGTATTGAAGTTGTCGCATGTCAGGCTGTTATTAAAAATAAAAGCCTTTGCATTGCTTCCGTTTATATTCCTCCAAGAGCCTCCATTAACCGAAAACAACTCTCAGATGTTTGTTCGGTTCTTCCTGCTCCGCGGTTGGTCATGGGAGATTTTAACTCTCACGGTACAGGCTGGGGAGAACTGTACGATGACAACCGGTCTTCCTTGATATATGACCTCTGTGACAACTTCAATATGACAGTTCTTAACAATGGAGAAGTAACACGTTTGGCTGGTACATCCTCAGTTGGCAGTAGATTAGACCTCACACTTTGTTCGAATTCATTATCGTTGGATTGCACATGGAATGTGATTCAAGATCCCCACGGTAGTGATCACTTGCCCATAAAAATTTCGGTTGCCACCGGGTTCAATCCGTCGAAATCTGTTAACGTCACGTATGATCTTACCCGTCACATCGATTGGACAAAGTTTAGGACAGCAGTAGATGAAGCCGTAACGACGGTAGAAAGGCTTTCACCGCTGGAAGAGTATAACTTCCTCTCCAACCTGATCTTAGACAGCGCGCTTCAAGCTCAAACTCGACCAGTTCCAGGGACGTCATCTCGCAGGAAACCTCCTTCTCCATGGTGGGATCAGCAATGCACCGAGGTTTACCGTAAAAAGTCCGACGCGTTTAAAGTTTTCCGTAGACGTGGAACACCTGAGCACTTCGAAGTATACACGGCTCTCGAACGCGAACTTAAGAGCCTCATCAAGGCCAAGAAACGCGGTTACTGGCGAACATTCGTGAACGGGCTATCGCGCGAAACGTCGATGAGTACTCTTTGGAACACGGCGCGAAGGTTGCGTAACCGAACTACGAACAACGAGAGCGAAGAGTACTCGGACCAATGGATCCTCAAATTCGCGCGAAAAGTTTGTCCAGATTCTGTGCCGGCACGGATGATTCCTCGCGAAAACACGTATTCGATAGATGAGATTAGCCAACCCTTTTCAATGGTAGAGTTCTCTCTCGCACTCCTTTCGTGTGGCAATACGGCTCCAGGCGCTGATAGGATCAAGTTCAACTTGCTCAAGAACCTCCCAGACGTCGCGAAGAGGCGCATGTTGAACTTGTTTAATCAGTTTCTGGAACTCAACATTGTACCGGATGATTGGAGACGGGTGAGAGTTATTGCCATTCAAAAAACCTGGTAAGCCCGCGTCCGACCACAACTCCTATCGACCCATCGCGATGTTATCCTGTATTCGAAAGTTGTTGGAGAAAATGATCCTTTCCGTCTGGACAAATGGGTTGAGACGAACAACCTGCTTTCAGATACTCAATATGGTTTCCGTAGGGTAAGGGAACGAACGACTGTCTCGCGTTGCTTTCCACAGATATTCAGTTAGCTTTTGCTAAAAAAGAGCAAATGGCTTCTGTATTCTTGGACATAAAAGGGGCTTTTGATTCAGTATCTGTTGAAGTTCTTTCAGATAAACTCCACGCTTGTGGCTTTTCACCATTAATGAATAATTTTTTGTACAATTTGCTGTCAGAGAAACATATGAGCTTTTCTCCTGGACCCTCTCCAGCTTCACGAGTTAGCGACATGGGTCTCCCCAGGGATCATGTTTAAGCCCCCTTTTGTATAATTTTTATGTCAAAGACATTGACGGTTGTCTAGGTGACAACTGTACGTTGAGACAACTTGCAGATGACGGCGTAGTGTCTGTCACGGGACCCAATGGGGTCGATCTGCAAGGACCCTTACAGGATACCTTGGACAATTTGTCTACTTGGGCTCTAGAGCTAGGTATCGAATTCTCTACGGAGAAAACTGAGTTGGTAGTTTTTTCTAGGAAGCATAACCCAGCACAACCGAAGCTTCAAATTTGGGGTAAGCCGATAGCTCATTCTATGTCATTTAAATATCTTGGGGTCTGGTTCGATTCTAAGTGCACCTGGAGATCCCATATTGAGTATGTGAAGCGAAAGTGCCAGCCAAGGATCAACTTTCTCTGCACAATTACCGGAACCTGGTGGGGAGCTCATCCACAAGATCTTCTAACGTTGTACCGGACAACGATTTTGTCGATTATGGAATACGGTAGTTTTTGTTTTCAGTCAGCGGCTCGGTCGCACTTCATTAAACTGGAACGTATTCAGTATCGGTGTCTTCGTATCGCGTTAGGTTGCATGCACTCGACTCACACCATGAGTCTTGAAGTGCTGGCTGGCATGTTGCCACTCTCGGATCGGTTTACAGAATTATCTCTCCGGCTCCTCACCAGGTGTGAAGTTATGAACCCCAGGTGATCGAAAATTTTGAGAAGCTCCTTGAGTTGAACCCTCAAACCCGCTTCATGACCTTGTACCATTTGTACATAACACAGGATGTCAGCCCTTCGCCGAACATTTCCAATCGTGTTTGCTTCTCCGATTTCGACAATTCGGTTCATTTTGATTTATCCATGAAGCAGGAGCTTCGTGGAATCCCAGAACATCATCGTCCTATGATTGCTCCGGTGATATTGCTGCAAAGTTTGGCCAAGTTGATTCCACTAAATCGTTCTTCACTGACGGATCTTTGATAGAGGAGTCAGCAGGCTTTGGTATATTTAATGAAATTTATAGCGCCAACCGTAAACTTCAAGCCCCTTGTTCCGTGTATGTCGCTGAATTAGCGGCAATACATTTTACGCTAGAAATTGTTGCCTCATTACCACCGGATCAGTACTTCATTTTCACGGATAGTCTCAGTTCTATAGAGGCTATTCGCTCCTTGAGGCCGGTAAAGCACTCCTCGTATTTTCTCATGAAAATACAGGAGCTTCTAAGTGCTTTATCTTCGCGTTATTTTATCATCACCTTTGTATGGGTCCCTTCTCATTGTTCAATTCCGGGCAATGAGAAAGCGGACTCGCTTGCAAAGGTGGGCGCTATGGAAGGCGATATTTGTGATCGACAAATCGCCTTCAACGAATTTTTCCTATTTTTCGTCAACAGTCACTCGTCAGCTGGCAGTATAAATGGAGTAAAGGAGATTTGGGGCGATGGCAACATTCTATCATCCCAAAGGTGTCGAAGAAATCTTGGTTTAGGCGGGATGGATGTGGGTCGAGACTTCATTCGTGTCATGTCTCGCCTCATGTCCAATCATTATTCTTTGAACGCTCATTTATACCGGGTTGGGCTGAGCGACAGCAATCTCTGTGAATGTGGACAAAGCTATCAGGACGCAGATCACGTTATTTGGTCTTGTTCTGAGCATCGTGAGAGTCAGATCGGGGCTTTATGATTCCCTTCGGGCTCGAGGTAGACAACCCAATGTGCCAATTCGAGATATTTTGGCTGTACGTGATTTGGAGTACATGAAACTCATTTATGTGTTTTTGACTAACATTAGCATTAGATTGTAGTTAGTTTAACATGTATGTTTAGTATAAGTTTTTTTTCTGTGTTCGTGTGTTTTTTTCTCTTTCAAAAATGTTCGAATAAAAGAAAACCAAAAGTTGTGTAGTTATAAGTGTTTCAAAAATTTAGAATTTAAATTTAATGTGTTATGTAAACCATACTTTAAATTCCCACCCTCTTTCCCATCCGTAATTTGTAATTCCTATTAACCTCGAGACGGCCGCGAGTAATCGGCTCTATCCTCCTAACTTTAGTTTTAAGATAAATGATGTATAAAAGTATGAAAATTTGGCTCTGTAAAGTTTATTCGATTGAGCCTGTACAAATAAATTATTATTAAAAAA